>CM034532.1:8049045-8249780 GCA_020002185.1 Paraescarpia echinospica | reverse complement strand
GTACTGGCAGTGAACTAGTGTCTTCTCTGGTAAACACTGAACTAAAATACTCATTTAGGTCTTCTGCCACTAAGAATCCTTCTGATATTATATTTCCAGCACTATCTTCTAGAGGACCGACCTTATCCTGAACTTTCTGTTTGCTTCGAACATACGCATAAAAACTCTTGCTGTCATGTTTTATATTACAAGCTAATTTATGTTTATAGCTTCTCTTTGAATTTCTAATTTCAGATGTAGCTTGGTTTAGTGCTTCTTTATAAATGTTGTAGTCTTCGTAATTTCCAGTATGTCTATATGACTTCCACATCATTTGTTTATACTTAATTTTTCTAATGGCCTTCTTTCGATAAGTATTTCTTTCTGGTCCGTTTCCCTTGTTTTTTGAAGGGAACAAATTTATCTACGATGCACTCTATTTCATTCTTTAAGATATTCCAGCATTCTGTTGCTGTCTTATTCTTCAGTGTAATATTCCAGTCTATCTTTGCTAAATATTTCCTCATTTCCTTATATCTTCCTTTGTGGAAATTTCTCCTGAACTGCTTTTTATTATTTCTATCTGATTTTACTTTGATGGTAAAATGTATCTGGTTGTGATCACTACTTCCCAGAGGCTCACATAATTTAACATTGTCAACTAATTCATTCTGTGAGGACAAAACTAAGTGTAACACTTTCTCTCCCCTGGTTGGTTCTAGCACATGTTGAGAAAGGAAACTATCTTGTACTAAAACTAAAAACTTGTGGTCCTCACTACCCATACTCTGTAGAGATTTCCATTTTATATGCCCATGGTTAAAATCCCCCATAATAACACAGTCCCGTTTGCTCACTTCCCTTATAGCGTTTTGTATTTTTTCATTCTCTTCTATGCTTATGTTTGGACTTCGATAAACTAATCCAACCGTTAACGTTGAGTTTCCTGTAACTATGTTACACCAAACAGCTTCTTCGCAATCTGCTTCTCTGTCTAATTTTATTTCATAAGCCTGGATAGATTCTTTAATATATAAAATAACTCCACCTCCCCTTCTTCCTATTCTATCTTTCCTAAACATTACATATCCTGTCAGTCCCAATTCGGCATCTGACTTGGCGTTATGTCGCAATCGCCAATTTTGATCACGGTGATGTTGTGTTTCGCTTGATTGTTTCGTGATGCTAACACTGATCTGATCGTATACAACAGGTCAGCATAAACGGAATAAACTCTGAGTGGACAAGTGTAACCAGTGGCACCCCCCAGGGGAGTGTCCTAGGACCAATCCTAGTAATTCTGAATATAAACGATCTACCAAGCAATATAGCTTCAGACTTATATGTTTGCAGATGACACTAACATTTTTAGAAGAGTTAATAGCACAGATGGCCATAAGACACTACAAGAAGATTTAGATAAACTTACAAAATGGTCTAACCAATGGTCATTAAAAAAAAATGTCATCCAGACAAATGTAAACTGATGCACAAAGAAAAATAGATGAACATATGTATACTTACAATTTAAAAATCAATAATATGGTCTATGAGTTAGATCTTGTAGAACAATAAAAAAATATTGGGGTTATTATCGACTCAAAGTTAGAATTTGACAAGAATATCAACCAAAAGTTTAACAAAGCAAACAGTATAATGACAATTATTAGAAGGACGTTTACAACCTTAAATGAAAATAGTTTTATACCACTATATAAAGCTCTAGTAAGGAGTCATTTAGATTACGCAGTAAGCATATGGTCCCCTTATAAACAAAAATATAAGGATGCGATAGAAAATGTGCAGAGACGTGCAACTAAGCAACGCCCAGGAATGAAGGATATTACTTACGAGGTTGAAACTCCCTACATTAGCATATAGAAGAACACGCGGAGATATGATAGAAATATATAAACTGTTAAAAGGCAAGTGTGATATGAATGTATCTTCTAACATTGTCAGGTTATGCAAAGACTGTGAAATAAAGGAAGGAACAAGGGGTCATAGTTTGAAATTATTCAAAGAACGTTCACATGTAAATACAAGAAAGGAGAGTTTTTCAATCAGAGTTACAACAATTTGGAACAATTTACCAGAACAGGTAGTAAATGCACCTAGTATCAACTCATTTAAAAACCGTCTAGATAACCACTGGAGAACGGAAGAATTCCTGTACGACTACAAAGCCGCCTTGCCAGGAAGCCATAGCTTTTAAAGAAACAAGCGCATATTTGACCACCGAGGCCACCGCCTACGGTCAGAAACAACCTAAGTAAACCTAAGTAAGTAAGTAACATAAGTGCGACCGTTTTGTTATCATTCACCTTTACTCGATTATCGACCATCCACACGCGGACGTCGTTGATGCAGTGCTCAATTCGGCGAAGAAACAACATTCTGTTGGTTTCGGTCATATCAAATTTGATGTACAGCTGGGTATCGTCCGCGTAGAGATGGAATCCCAGGTTGTGTCTTCTAATAATATCACCGATAGGTGCTGTGTACGCAGAGAACACAGAGGCCCCAGCACATATCCTTGAGGGACGCCATGAGCGACGCTGGTTTTGCTGGAAGCGCCACCTGGTATATTTACTGACTGCGACCGGTCGGTTAGATATGATCGCATCGATGCCAGCATTGAACCAGCGAAGCGTTGTTCTAATCGGCTGTGCTGAATTTCATGGTCAACTGTGTCGTAGGCGGCCGACGTGTCTAGGGGAACCAGGATGACTCCACACCGCCGGTCTAGCGCCTCGAGGATGTCATTCTTTACCAGAACTAGCGCAGTTTCCGTGGAGTGATGCGATTTGTAGGCTGATTGGTATTGTACAAGAAGATTGTTATCAGTCACGTAGTCGATCAGACAGCGTGCAACATTAATAATGTTGGTCCTCTAAAATCAGCCCAAAAACCCATTGTAAGGTGTGGATTGGTTGTCACGTGTGCATGTTGAAAGCGCTTTTGCACTGAACAAGTCAGTAGAGTTAATGATGCTTTCATGTGCTAGTGCATTAATTGGCGCTTTTAGTTTCACTAGATAGCAACAGACAGTCTCAGACCGCTCGCATTGTCAGCACAGTTGGGCTACCAGGACGAAGAAGCTGAACTTTCAAATGTATGCGCTAATTATTTGCCATTCCAATTTAGACTACTGCTGTTACAATATCAAACAGTGAACACAGCACACGCGCCACACAGCGTTGCATTTGCAACTATAAATCACACTTGTAGACAGCAGAGATAAGGCTCGCATCAACACTTGGTTGACGTGAGGCTGCTGGCTTTTCTACACCAATTAACTCATTCATCTATCATCATCATCATCATCATCGTTGTGCAGCCGTAGTGTCCCGTGGTACGTTGGGCGAAGGCCTCAGCATGTCGTTTCCATTCTTCTAAGCCCACTATTATTCACTACAGCCGGTCCTCTACAGCAGTAACCTGTCAGTGCTTCAACGATTAATTATCACAGCGCGTGTGTGGCAGACGCACATTTCACAATATTACCCAGTGGCATCCGAACGCGGTGAATACCCAGGAGGATGAAGCTCACCAACCCCTTCCAATTGCACCCGCTTGATGCTCACCAAAAATCCTGCAAACACCCGAAATATTTGGGGCCAAACGTATCTCCAGCTGTACCCCTTGCCGTAATATTGTGATAGCAAAACAGATATCCAGCCCCCACTCAAACTATTGGGGGTCCAGCCCCTTCCCTCGTCCCGATGCCTATGTGACAGCACTAGGCCTACACCAACGTCAAAGTAAAGGTTGTTACGGGTGTAGTTCTCGTAGTTGTGGACTGGTACACAATTGCATCAACATTTAAATTTAACAATTATATATATCTTGTAATCCTTCTCTGGGAAAATATTTTAAGTGTGGAATTAAATAACTGAACTTTTCTGGGTTTATTAATAATTTTGTTTCCAAAACCCAATTTGCTCATGAAAGTGGCAGTCGCTGTACGATATCCTATTCATATCATATCCTATACACGGATATTTACCCCTCCCCCCGGTCCTGTTCATGAACAATTCACATAATAGGTGTCGGAACATGGTGAATATGAGAGGGGGGGGGGGTGATGAGGCTCACCAAAATCCTCCAACTGCACCTTATTTGCTGAAATGTTGGGGGCTAAACATATTTCCAGCCTCCCACCAAACACACTGTGGGCTGAATCCCCCGGTTCCGACACCAATGCACATGTGTAATAGTACCATTAATAATATCCACGTGTTTGTAGACTGCAGGTAAAATGTCCGATTTGTAATGTTTCTTCTTTTTGGCTGTCTTCACCATACTGAACATTTATTTAATTTGCAGTAACGTCCGCATATATAATGTTTGCATAAATGCCCTAGAACATTATTCCCAGTGACATATTGTCAGGGGTAGTAATATCCAAAGGGGTAATGTCCTTGGGCTAACGTCCAGGCAGGCTAATGTCCTAGAACAGTATTAGGGGACCAGAAGCAGACGGTAGGGGGCTCAACGCAGTGTGGTCGGTGTGGAGCAGGAAAACGCTAGGGGGCTATAGCACGTGGAAGCAGTACTGAATCGGTTGAAGGGGGCCAGTGCATCACCAATGTCTAGGTTGCACCGGAGGTTAGGATCCGACATGCGCATACTTGTATAACAGTTATTATTACAGAACTGTTAACGTGTTCTCTCTACAAAACGCGTTCTTCGAAAATGTAGCACTGAGAGGAAGACGTAGCTGGGATGGGTGGCGAGAGGCACTGGAGGAGCAAGGAGGGGAAGGGGTATACGAGGGAAGGAGAGTACGGGGAGAGACAGTACAAGGGGGGAGATGCAAGTAGGAATGTGGTAGTAGGGGAGGAAGGTAAAGGCCCCAAGGAAGAGTAATGGTCGTGGAAGAGTCCATGGTTAGGAGTACTAAGGGTTGGACAGCAAGACATCTGCGATCGTCTGGCCAAAGGAGCACAGTCTAAACATAATTACAGTGTACAAACTAGAACAGCTATAGTATAGTTTATATGGTTATTAGTATGATATGAGTAGTATGTCAGGTGGTCCAGCGGGGACGGTTGGTACGGCGCGGTGCAAGTGTAAAAACTACCCGGATGTAGGTCAGGTACCCGGATGTAGGTCAAGGTCAAGTACCAGGATGTAGGTCAAGTGGGCCACCTGCCGGATAGGCCACGAACTAAAACAGCACCCTAGCGGATGTGTCGTTAACTAAAATAGCGCCACCTGGTGTATTTTTAAAACTAAATTTCTCCTGGCGGATAAGTCGTGAACCGAATCAGCACCACCTGGCGGACAAGGGGTGGACTACAAGTGGTGCCACCTGACGGACAAGTGGAGAACTACATACGAGTACTGCCAAAGTTCGTGTCTCTTGTTTTTGTCAAGTGCTTACTCCTGGTGAATATATCATCAACTGAAAGCACACCTGTTAGATAAGTGGTTAACTAAATAACTACTCTGCAGTTCGCGCGTGTGTACATTCTACTCTGCAGTCTGTGCTTTTGAATTTTCTTTTACTTCCAATAAAACTTGTCACATGTTTTCCCTATCTAGAAATTCATTAACGGACCTTTGCCTCCAAAGATGCAACCGACTCCAACAGGCACGGCGACAGCACGCGAAGTGTGGCAGCACATTCACTCGGTTGGTCGGTGGTGTCCCGGTGGCTGTCTGTTCGACCAGTATATGGCTCTTCTCCTAGACGTGAATGCCGAGACGTTTGCTGTTATGGACGAAACGATACAGACTTACAAACTGAACTCACCATAAAGAAAACTCGACGAGATACTTACACAAACTTCAACGTCACTCACGTGGAGGTGATACACTAGGCTCCGTACCCTGTTTCAGCATCTCTCTGCTGCTATCCCGGACGATGTGACAACTTCCGCCGACACGGTCGATGTGGCAACTTCCGCTCCTGACGATGTCACAATTTCTACTCACGCAACCAATGTGACAACTGCCGCTCCTGTCGCCACTGGTCCGAACTTTACGCTTGAGTTTCCTGCGACGGAAATGAAGAAGACGATTGCACGTCATATAGCATGTGCCGTCGTTGAACTCTCAAGACGACAGTGTCTCGCTTGCGAGATAGACGATCCTAGTCAATTTCATCACGATTGTATGTTACCCGATGACATTCTAATTTACATGCACTTTGACGAGGCTGTGGAGGCCATTAATTCAACTGCAGTGATGAAAGACTGGTTAAGTGTTTTGTTAGACGCAGGTTTGAACCTGACGTCCGATCACTTGTGTACTATCGGGAGTTGGTTGCAAGAACAGTTTTCAGAGGAGTGGCGAAACAAATTAAAGCAAATTGTTCTGGCAGTAATGGAGGATGATCTCTAAATAAATATGTCTTGTGGTTTTATGAGACCTATGGTGACATTAATTCAACTGCAGTGAATGGAGCGCGACCTGTAAATACGTTTGTGTTGTACACGAATAAAATGTTCAAACCTTATATTGTGTCATTTTTCGAAGTATAAGTAGTATAAGTACCGTGCATCTTAGTCTCTTTCATCAGTTGCGTAAAGTATGGACACGAGGTTAGTTCATCCTTTTACTTGTATCGTTGCTGGGCCGACGGGCTGTGGTAAAATGACGTTTGTTGTCTCTTTACTACGTCATTCTGCCACACTCGTAAACTCACCGCCCGAAAAGATCACGTGGTGTTACGGTGAATGGCAGGCGTTGTATTTCACGCTCTCTACGATACATCCGAACATAGAATTTGTCGAAGGTCTTCCCGATATGTCGTCTTTCCATCCTAAAACGAGAAACTTGGTAGTTATCGACGATCTCATGTCGGAAACGGATGATAGGGTCACCAAACTGTTTACGAAGAAGAGTTATCATTGCAACACGTCCGTAATATATTTAGTGCAAAATTTATTTCCCAAAGGGAAAGAGAGTCGCATTATAAGTATAAACGCACAGTACATGGTACTCTTCAAGAACCCTCGCGACAATACACAAGTGGTCAACTTGGCCAAACAGATGTATCCGGGTCGAATAAGGTACATGCAAGAAGCTTTCAGAGACGCAACGTCCGTACCACACGGGTATTTGTTCGTCGACCTCAAACAGGCCACACCGGAACACTTGCGCCTGCGTACTAATATCGTTAAGGAACCAAACAAATTTCAGTACGCTACCTTTCGAAGATATAAATAGAAACACGCCGTGACACTCGTCATTCGTCATGTCGGCGCGAGTGAAGAGAAACGCGTTGTGCCTTTGTCTCCTCGCTAAAGCGGATCCTGCTTTAACCAGAGCCATCATCGACAAGGGAAAACCCGATCTGATACACAGTCTGTGCGAGAGTGCACATAACAAATTAAAAGGGAACGAACCACTAAAGAAAGGTCACAAGACTAAACTGCGTCGGTACAAGAAGGACCTCAGAACTTTGGTCATCAGGTCTTCATATTCTACAGAAAGGTGGTTTCCTTGCGGCCCTACTAGCTCCCTTGGCTACGTCCCTTCTAGCCCCGTTGGTGACGACGTTGTTGCAGTCGTAACTACACGACTATGGAGCACACAAATAAGATGGCGCTGGTCGATCCACGTATTTTGGATAACGTTCAACTGCAACCTCCTTCGACCAATCCTATAGGGAATGTTTTGCGACGACTCAATGACGAAATGCGTTACATATTAGAACAAAGCGATATGGACGAGAGGGAAAAGGTCGTGTTGTATAACTAGGTGTTGAGTCGATACAACGATCTTTCCGACAAGCGTATGCAGGAACCGGTGCGTGTAGCCATCGATAAATTGCCCAGCAAAGTCGAAAACAAACTTCAACCACCTACCGAAAATGAAATCGTCGAAAAGGAGAACATCAAAAATGAAATCGTCGACAGCGTGCCGAAAGCTATGAAACAGAAAGCACGACGACTCATCAATAAAATGAAAGGTGCCGTAAGGTGGAACGATCGCGGCGAGATGATGTACAGAAATGTAACGATTCCGGGTAGTAACACCGAGGACCTAGTCAATGACGTGTTGAGAAAGCGGAAGTCTTTTGAACCGGTGGGATGGAAAACCTTCGCCCGTAGTCTCAAGGATGTGAACACGCCCATGGATTTAGTGGGTAATCCCGATCGTTGGACTTACATGCAGACAGCGTCAGAGGACAATGATATATCAATGGAAAAAAGCAGTCCGTTTGACAGTGGTCGTCATCGGTATCGAAGACGTCCGGTGTCGTCACGGCGCACAGCTCATTCGACCACACCGTTGCAACACTTGCGTTGGGAACCGTATTAATAATCTTGCACGACACGACACCAGCATTATTACGGGATGTCTCGCGTAGGTAAGAAGACGAAGCGTTCATACGATGCATTGAAAAGTATTTACTACGACACGAAACTAACCGGAAGTCACGGAGGCGTTGATGCCCTGCATCGTGCTTCACGTTCCTTCACACGCGTCGTCGAAAGAGGTGAAACGGTGGTTGTCGGAACAAGACACTTACACACTACACAAACCAGTGACATATCGTTTCAGGCGTAGACGTGTCGTAGTGGGTGGTATAAATCAACAATGGCAGGCCGATCTGGTAGACATGTCACGTTTAAAACGGTACAACGACGGTCACACTTTCATTTTGACCGTGATAGACGTGTTCTCCAAGAAAGCGTGGTATGTTCCTTTGAAGAACAAATCGGGGCCGTCACTAACGACGGCGTTTCGTCGGTTGTTAAAGGACAATGATGGCCCACTGTCATTGCAAACGGATAAAGGAAAAGAGTTTCTGAATAGGCAACTGCAAGAGTTTCTGAAAGAGAAAGGTATCCACCATTTTACGACACACAACGAAGAGACCAAGGCGTGTATCGTGGAACGTTTCATTCGTACTCTGAAGACACGTATGTGGAGATATTTCACGAAAGACGTTAAAGTACCTGGACGTATCAGACCACCTAGTCGATTCGTACAACGACAGTTATCGTAGAGGTATTGGAAAGGCGCCGTCTGAAGTGAACGTGATCAATCAAGAAGAGGTTTGGCAAAGGTTGTACGGAAATGAAGGACACGGATAAGTCAAACCGGTTTTAAAAGTGGGCGATCACGTGCGTATCAGCAAAGTCAAGAGACAATTCAAAAAAGGTTACTTACCCAACAGGAGTGACGAGATACTTACCGTCAAAACAGTTCATCGTTCCGATCCGCCTGTTTATCGTTTGATTGATGATCAAGATTCGCCGATAGAGGGAACATTTTACGAACAAGAACTACAGAAAGTAGTTGTGGCCAAGGATAAACTCTATCGTATCGAGAATGTGTTGCAGCAGCGCAAGCGAGGAAAAAAGACACAGGTCCTGATCAAGTGGGTAGGGTATTCCGACTCGTTTAACAGCTGGTTGGATAAAGCGCCATTCGTCGCGTATAAAGGTTAGTACACACCAGTCGAGCCGTCATTCGTGTCATGGAAGATACGACGGACGTTCGATTCGAAAACACAGAGCTCGAAAATACCGGAAGTAACAGCAGACGTTGGGTGTTGTTTGGAAATACGTGCCCGAAATCGGAAATCGTCTTCTTCTGCCAAATCGTCATACTGTACACCGTTATATTGGTCAGTATCTACAACCTGACTAAAGTAGACGGAAACTCTAATATGTGGACGGCTTTGTTGAGCAGTTGCCTGGGATACCTGTTACCTAATCCGTCTGCGAAACGCGGTGAACATGTCGTCTGATTTTTACCTGACATTGCCCAGCAACGCGTCTATGGAGTTAAATCCCGACAACACGTTGACCCACTATGTCACGGCTTTGCCGCAACGCATCAGTTTAGTCGGTCAGTGGGAGTGCGGACTGGTGGAGATTCAATACCCGCACAGTTGGTACAACGTGAGAGAAGAGGACGTTTATTTTGCCGTGAATGTTGATGGTACGCCTTATGTGGTGAATATCGAGGCAGGCCACTACGGTAGTCCCCAAACGCTCACTCGTGCAATCAACAGAATCATAAAGTCACCGATAAAAGAAAAGCAAATAAAACTGAGCTACAGTGATATCACACAAAAAGTGACTATACACATGGTAGAAAACATTTCATTCTCAGTGTACTCGTTGAAACTTCAGCATTTGCTAGGTTTAAGCCAGGATGTTTACACCACACCCGAAGAAGAAGAACCAGATTATTATTACGTTAAAAAAGCCGAATCTGTGGAAGAAATGGCGCAGGGTTTTTACTCGCTGTACGTCTACACCGACGTTGCGGAACCACGTGTGGTCGGGGATACCGTCGTCCTTCTGTTGAGGGTTGTACCCATAGAAGTAAAACACGGAGACGTGGTGTCAACAAGTTTTGACAATGTACAATACATATAAGAGACGACACGGGACGTCGCGTACCATTCGAGCGAGGAAGAGTGACGGCAACACTTCACTTTCGACGACGCAAACCATCATTTTTTGAAACATGAGTCGTAATCATTCCTACGAAGACTACTACGTCAGACAAGTCGGCGACGGATTTCCCGTGTTTGTTGGGGCAAGAGTGCAACGAGGTCACGGTCTAGGTAGCGTTAAAGACAGGTTTGGGTGTGGCCGGCGACGTGTTGTCTGGACAGATCATTAAAGAATCTGCAAAGAGGCGTGTGAAAGAAACAGGAAAGGACATGATCAGTAGAGTTTTGGGAAACAGTGGGCCTCCTGGCATACGCAACGCTCCTCGCGCTATAAAACGCAAGCCGAAGAGAACCCTAGCCAGTGTCGCCAAGAGACGCAGACGACAGAAGACGCGTCGAGACGACATATTCGGCTAGACATGGCTTTTGTCCACCAGTTGTCGTGTGAGGGAGTCAAAAGCGAATTAGACCTGTTTAGTTTACCGACGACACAAACGAGTATCGAACACGCACAATGGGTCGAGCATCGACCTGTCGCCTCGATAGGTACGGGTGGTCCTATCGAATTCTTATTGCCCGGATCGGGAGACGATTACCTGGACATGGCCAATACTTACCTGTTGGTGCGAGCACGTGTAGTCAAAGGAAACGGGGACGACATCGATCAAGCAGCACCTGTTGGACCAGTAAACAACTGGACGCATTCTCTGTTTAGTCAAGTCGACGTGTCTTTGAACGGTACCCTCGTCACACCTTCAACGAATACCTATCCTTATCGAGCGTACATAGAAACGTTACTGAGTCATGGAGCAGAAGCGAAGAAGAGTCAACTGACTGCTGCCTTGTGGTACAAAGACACGGCTGAACACATGGATGCCACCGACGACGCAAACAAGGGTCTGCAAAAAAGAAAAAACCTATATTTCCCGTAGTCGAATCGTCGACATGATGGGTCGTCTGCACGTCGACCTCTTCTTCCAAGACCGCTATCTATTAAACGGCGTCGACGTGAAAATTCGACTAGTACAGAGCAAGGATGCTTTTGCACTCATGGCTGCTGGTGGTGACAATGCCGATTACAAGGTACGCATAGTCGAAGCAATTGTGTTTGCACGAAAAGCCAAACTGAATCCTGCCGTACAGGTGGGTCACATCAAAGCGCTACAAAAGGGAACGGCCAAGTATCCATTGCGAAGAGTCGATTGCAAGATATTTTCCATACCTCGAGGTGCCATGTCGCACACTCATGAAAACGTTTATTTGGGTGTCTTACCCAAGAGATTAGTCTTGTGTTGTGTAGACAACAACGCTTACAATGAAACATTCACCTAGAATCCGTTCGACGTAAAGCACAACAACTTGAACTTTCTTGCATTGTACGTCGACGGGCAACAAGTTCTGGCGAAACCACTCCAGCCTAATGTCAACGATGGTTCCTACGTGAGAAGTTACAGTAATCTATTTGCTGGAACGGGAAAGATGTTTCAAGACGAGGGAAACAACATCAGTCGGGACGAGTTTGGCAAAGGATACACCCTTTTTGCGTTTGACATCACACTAGATTGTTGTGACGGTCCCCATTTCAATTTGGTACATAAAGGCAACCTACGAGTCGAGATGCACTTTAATCAACCTCTCGACCAAACGATCAACTTAATCGTCTACGGAGAATTCGAGACGGTTTTGGAGATTGACCGCAACAGAAACGTCGTCTATGATGACTGATGGATACGGCACAGATAGAAAGACTCCTTGCGGCGGATGCTTACACTAGGACCGTTGTTCGAGACGTACTACCTAAAGACGGGTTACCCACTACTCCTATGACGACCTATCCGGCAGCTTTCGTGTGCAACACTCATTCGAGCGATGAACCGGATCAACATTGGATCTGCATGTTTATTACAAAAGACGGACGTGGAGAATACTTCGACTCCTACGGTTTGCCACCTCGACACGTCGAATTCGTGGATTTTCTACAGAGCAACTGCGTGACTTGGACTTTCAACAAGAGAACGCTTCAGAGCCCGCAGTCTAACGTGTGTGGACAATACTGTGTCGGGTAGCACCGAAGTCGAGGCGTACCCACGAAGACGTTTGTGAACACTTTCGGGAACGATTTAGTGAACAATGACTGTCGTGTTTTCGATTTTGTTAAGAGTGCCATGTAATGTTTGCATGTAATGTTGGCATGCACGTTCTTGTATTACCTTAATTAAGCAATAAAAAAAGTCGACACCATATGTGCGTTCATGAAATGATTTATTCAGACACCTAAGAGTAAGTGTCACTATTATAAAATCTTGTAAACCTTAACTATATACAAATTGATTCCATATGATAACGTTCACAAAAGAATTGTTGTCACTGAAACGGGGAAAAGTGAGATGTATCTTGATGATTATGAAAACTAAAAACAAACACACTCATCCATAGCATCAACACGATTTTATTTGTCACTTCATATATTTCTGATAAATAATGGACAGAATATTCCCGACATGATGTCTCTTGCACACTGTTCCTGTATATTCCAAATCGATAATGCTAATAAGGTTCCAAACGTGTGATTTGCAAAGGTGTCGCCGAATGAGCTGCGCGCCGCGATGATGCAGGTCGTCTACGATTCCGATGACGATCGCTGTCAAATGAAATGCTGGTTTCCTTTGAAAAGTCGTCGTCCACTGACGCTGTCTGCATGTAAAGCCAACGATCTGAGTTCCCAACTAAATCCATTGGCGTGTTCACGTCCTTGAGACCACGAGCGAAGGTTTCCCATCCCACTGGTTCAAACGACGTCCGTTTTCTCAGCACGTCATTCACAAGGTCCACGATATTACTTCCAGAAACCGCCTTGTTTCTGTACATCATCTCGCCACGATCGTTCCAACTTACGGCACCTTTCATTTTATCGAGGAGTCGCCGTGCTTTCTGATTCATAGTTTTTGGAACGCTGTCGATGATTTCGTTTTCGATGCTCTCCTTTTCGACGATTTCATTTTCGTTAGCAGAATGTATTTTGTTTTCCCCTTCACTGGAAATTTTGTCGATGGTCACACGCAAGGGTTCCTGCATACGCTTGTCGGAAAGATCGTTGTACCGATTCAACACCTGGTTATACAATACAACTTTTTCCCTCACATGTATATCGTTTCGTTCTAATATGTCTTCTATTTCGTTGTCGAATCGTCGCAAGACACTTTCGATAGGGTTAGCAGGAGAAGGACGCCGTGGTTGAATTTTTTCCAAAATACAGGGATCGACCAGCGCCATCTTCTTTGTATGCTCCATGGTCACTTGAGATGGAGACACGAATGTCGAGCTTGTCGCTGGGGCCAGAGACGTTGGTGTCATAGCGGGCCTCGAGTCAAGTGAATCCAGTGACGTCGTGTTTGTCGATCGACCACCGTGAATGCGGGCAATGTGCCGTTTCAATTTGTCCCGACGTGAGAAATGTCTCTTGCAATTTGGGCACTATAACGGTGATGGTTGGCTTGTTGGCAGCCAGTAGAATAGTCGATGAGCTCATGATGCAGGTGTTTATGGTTCAAATGTAAGCAATGAAATAAATGGCGAGATGAATTGTATGCACTAAAATACGAAAATGTTACCACGGTAACATGTTGAAAAGATAAAATGTTAGAAAAGCAACGAAGGGAGGGCGTGAGTGAGTGGGTGAGTGAGTGAGTGAGTGAGTGAGTGCGTGAGTGCGTGAGTGAGTGAGTGAGTGACTGCGTGAGTGAGTGAGTGAGTGAGTGAGTGAGTGAGTGAGTGAATGCGTGAGGGCTTGTGTGAGTGAGTGTGTGAGTGAGTGAGTGAGTGAGTGAGTGAGTGTGTGTGTGAGTGAGTGAGTGAGTGAGTGAGTGAGTGAGTGAGTGAGTGAGTGAGTGAGTGAGTGAGTGAGTGAGTGAGTGAGTGAGTGAGTGAGTGCGTGAGTGGGTGAGTGCGTGAGTGGGTGAGGGCTTATGAGTGAGTGAGTGAGTTAGGGTTTGTGTGAGTGAGTGAGTGAGTGAGTGAGTGAGTGAGTGAGTGAGTGAGTGAGTGAGTGAGTGAGTGAGTGAGTGAGTGAGTGAGTGAGTGAGTGAGTGAGTGAGTGAGTGAGTGAGTGAGTGAGGGCTTGTGTGTGTGAGTAGTTTAGTTCTTGTCACTCGTTGGTATAAGTGTTTCGTTTGTCCTATGTTTTCTATCTCTAAATATGTATCTATGTATATGTATGTCTCTATACCTGTCCCTATGATCGCGGCCCTTGGTATCCTTCATGTTGACAATACGGATAGTCTCTTTAGTTGTGAAGTGTAAGGCTACTAGTAAGGTTCCCAACGTATGCTTTGCATTACACTACAAAAAAAACACAAGATGAGGTTTGCACATTTTATTCATGTACAACACAAACGTATTTACATGTCACACTCCATAACTACAAGAATCAGAGACTATACATTGATACAGAGTCTTGCAAAGTTTAATAGAGTACAAGACAATACCGCACCTCACTACTTCAGTCTTGTTTGCCATACAGCGAGGAGGCCATGTGGATCCAACAAAATCGGTTCGGATACTTGGTTGCGGTATTGTTCCAAACAGTCAATCAATCTTTAATCGACCTCATCCTCCATTAGTGTCAGAACCATTTGTTTCATAGTGTTTCGCCACTGTTTCGAAACGGAGTCTTGCAAACAACACTTGATACTACACATGGATAGTGTCGTTTTGAAAGTTCAGCTTTGCACACCTTGGTTATGGAACTAATTTTTACGCTAAGCCTAATCCTAACCCTAACCCTAACGCTGCCCGAAATCCTAACCTTAACCCTAACCCCAACCCTAATCCTAATGCTAACCCCAACATTGTGACATTGGTCACGTGAGTAGAAGTTGTGACGTCTTCAGGAGCGATCGTTGTTACATTGGCATCATCGATAGAAGTTGTCACATCGGCCGTATCGGCAGAAGTTGGGACATCGGCAGGAGCGGAAATTATCACACTGACCGTGTCGGCCAAAATTGTGACATCGTCAGGAGCGGAAGTTGGCACATCGACCGTGTCGGCAGAAATTGTGACATCGTCAGGAGCGGAAGTTGGTACATCGACGGTGTCGGCAGAAATTGTGACATCGTCAGAAACGAAAGTTGGTACATCGACCGTGTCGGCAGAAATTGTGACATCGTCAGAAGCGAAAGTTGGTACATCGCAGAGCCTAGTGTACCAGTTGTCCTCGCCCTCTGGTTCCGTCGGCACGGAAGGGCGATTGGTCACTGGCATGATGGGTCGGTTCGTTGGCTCGTCCTCATCGCTCGAGTCTGCCGCATCGCGAGGTCGGTAATAAGATGTCTTCAACATGATGTTAGGCGTGATGTCGTCGTAATACGAATGATGAGCTAATTGACAAAACACAGCGCTTATATAGTTAGTGAATGTGCCGAAAGGTCACGTGGGCGTGCCCAACGAGCACGGACTGCAGAGTAGAAAATACACACTCACGGGCTGTAGTGTAGATCAGACTTGCACAGCGAATACCAGTTCAAACCAGTTTGCAAACAGGCAACCATTTGAAGTAAGTTCAACTCTACTATGTAAAGACTGTCGTTTCTCCTTGCACTGCTTGGGTGTATTCAGCAGTGGAGACAGTCGCTTGGAGGGCCGATATTTGCCGCAACAGGGGGGGAGAGGGAGAAGTATCGAGAAATGCAGTCTATTCCGAGTTTCTTGTCCCTCAAAGAGGTCGACTTTGCCTGTTTGTGTAAGGCTATTAGTAAGGTTCCCAACATATGCTTTTCATTACACTATGAAAAAGACACAAGATGAGGTTTGCACCTTGTATTCATGTACAACACAGCCGTATTTACATGTCACACTCCATAACTACAAGAACCAGAGACTAGACATTGATACAGAGTCTTGCAAAGTTTAATCGTGTACAAGACAAAAGAAAGTTCTTTACAGGTCACCCTCCATTACTGTCACAGCCACATGTTTCATAGTGTTTCGCCACTATTTCGAAACGGCGTCTTGCAACCAAGTATTGATATTACACAACTGTTTGAATGTCACGTCGGATAGTTTCACACCTGCGTCTAACAAAACACTCAAACAATCTTTCACCACTGCATTTGAATTAATGGCCTCCACAGCCTCGTCAAAGTGCATGCAAATTTGAATGTCATCAGATAACATACAATCGCGATGACATTTACTAGGATGGTCTATCTCGCAACCACGGCATTGTCGTCTTGAGAGTTCAAATATGGTACATGCTATGTGACGTACAAGCGTCTTCTTCATTTCAGTCACAGGGAAATCAGTGGTAAAGTTCGGACCAGCAAAGTCAGGAGCGGAAGTTGCGACATTGACAGCATGGGTAGAAGTTGTGACATTGACAGCGTGGGTAGTTGTGACGTCGTTAGGAACGGAAGTTGGTGTCGATGCTGTCCCGTTGTGTTTATCGTCTCTTTCGACACAGAGACCATTCGTTGCCGCTTTGCTGGTAGCGGGCCTTCAATGTAGTTCTGCAAGAATATTTCAATAATATTTAAAACTATTAAAGAATGCATGGGAATAGTACACCGTTGTTAGAGTACGGTGATACAAGGACCTGTGGGAAACAATGACAAGAAGTTACGTGATAGGAAGTAAGATGACAAGTTGTATGATCATAAAGATAAATTGTCGACAAAAATTACCCGTGGACACAACCTCATAGCGAGTTAAGACGTTGCCAGATGTTGATATGAAGGACAACGTAGGGGGGCCATAATCTTGGAAGCAAAGACGTAACAGAATATTATGTACCCGGATGTTAGCAGGTAATAGACGATTCCAACCATATAGGAAATAATAAAACGGGGCGAAGTTTTAGCGGAAGTAAACATATACAGGGACGCCATTTTGACGGAAGGTATGGGGACGCCATTTTAGGGAAAGTATAGACAGGGGCAATGAGATTTTAGGTGAAAGTATATAGTAAAACAATATAAAATATGACTCACCACAAGCGCGTCCCGCTCGGCATCCTCGGCCGCCCTCTTCTTCACACGGGGACAACATCTGCAAGTGAAGTGTCTCTTCCAGTTATCTTTCCCTGTGAACGACATCCCACAGTCCGGGCAGGTGAAGGGCCTCCGTGACGGTGGTAGTTGTCTAGGAGTCGGTAGGGACTCCTCATCGGCAGCGGTTGTTCGAACCATAATATACATGTCAGAGGCAACGTAACCGTGTCGTTCGCATTGCAAATGTCCCCTATCGTCGACAATCATACGCTTCTTGCAGTATCTGCACCCGATGTAGAAGGGGGTATACTTGTGTACTTTGTCAATAAGGAGACCTCTGACCTTGATAGCATGGTCGGGGCTTACCGTTGATTCTAGAGTTGAGATGTCCACGACCTCTGATTCCGACGGCCCGGAAGGGTGGTTGATCACCGGGATGATGGGTCGGCTCGTTGGCTCGTCCTCATCGCTCGAGTCCACTGCATTGCGAGGTCGGTAGTAGGGTGTCTTCAACATGATGATGTTAGCCGTGGTGTCGTCGTAATATGAATGACGGTCCGATTGGCAAAACACCGCGCTTATATAGTTAGTAAATGTGCCGAAAAGTCACATGGGCGTGCCGAACGAGCACGGACCTCGGAGTAGAAAATAAAGGTGTAGACTGTAGAGTAGATCATTGATGGTTGGTTCGGTTGCCGGAGCTGATGACAGAGACGAACTTGTTTTGGTCGTCGGACTGGTCGTCGAACTGGTCGTTGAACTGGTCGTTGGCTGT
This sequence comes from Paraescarpia echinospica, assembly GCA_020002185.1. Classification (NCBI taxonomy): domain Eukaryota; kingdom Metazoa; phylum Annelida; class Polychaeta; order Sabellida; family Siboglinidae; genus Paraescarpia; species Paraescarpia echinospica. The sequence continues at coordinate 8,231,668 of CM034532.1, read as the reverse complement.
TGGTCCGAGTTGGTTGTCGAGGTCGAGAGATCGAGTGGGCCCGTGGCCGGAGCAGGCTGCGCCTTCAGTAGCAAACTCTCTTGTCGGACGTTATCACTAGTCATGTTGTTCATATTCCAAAATGTAAGATATATAATGACAGGCGCAGGCCTTTTATAACAGTGCGACGGAACATAAACGTCACGTGGGCGTGCCGAACGAACGCGGACTTCAGAGTAGACATTATAGGTACAGACTGTAGAGTGGATCATTGATGTTTGGTTTGATTGCCGGAGCTGATGACAGAGACGAATTAGTACACAAAAATGGACAAACACCTATTTGTTAATATAGGAAGCAGTCGACGTATGCTGGTAATGAGATACATTGATAGGCAAAAATTTATAAACAGGGTGAGGGGAAGGTCGTATGTTACACGATGCATCAAAGTAGGGAGTGTGAGTCATAGGCACTTTCCCTACATACGGACGTTTAGCTTAAGAGCTTTTTATAACCTCTCGTCTGCCACGTGGCTGGTCGGACTGGTGTTGACAGACGTAATTTTCCAGGAATTGCTTTTGAAGTTGACCTGGTACCTGCATGCAATCGCGGAATGAGAACAAAAAAGTAGGACGAAGTACACTAATTCAGCATGCAACCATACATTGCGTGTGCTTGCAAGCGCGCGTGTGTGCGTGCGTATTACTAAACTGCGCGCACGTACGCCAGCACGCCCGCCGCCGCCATTTGTTTTGTCCAGTACTAGTGGTCATTAATTGAGAAAGAAGAGAGGGGGAACACTGGATTCTGGAATAATTTATAATAATAATAAGATAACTTCTATTGCGCCTTAAATCATTGGAAACCAAGCTCAGAAGCGTATCAAAACAAAAGGATTGGTCAATCTCAAAATCCATAAGTAGTTTTCCAGTTGTCAACAGATGGGTCAAAGCGCTAGGGAGCTACGGTGGATAAGCAAGGTTGTAAAGATACGTTTTTAAATGACGACGGAATTTTTTAATATCTTCAACTGATCTAACACTAAGAGGGAGCATATTCCAAAGAGTTGGTGCAGCAACAGAAAAAGCCCTAGTTTCAATGTTAGTGTTGACTCTATGAACAAAAAGTAGGTCAGAACTAGATGATCGAAGCTGGATAAGTTTTCTTGCAGGAGTAAGCAATGGATGCAAATAAGATGGTTGCTTATTGGACAGTGCCTGGTATGTAATGGTACAAATCTTAAATAGTATACGATATTGTACAGGAAGCCAATGCAAAGACTTCAAAAGTGGTACAGAGCGAGAAAAACGAGGAGATCTTGTAACTACGCTTGCTATACAATTTTGGACACGCTGAAGTTTTGTGATATCCTTGCTAGCGATATTATAAAGGAGGGCATTGCAATAGTCAAGTCTGCTGCTAACAAGCGCTGTTGCAATAGCCATAGCGACAGAAAATGACATATTCGGGCGAATACGGCGAAGATCACGAATATGATCAAAACAGCAGCGACATGTTTGAGATATGTGTTGTCGGAAATTTAAGTTGCTATCAAAGATCACTCCTACCGAGGTTGCTGGCGTGATATACTGATTCAAAATACGCGTAGGGAAAAAACCATCCAGTTTACTACGCTGCATTGGAGTACCAATAACGATCAATTCAGTTTTATTTGCATTTAATTTCAACTTGCTGTCAGTCATCCAGTGAACGATATCTTGAAGGCAATCACTAAGTTGGTTAAGGGAGCGATTTGTATTCGGGGTAGCCAATGAAATGTAGATCTGAGTATCATCAGCGTAAAGATGATGATCCAAGTTATGTCTTTGTATAACAGAGCTTAGTGGTGTGGTGTAAAGAGTAAAAAGCAAAGGCCCAAGAACAGAACCCTGGGGAACACCAAATAAAGCCGGCAGTGCAGCTGAAAAGCAGTTCCCAATCTTTATAGTTTTATATATATCAGTTAGATATGAAGAAAACCAGCTTACAGTGCTGTGTCAGATATGCCGTACCACTTTAATAGGCGTTCAATGAGAATGCTGTGATCAATCGTGTCAAACGCGGCAGAGAGATCTAGTAAGGTAAGTGCAGTCACTTTACCATTATTAATGTTCAAGTTAATGTCATTATGAACCTTTAAGAGGGCAGTATATGTTGCCTATATGCTGATTGTGACACATTAGTTAAGTCATTTGTGCTAATGTGAGACCTTAGACAACTTGCTACAACCTTTTCTAGTATTTTGGAAATGAAGCTGAGATTAGAAATAGGTCTATAACTGTTTAGGTCTTGTTTAGGTAGAGATGACATCTTAAGAAGTGATGTGACATGGACGAATTTGAAATCATCAGGAAAACAGCCAGAGCAAAGTGATGCATTTATAATATTTGTTATAGGTCCAATTAGTGTATCAAGACATGCTTTTAGCAGTATTGTTAGAAATGGATCAAGTGCACAAGATTTATTTGGGGAGGACATAATTATTTTCCTAACTTCATCAACTGTTGCAGGTTCAAATGATACTAGTTGAGAATGTACTTGTGGAAAGTCCACACTGACATTACTTATATTATGACGTGGGAAAGCAAAACGAATAATACTGATTTTATTCTTAAAGTGACTTGAGAACGAATCACATAGAGACTTAATTGACACATGATCAGGTAGCGATGGAGTAGGCCGTCTGTATAGAATGTTATAGATGCAGTTCCGTAACTGACGCGGATTATCAGACTTATTTATGACCATATTTGTAAAATAATCTGATTTAACTTTAGCCATTTGTCTGTTACAGAGGTGACATTGCTTAGAATATGGACTCAAAACTAGAGTATTCAGGGTTAGAATGTAATTTAACTTTGAACTGCTGTGATATAAGAATGCCAACACCACCTCCACGGCCTTAATAGGCCTGTAAGTTTATGGAAAGCTTTCATATATAACGTTTGTGTGCACATGTGTGTGCGTGCGTGCATGTGCGTGCGTGCGTGCATGTGCGTGCGTTTGTGTGTATTGGGTTAACCCTTGAGAACTTTATTAAAATAAAAATAAAAATTAAATGTCAATGACAATGTCAAGCAGAGGATGCGCGAAATCAAAGGTAGTGGTGCCACCTTGCGGAAACACAATGACCTAGCATTGCCCTAGTGGCAGACAGTGGAAAAATAAAAATAGGCGCAGTAATGAGTACGATGAACTTGGATACGTGTGAATAACTTTTCCGTTGAAAATTCATTATAGGTAAAACCAGTAAGATATATTTAGCACTGCATATATACTTCATTTCGTCACTGCCAATCTCACATTTGCCGTAATTTAATTAGTATTTTGTTGCCGGCGACTTGGCAGAAATGAGACGTAACTTCAAAAAGGAATATTGAACCAGTTATATCAGATTCACGTACCGCGTAGTACCGGTAGCCTACGCTGTGCCCGGCGTGACACTGGCACAGCGACAGTGGTGTAGTTGAAGTGCCTAGCCGTAGTGGAGACGCCCCATTTGTCCGACAAAACTAGCTTCTCTTGTGTAATGTTATTGTATGATGGAATGATAATATTGCCACCGAGTACATAACTAATTGATTTGTTGACGTCTAGCCCTAGGCCTAGCCCTAGGCCTATTCATTGACTGTAAGGTGTATTCGTAAAATGGCAAAAGCCCTAGCCTAGGCTAAGGCCTAAGCCTAAGGCAAAAGCCTAAATTTACTAAAATCTAGTACTATACTAGACTAGTCTAGTGTACATAGCCTGTAGGCTATTGACTTTAGTTGTATCAGGGCAATTCCACAAAAAGTGGTCCACAATACTAAGTATACATTTTACCATCAAAGTAAAATCAGAAAGAAATAATAAAAAGCAGTTCAGGAGAAATTTCCACAAAGGAAGATATAAGGAAATGAGGAAATATTTAGCAAAGATAGACTGGAATAATACACTGAAGAATAAGACGGCAACAGAATGCTGGAATATCTTAAAGAATGAAATAGAGTGCATCGTAGATAAATTTGTTCCCTTCAAAAAACAAGGGAAACGGACCAGAAAGAAATACTTATCGAAAGAAGCCATTAGAAAAATTAAGTATAAACAAATGATGTGGAAGTCATATAGACGTACTGGAAATGACGAAGACTACAACATTTATAAAGAAGCACTAAACCAAGCTACAGCTGAAATTAGAAATTCAAAGAGAAGCTATGAACATAAATTAGCTTGTAATATAAAACATGACAGCAAGAGTTTTTATGCGTATGTTCGAAGCAAACAGAAAGTTCAGGATAAGGTCGGTCCTCTAGAAGATAGTGCTGGAAATATAATATCAGAAGGATTCTTAATGGCAGAAGACCTGAATGAGTATTTTAGTTCAGTGTTTACCAGAGAAGACACTAGTTCACTGCCAGTACCAGAGGCTAAGTTCAAGGGGGCAGAATCAGACTATTTAAGACAGTTAATTGTAACCCCAGAAATGGTAGCTAAGAAAATTAGGGCTATGAAGGATAATAAATCACCTGGAGTGGATGGTATTCCACCCAAACTACTATTGGAAATTGTAGAACAAATTAGCATACCGCTTGCAACAGTTTTCAACTTGTCATTAGAAGAGGGAGTGGTTCCTTTAGAATGGAAAGAAGCAAACATTATACCGTTATTTAAAAAAGGTTCGAGAAACAAGTCAAATAATTATAGACCAGTTAGTTTAACATCGGTGATTTGTAAATTATTAGAAAGACTAATTAAAGATCACATGGTGGATTTTCTTGTTAAACATAACTTGATAAACCCATCTCAACATGGGTTTCTAAAAGCGAGGTCATGCTTAACAAATATGTTATGTTTTTTGGAAGATATCACTAAGTGGGTAGATGATGGATCACCAGTAGATATCATCTACTTAGATTTTCAAAAAGCTTTCGACAAAGTGCCACATCAGAGATTACTGCTTAAACTAAAAGCCCATGGCATAGGAAATGGTATAATTAACTGGATAGAAAAATGGCTGATTGACAGAAGACAACGGGTAGTTGTTGATGGGGAGGCTTCAAACTGGAAATCAGTTTTGAGTGGGGTTCCACAGGGATCAGTACTGGGACCTATATTATTCTTAATATATATAAACGATTTGGACGATGATATAGCTAGCAAGGTGTTGACATTTGCAGATGATACAAAAGTGTTTAGAAGGATTAAAAGTGATGGGGATAGACAGCATTTACAAGATGATCTAGACAGGTTGATCAAATGGTCTGAAAAGTGGCAAATGTTGTTCAATTTTGGGAAATGTAAATGCCTTCACACAGGACATGGGAACGAATATGTAGAATATACAATGGGGAGAACTGTACTAAGTACTACTATAAAAGAAAAAGACTTAGGGCTGACAATTACTGCTGACATGAAGGTTTCAGAGCAGTGTGGAATTGCAGCTTCAAAGGGAAATCAAATCCTTGGATTGATTAGGCGAAATATAGCATATAAAGAAAAAGAACTAATAATACCGCTGTACAAAACAATAGTTAGGCCTCATTTAGAATATTGTATACAAGCGTGGAGGCCATACCGCAAGAAGGACATAAATATGCTAGAAAGAGTACAGAGGAGAGCGACTAAAATGATACCAAAACTGAGGGATCTTAGTTATGAAAAACGCCTAAAAGAATGTGGTTTAACAACACTAGAGACCAGGAGACTGAGAGGAGATCAGATAGAAGTGTTTAAAATATTGAATGGTTATGAAAATATTGATAGAAATATGTTTTTTTCAGTTAAGAAAGCTAGAAAGACTAGAGGACATGAAGTTACATTAGTAAAGGAGCAGTGTAGACTAGACGTGAGAAAGTTCTCATTTTCACAAAGGACTGTGAATGAATGGAACAGATTATCTGATGATTGTGTGGGTGCTAGTAGTGTGAATATGTTTAAAAATAAAATCGACACATACCTCAGAAGGGCTGGATATATGTAGATAAAAAGGTTGGACTCGATAAGCCAAAGGGCTTCCTTGTCCACCTGCCATCTAGAGTTAATTCTCTGGATGGCAATCTTGTTAAATCTTGTTAAATCTTAATACTAAGTAAAGAAAATTGCTATTTTTTTGCCGTTTCAAGCTTCAATGGGAATTATATCGTGTCAAAGGGAATTACATATCTTCTTACTAATATAAAAAATACACAATTATAGCATAACAACTTCTAAGTAATTATACAACAGAAGATGATCCAACAATTACTCTATTTACTCTATACCATCCTCGCGCGCCAGGGATCACTGCTGCTGATTACGTCAGTGCCAGCCAGCATTACCCCCTGGCTGATCGCTTTGTGAAACTCTGAATTTAAGCTCAGCCTATGAAATCGCTCGCTAGATTAGTGGATCTCGGCAGGTCAGGTGGTAATAATAAAACTAATTTCAACCAACCGTGGCTCGTGTTACATGCAATGTTTAGTAAATAGAACAATTATTCGAATACACAATACCGCTAAGCTGCTTGTGCTAATGGGCGAACAGGTCATTATATATTGGGATTCCCAGAAGTCGTTTATCCGTCTTCAAATTGGGGCGGGTATTTGCGCTGTTCTCACGGGTGATGCAGTCGCGACTGGCGACGTCAATTACTAGTTTGATTCAGCTAACTTCGCATAGGGGATCAGCCAGGGCTAGTTTTGCATGGCAAACAGCCCTGGCTTGCGAGGATGCTCTTTACTAATAATGCACTGTTATCTGCCAGATGGAGTAGGCGCCCGCCTCTAAATATTCTGTTTGTATACCTGCAATGTGTTTCACCACTTGTCTTAAATTACCACTTTGGCAGTGCAGATCAAAGGGGTGATCACCCAAGATAGGTTCTATGTGTACATAATTAGCAAACATATAGCTACTGTTAGTAGGTTCCACTTGGGACATTATTATCAGGACATTTCCGCCAACTAGTGGCGTAGGTGTACTTGAAACGTACCCAAGAGCAGCCACGGTTAGGAACTTAGGGAATAGTTTCAAAAGGATCCTTGTCAGAACTGTGACTGCTTTGGTCAGCTACAACATTTTAAAAGGTGATTCGAACGAACGGTTTTACGCTAGTTTATTTAGTAACTATTTGTACCCATCAAGCATATGCGTATTATCAAAATAATTAAGAATCCTTTTTTTAAAAGTTAATTACAAAGTTGTCATTCCGTAACTGCTCAATATGTCACACCGTACCAACACTGATGTGACATTCTTGAATTCATTTAGCACCTCGATGCATCTTATGTCAAGATCAACAGAAGCGAGTGGTTTGACACATGTTCCAGAAATGAAGCTGCTGTTAGGGTCACTAAATGGTGACGGGGCCCCCAAGAAATTCTGGAACAGGTGCGTATATGATATGATTGTTATTAGGTAGTAAAAACCGAAAAGGTTTGTTTTGTAACGTATTATTCCAACTTTTAACTACTAGTTGTAGTTAAAATTACTAAAGTAGTTGGCAGCTATCAGTGTGTTATTTAATGTTACATGATATTCACAATTTAGTAAATTAAAAGATTATTCAGTTAAGACCAAGGTTTATTAAATGTACCCACTATCTCTCATGCACATACACACATGCATGCACGCGCACACACACATACTCACACACGCCTTGGACTATGAAGATTATTTTTATTTAAATACCAGTTAAAAATATATGTCACTACATTTAATTTTATAACCAGGTTTTATTTTACTATTTTGGATTTCCTTGAAATTAGTAATTATGACATCAGAAGAACACAAGCACATGCAATTTTTAGGTACCATATTCACACAAAGTTCTAAGTTACTTCATAATTAGTTAATAATTCCTGCTAATTATTAATTATCACCTCCGTCTGATTTGCTGTAATAGAACAGACATCCTCGGTTTTAAGTTGTAAGAGTAAAAGAAGCTGTGTTGACTGTTGGCAGACAGGAGAGGCGTCTGTGGGTGGGATGTCTCTTCATTGGCTGTTCCATGATCTATGCAACACGCACGGTCATGCCTCTGTGTGCCGTCGCAATCAGTGAACAATTGCAGTGGGATAAGACGCAATCAGTGAGTACTTTTTACACGTTGATAAGAACTAAGTAAATGTTGAATTTATGATATATCCATCAGCATATATATCTATATATATATATAATATATACAGTGTAGCATTAAAGACAATACATTGGCTGTGCTTAAGGTTTGTTAAGTTTTGTAAAAGAATTGCCAGTCTGGTATACTTTTTGAGCTGTATTTTATTAAACACAAATGTTGCCTATTATTGCTGTACCGTTGTTGTTTGTCTACAATTCATTTGTGTCTGTAAAATGTATTAATAAATGCACAAAGACTTTACTCATCCCACCGTAATGTTAGACTGTAGTATGTAAAACAATCCTTATAAACCTGTATTTTGTATGAAGATTAATTATAATAGATGCTATCAAAAATTATCACATTATCTATTTAAAAATTGTAACTCTACAGTTTGCTTTAATGTTACATTGCATTTTTGACCTGAAACTACACCAGCAGTGTTCACAGTTGTATAATAAGACAAACATACAATCTATGCTCGTATGGTGTAAATCTTGACAAAGTCCATTAATTAAGAGTTGCTTAAAATACAAATTAATTAGTTATGTAAATTATATTAAATTAATTAGGTAAAAGTACAGGTAACTTCTTATATAGCGCAGTATCCACTCGTTAGGACTGCTCAAAGCGCTTTACACTTTATTCCCTGGTAGACCTGTTCAATCGAACAGCATCCAGCCACGCTGCAGTTAATGCGCGAAGACTATTCGTACACAAATATCCACCACGATCTACAGCCAGGTACTCATTCATACAGTTGAGTGAACCTGACCAACGTAGACTGAACGAACTTGCCCAAGTTCTCTCAGTCGAGAGTCCGAAGCTCTAGCCATTGCACCACGTCGTTACACGCATAAAACATACCACTGTTTGATATTATATTGTAGGGCGCGGTGCTGTCAGCGTTCTTCTGGGGTTACACTCTCACCCAGATTCTGGGCGGCTACATCAGTGACAAGATCGGGGGGGACATCGTCCTCATGCTGGCGGCTGTTGGGTGGTCTCTCATCACCTTCTGGACGCCCGTCTTGGTGACATTCTTCGAAGACAAACAGACTGTCCTGGTCGCCTTCACTGTGTCACGCGTCCTCCTTGGGTGTTGTCAGGGTATGTGTTACTATGGTGTTGTCAGGGTATGTGTTACTATGGTGTTGTCAGGGTATGTGTTACTATGGTTTTGTCAGGGTATGTGTTACTATGGTGTTGTCAGGGTATGTGTTACTATGGTGTTGTCAGAGTATGTGTTACTATGGTGTTGTCAGAATGTTAGTTTTAAGAAGATTGAACAAGATTGAACAAGATTGCCAACCGGAGTGTTTACACCAGACTGCAAGTGGACAAGGAAGCCTTTGGGTTTCTGAGGGTCCAACATGTGTGTAATTTTTTTGTAATTTCAGTTGTAGCTCTATCGAGTACCTCATGCTGCAGCTAAGGTTGTCAGGATGTGTTTTTACAAGGGTGTTGTCAGGGTGTAATTTAGTAGGATGCAGTGTCAGTGTAATTTTACTATTGTGTTACATAGTTTATGGCAGTATAAAACTTGTAAAATATTTTGGTATCATTCTTCATTATCTGAAACACACCAAAATTAACACAATTATCATTATACAAAAGCAGCATTAGAACAGGCACCCTACTCCAAAATCTAAAAACCGCCACTACAACTTGGGGCCAAAACACTGTTTCATACTATCTTCAACCCGCCACAAACCTTATACCGTTAGTTGGTTTTCTGCTGGATAGAAAGATAATAGTAATGAAATCTTATATAGCACTGGTATCCGCCGTAGAGGCGCTCATGGTGATATATATTTCTGCGGTGCTTAGGGCTGAAATAGGAGAGGATGTATTTCTGCCGGGAAGAAATGTACAGCATCTGCACCGATGACTTTTTAACCTGGCTTAAAGATAACCCAGGCTGTTTTATCCCGAGTTAAATCAGTGGCATCTACGCGAAGCATTGTTCTAATCCAACGTAAATATGTTGTGTCTACACGTAGCATCTTGACAACCCCTGCTATAGTTGTATTACTCATTTGTTTTTTCAGTTAGCGTGTATTTATCTGAACATTTCACTTTTGTTGGTACCTAGGTGTCCACTTTCCAAGTTTAAGCAGCCTGATGTCAAAGAAAGTCAACGACGAGGACAGAGCTTTCAGTTTTGCTACAGCTGTCGCCGGCTCACACTTTGGGTAGGTATCACAATGGGTGACCTCGTCCCATCATACTGCACTCGCGTTCTTTCACAACATAAACTATTGCGACACGTCGAGTCACTGACCTGGTGACTGACAGGTGCTACCTGTCTGCAGTGTTGTCATCTACCTACATCATACAGCTATGTGGAGGGGGGGAGGTAGCAGCAACCTTCCATTGTTTCCAAACTTGCACAACTCTGTTCATACAACTTTGCCTGTGCTTTCTGGAAGATACCAAAAGCCATTGGTCCCTTCTTCCCAGTGCCGATGCCCACACAGGGAAATGGGAGAAACCTGTTGTGAATTCACAGACTGAATGGTTTCAATCTGCATCAACACATATGGGTGATGCATTAGCTGCTGCCAAAATGCTTGCTCTATTAATGTAGTAAGTGTTCTGTGAGAGACCATGCATTACTGTGTTTAGCTCACTGATATTTCTCGTGCAGGACAATGTTTTGCGGCAGTGCTGGCTCCCTCTTACTGGACAGATACGGCTGGGCCAGCACGTTCTACGTCATTGGTAAGTAGTCGCACATCGCTGCTTGATTCACAAACTAGTGTGTTAAACACATGACATCAGTGTGTCCATGATATGAACTCCTGTTAATGTGTCGCCATGAAAAATTCTGTTCTAGCTATTCCACCTGTCATGGTTACAGTTCCAAAGACATTGATAATTGTTTTAAACAAGTTAAAACAGATAATTGGGAACGATATAATTAAATTGCAGAGTAACTTAGAAAAAAACCCATGCGGCTTATGAGAACCACTAATAATTGTTATAGAATGATGCAGCAAATTGTAAATAATTTTTGTAACGTAATAATAATAAATAAACAGGACATTGAAAGATGAAATTAAAAGGTATGCATCGATGTCAAAAACACAAAATTGATGGAGCATGACTTAGACAGCTATTTTTGGCCCGTGTCCAGAACAGACCCATGTGACTTAACACCCGGTTCACTGTGACAGGTCACATGTAAGTCACATGATACAGACCTGCCTACCATTCTGGAATGTCCGGAATCATTCCGGAAATACACCTAAAATTACGGTATTACGACGAGGGATGAAAATATTACGGATTCTTTCGTTGTCACAATGATCGTCAATCACTTCTGTACTCCTCAAATTTAGCTTCACTTTATTCAACAGGTGGCAGCATATATACACGCTGCTTATTGTGACATGGTTTTTCATTCGCTGCTTCTGTTCGTAATCTGACCAGTAGGAAACAGCATTATGACAAAATCACATGTCCGCGCTCATGGCGCTCAAATGACTCACGCTGCACGAAATGAAGAAACGTGTACTGCAAACGTTTATAACAGCATGCACGCATACACGGCCTGTATTGTCAAGTTTAAAGAAGGGGGTGGGCTTTACATACTGCCGGATACGCGAAATTTATTTTTCTATTTCACATGGTCATTGACACTGCCTGGTGCTGCCAGGATAATTGCAGGTATTGACTACGTCGTTAGACTAGTACTAGTGACAGGGTAGTGGGTGTTGTACTTGTAGTGTTAGGCCAACTGACTGTACTAAGACTAAGTTAGTGTATTTATTGAGTTTAGTCTATCATTTACAGCGTATAATACAGGGATAGGCTTATATACTAGAGTTGAGTAGACTAGAGTCTAGTCTAGACGATGTCGATGACTAGCGTAACATAATGGTTTTGCCGTCCCCTGGCATGACTTTGTCTTTGATCTAGTCAAGCTACTATACTGTATAGTCTATAACCTGGCCCTAGATATACTGGCTATTAATATTAATCCTAATGACACCACAAATAGACAATGACGTGATGCATTGTTATAATTTGTAAAGTTTTTGTAGTCAGCATGCTGTTTTTGAAATTTACATAAAATCAGAATTACAATGTTCATAAACTCATTTATATTACAGTTACGCTTCATCACGTTTTATTTCCATCAATGCTGGTTATGAACATCTACCTTACCTTCTTAACTGAACGCTTCAAAACACCTCATAGTTTATTAGAGACAATTATGTTTTGGGTGCAACTATCGTCATAGTCACAGTATTAAAGTATTACTGACAGTGGTGTTCTTTTTGTGACAATATCTGACACGGTTCTGAACTATTACTGACAGCAGGCCTATATTCCTGAAAATCAGTATAAATGGGAAAATGGATTACTGACAGAAAGTTTTTGGGGTAGGCAGGTCTGCATGATAGTCCAACTTATCCAGGGCATGGTTATGGGCAGTTGGGATCGTCACAAATCAACCTGTTGCAGGCAGCTCGGGTTATGTATAAATAAAGTGTAGAAGATTGTGAAGTGAGTTTGTGCATGCTGCAGGTCTACTGGGCATGGCTTGGCTGTTCTTCCTGCGCTACTATGTGGTGGCCCAAGAGCGACGCAAGGCCATGGTGTTGTCACTGAAGGAAAACATGACAATGACAATGAGTGCTCCCTCGGGACCCGTCCCTTGGCTCGCTCTCTTCAAACATCCTGCATTCTGGTGAGGCTCACTTCATCGCATCTGCAGTATTATCTTAAATTATTTATTCTTATATTTAAATTTGTTAAATGTTGACCATTTATATATTTGTGTTCTGAAAAGTGCTATGAACGTTATGTATATCGCGCTATATAAAATAAACATTACCATTATATTAATGCTGTATTTATTCTCTTAAAGGGAATAAAAACACCTATTGCTTGAATTCATGTTATATTACATCCTGCTATCTATTTCCACGTCCACCAAGCCAAACAAATCTAAAAAATTCAATGAATTAGAAATTCCACATTTTATGCTGAGTTATTGTGCAATATTCCGACGTAATACAAACACTAGTCATCATAGAGGAACAAGCAGTTATCTTACGGTTCCACATGAATCAAATTTTATTCAAAACAATGAATGCAAATGGGCCTACTAGGTTTCACCGAGCTTGGACTCGTTTTCAGAATAATTATATTGAATGCAACCAACGGAAGATAATCTACACCAATAAACATACATAGCAAACATATATTGTATCCAGCTACAGAAAGTAACGTGTATAATCTCATAATATCACTAGAATATCGATATATGAAGGAGTTGTACAATTTATCATAACAACTTAAATCAGTCAGAGAGTATCCGTTGGTCCCGCTAGCTCAGTGGGTAGGCGCGTTGGTTTCTTATCATTTATTTTACAATCGGGCGATGCCGGTTCAATCCTGACAGCATGCAAACCATTGATTTTCTTTACACTTTTTTTTTTTATGTTTTCACGAAGTAATATAAACCAAATCATGTTATACTATAATGCACTGTTTGTAAATAATTTTTATTTTTGTAGTAATTATTTATTCGCCACAAAAATGAAAATATGGTAATTATATAACGATGTTTCTAAATTTTATTTATCCAAACAAATGTAATGGATATATAATTTATTAATTGTAAATATATTGTAGGTAATATATTGTAATTATATATGTGAAAACAGATTGTGATCTGTCTGGATAAATACAATTTTGAAACATCGTTATATATAGTGACTATAGTTTCATTTTTGTGGCGAATAAATAATTACTACAAATTTTTTTTTTAATATGTACAAACAGTGCATCATAGTATACTAAACTACTTTGGTTTATATTACTTCGTGAAAACATAAACAAAAAAGTGTAAAGAAAATCAATGGTTTGCATGCTGTCAGGATTGAACCGGCATCGCCCGATTGTAAAATAAATGGCAAGAAGCCAACGCGTCTACCAACTGAGCTAGCGGGACCAACAGAAATTCACTGACTGATTTAAGTTGTTATGATAAATTGTACAACTCCTGCTTCATAATTATATCGCTATTCTAGTGATATTATGAGATTATACACGTTATTTTCTGTAGCTGGATACAATATATGTTTGTATGTATGTTTATTGGTGTAGATTATCTCCCGTTGGTTGCATTCGATATAATTATTCTGAAAACAAGCCCAAGCTCAGCGAAACCTAGTTGACTTGTAGGCCCATTCGCATTCGTTGTTTTGAATAAAATTCCATTCATGTGGAAACGTAAGATAACTGTTTGTTCCTCTATGATGACTAGTGTTTGTATTACGTCGGAATATTGCACAATAACTCATTCTGATGCTCGTTTCGACCCAAAAGCTATCCTTGTAAACATACTCTGATTGCATGGGTCGGCCTGATGCGAGTGTGTGTGTCATAAGTGACATCACGATACCACGTGATCGCCTAGCTCATTAAAATTTAATTATCCGCGGGAATCGCTTCATAGACGGGCTTAAAATCGAATTTATGCTACAAATGTACTTTTCTGTATTTGTTTAATGTTGTCAAATGTTACATACAATGTTAAACTTTTTGTACACATGGAAAAAGGATTTTAGCTGATGCCTCATTTTTATTTCCTTTAAGTGTACGGTAAGCTTAACAAATGTCTAGACACAAAGATATGTCGGATTTTGCTTTCCATTAACTGTACAGGTTCCATTAACTGTTCAATGTCTGGGGTTCCTGGGTACAGCCATCTCAGCAGAGTGCACAGACGTAATACATATGAGCAAAAAGGTGCCAGAACGCATAAGGTCTGATAATTTAGGTGGACCTTTTGATATTGTATTCGTCACTGGGCTTTGAATCTAGTTGACTTTGGTAGAACTTAAATTACAATAATGGATTCAACAGTCACTGGAGATTGCTGTCACCCATCGAATGCTGCTAAAAACGGGGTGTATGCTAATTAGGGCATGTACGCTTAATAGAATGAATATGGTACGGCGGCCTGAGTATCGTGCATCGCAACACTCTGGCACGAACAGTCGGGGTTAGTGGCAAGGTGGTGGGAAAAAAGCAGACCACTCTAGAAGATCTATACAGGCAACGGGCAGAAAGAAAGGGAAGGAACGTCTCCTCAGACCCCGAACATCCCCTGTTTCCGTGGTATAAACTACTTCCTTCTGGCCGCCACTTTCAACTCCCTCACTGCAAATTGAACCGCACGCGAAACTCTTTTGTTCCCTCGTCAATAAGACTAATGAATAAGTAACTGACCTTCGTTCCCCTCCATCTCTGGCAGTCTTCCCTGCCAGTTTGACACTGAGTAAGCCTGAGATGATTTGACTTTTTAAAAACTGTTGTAACATATTTAACTTATTTATTTATTTAACCGATATAACTTTTATTACTTTTATTCTTTTTATTTTTACATTGTTTATATTGCATGTACATTTGTTTTACTTGTCTTAATATGCTGCTCTACACTCCAAATGAATTTCCCTCCCAAGGGACAATAAAGTATTGTGATTGTGATTGATTGATGGTACGCTAACTTTGGGGGGGGGGGCAGTCTGACACTATCTTCTCCCATGTGTCGAGGTCCGCGCGACTCAGTATTTTAGGTAGTTATTTGGAGTTATTTACTTAGATGTTTGTTGCTCATCCATGGAAACATTGGATGAATTGAGTGGTGAGCCATTCACCAGAGGACACCACTGTTGCTTCACGAATGTCAAAGTTAGTTTATATAAATGTGTGTTTTTATTTGGTTTGCTTATTCTTCTAACTTGTGCATTTTATTATATGTGTCCTGTGTTTTCAGTGTTTTTGTTCTACATGTTTAATGATTTTATCTTAATGTTTGTATATATGTATATGTTTTATGTAGTGAACTCATTCTTGTAAAATGAAAATATATTTGAACAATTTGTTTTAGCAGTAAACGTCTTTGAGTGCAGATGGTATATCGATAAACTGATGGATACTGTCAATGACTGAAAGAGTAAGATCTGTCACAGCTCACAAGAGACAGACACTTTCCTATAACTAATCATCACTAATGAAGTTTGGCGTTGTCTTTCAGGTCAATCTTACTGGGACAGATGGCCCACACAAACTCGTTTTTCATCCTCTTGTCATGGCTGCCGACATACTTCCATGAAAACTACCCCGGGGCTAAGGTAGGTGTTGTATACTGGTGTAATGATACAATGAACTATTGATGCATCATGATAGTCGGTGTGACGATAGTGTACTATTGATTTAACTGTTGATAGGTATCGCAGATAGTACACTGAATTTTTGATAGTAACGAAAACTGGCAAAATGATCAGCAGAACTGCGTGTACCACACAAAAGCAATGTGCACAAGATTTTCAATTTAATTTTGTAGTTGCACTTATTTACCTACCTAGCACCTACAATCATTGACTGTGGCAGTGTCACTCAGAGATTCACCATTTAGAGAACCAACTCTCTCCAATGCCATGCAGTGGCACCACCTTTACTTGATTGCTTTATTTGGGACTGCAAATGGCAGTACTGTTGGAATAATAATACTACTGCAATAGCAATTCACCTATCACAATACTACCACAATAGTAAAACTGTGCCAAATAGTCACCCCCTAGTGCTGAAATTGTATTACTCTGACACCATCCTATTTATGGTCAGATTGAGTTTGCACAAATTTAGATACTCTTAGATACTATTTCTCAGAGTGTGTGTGTGTGTGTGTGTGTGTGCGTGTGCTAATAAAACTATGATACTGAGTTTATCACTAAAATAATAAAATTACGATGTTTATTTCTAGGGTTGGGTGTTCAATGTCGTGCCGTGGTTAGTAACGATACCCAGCGGTATTGGCAGTGGCTGGGTCGCAGACTATCTCATTGCAAAGGGTGAGTATTGTATCTTTGAATTATATTGAGACATTGTCTGATTCTGACAACCAACAAGAAACCATATCCACTCTGCTGATCTTGTGATTTCCAGAATATGTTGAATTGTGTCATTATTTTTAGCACAAATGCCTATCCTCGGGATGGTGCTATATATTCACAAACACAGTAGATGGTTTCTTCAAGTATTCTCACTCACGTTTATTACGACGTAAATGTGAGTAGTTTTTTATGACACGTTATGTAAAATGTTCCCTGCTGAATGACTACCTTGGAACAATTGCAGGAAATATGCGTAACATTGCATACAATTGATGAACTTCTGTCTAATTTTCATTACTAACCCTAAAACTGGTACAAATCAATAGGGAATTTCAAAAAATTAAAGATGTTACTTTTATTCCGCGGTGTCATAGACGAACTCTGACAGTTTGGTGCCCAAGGTGCAAACCAGCTAGGAGGAAACTGTCAATGTATGCACATACACACACATGCTTGCTCAATTATAGTTCAATTATATGGCCACTGGCCAGCAACATTAAGACAGTACAAACAATTAAATTTGAATCAAACTGTACTGCCGTTTTTGATCAGTTACTGTAATGAACCATTCATGAACTATTAAATCTATGTGTTTATATATTAATGTATGAAGTGTAACATTTATATTGCTAATGAAAGTGCTCAATTATTTCAGGGTACAGCATTACCTTTGTAAGAAAGTTGATGGAGGTGAGTTTCACATTCTGTCTATAAATCAATCTGGCATTTGAATATGTTAATGTTGTATCTGCCATCCATGAATATAGATATAATAGTATGTATCATCATGAATTAAATATAAACCCTATATAAACTGCACAGTCCACAATTTAAAATAACCTATCTTGGATTACCTCTGTTAAAAAAAGGTAAATTCTTATATCGCGCAGTATACAGTCCTCGGGACTGCTCAAAGCGCTTTATACTTTACTCCCTGCCAGACCTGTTCAATCGAACACCATCTCGACTTCTCTGGGAAGCATTCAGCCATGCTGCAATTAATGCATGAAGAGTATTCGTACACAAATATCCACCATTATCTATAGCCAGGTACTCATTCATACAGCTGAGTGAACTGAAGCAAGATAAACTAAAAAAAATTTCACAAGGTTCGACACCGCCGCACAGGATTCAAACCCGGGTTCTCTCGGTCGAGAGTCCGAAGCTCTTATCGCTGCGCTACTGCGCTCCATGTTGGACATGCACACTTTGTGAAATTTGCAAACCTTTATTATTTTGAACACAGGCTTTTGTGAATATGATAGGTGCGCAGTAATAGTTTGTGTTAATATCAGCAGTTGTGTTTTACTCTGAGGATAGCAGATGATTTCAAAAAATCTTTTTACCAGTAGACAAAATAATAATAATTTTACACATTTTGGAATGCCTCCATTTCAAGTAAAACTTGTGGCAGTTGCCTGAAAGAATGGAATAATGAAAAGCATTGGGCTGATATTTCGGTTGATTGCTTTGTGCACAGTAGATATTGCTAAGAAACTCTATAAGAAACTCTAATATGTATAATCAAATGTAAGGTGACTCCTATGCTAGCAATTGCTTGCTGTCTTAACAGGAGTCTCCAATAATAAACTATTTCTGATTCTGATTGTTTGTGTGTTTGCAGACAATCTCACTGTTTGGTACGGGTACCGCCCTGTTGTGTCTGTGTTCAACCAGTCACTACGGTGCTGCCCTCTTCTGTATGGCGGTGGCAGTAGGCTGCTGCGGCATACACAACAGTGGCATTCTCATCAACCCTCAGGATATTGCTCCTAAGTACGCCGGATCAGTCTTCGGTACGTCTTCTTATCTATCATTGGTTTACATGTTTGCTGGCAGATATATAATATATTCTATGCTGCTGTATATGGTTACTGTAAAATTAAATGTGGATGTCCCAGATTTTATGAGATTTGTAAAGCAGATTCACAAAATTATCTACTGATTGTGAAACTGTTACTGTGCTAGCCGTGTATTTATGTTTTAAATATAAGAGTTTTTCAGAAGGGCAGGTTATAAAATAGATGCACAATTGTTGGACTCTCGATAAGCCAATTGTCCATATGTTGTCTGTTTTTTTTACTTTGTATGGCAATCATGTTAAAAAATGTTAACTGTTTAAATACTTTCTAGCAATTAAGTTGTAGTTACCAATTACCAGAAGTGTTGTGAATACCATCTAGTAGAACTACTATAAATGTTACATTATCTGTCACAGTACCATTATATTAGTGTCGACACTGTTGTGTAGAGACGCCAGAAATATTCTCATGCCACTGTGTCTTGCATTGTAGGTTTAATGAACACAGCTGGTGCCATCCCTGGTGAGTGAAACATCAAATACAATATTGTTTTAAATTAAGTATGACAGTGATTATAAATTAGTTAAACAAATATGTAAAAACTACTGAAATATGCGTACACATGCATGCACACGTGCATGGACACACACACGCATGCACGCTCGCGCGAACACACAAGCAAACAAACATATATATATAGCACTGTTTTAGGCACACATCCCTCCCCAACATATTTATATATTATGAAGTATGAAGATGTTCCAAGATGTCTACCTGTAAAACAGAATCTTTTTGGATTGACAGGTGTATCTATTGTTATGCGATACGCTTCGTTGCAAGGATGCCATTCACCTATACCACAGTGACAGTCATACAACACCCAGTATTTCACTTGTCAGTTTTTTCCTGACATGTACAATCATTCTTCATGTTTTCACAAATTCCTGATGAATTATTGAAACAGTCGTTTGATTTCTTATGTTTTATCTTACAGGGTTTGTAGGTGTGCTCCTCGCAGGATATGTGCTAGAAACAACAGGGAAATGGACAGCTGTGTTCAGTCAGACTGCATTTATCTGCTTTGCGGGAGGAATCGTCTTTCTGATCTTTGGTACAGGAAAGCAGATTGTAAAGTAGGACGCAATATTTATGATTGTTTATTATATCTCGTATTCGACATATATCAATATCCGTTATTGTTTACAGTGTTATAAAAACAAACTGTGGCCTGTATGTTTTGCAGCATGATCACAAAGGAATTAACCAAAGAAAAATATGATTTGATGTTATTTTGTGAAATGTATTACACTACAACTCTATCCAGTTGTTGTATTAGCCAGCTTTGTCAAGACGCTTTGAGAGCTACTATTTGTGCATCCAAGATTCTTAGTTGAGCTTTAAACCACAGCTTCTTATTCAATATAAAAAGCAAGCCAGTAGATAAACCAGAGTTACCTGATCGATGATATGTTGAAAATCTACAGGTATCTTTTTATGTCGATTGTATCCAGAATTGTTTGTGTAAATGTCTGCAGTGATCTCACAAAAGTTCCCGATGTTAAATGGTGATCACATTAAACCATTAGCTGGTAGAATTCATCCACTTGTTATTCTGTAGGCCAGTGGTGGGTTCCGCTCGTGCTTGTGATCATGTGCTTGGGTGTTTATTAGACTGTCAGCAGATATTGGCTAGATTGTATGACACACCTACAAAAGAGTTTTGCACTGATTAGTGTTCTGTGGTCAGTATAAATGGAACTGGACAATTTATCACCAAAAATATTGCCGTTCATGTGAATGAGATGTTGATGCATATTTTAGAATTGGAGATGTATATCATTTAGACCATTGTGCCAGTGGTATAACCATTGCTACGTGGTACGAGCTTCTACAATATCAATAACAGAGGTTTTTTCTCATGAGTGTAGCTTTAACACTCATAATGTTTTATCTATATGAATGTACTTTATGTGGACTGATTCAAGGTATCAAAACTCAAAAAAGTTATGTTGCAAACAAATGTTTCATCACAGGTCTATATAATCCTGTTGGTTATCAGATGCGACGGTTTTATTTTGTAAGACAAACAATCTTTGGTGTACTGGTATAGGCGGGGGGTCTCAATTCTTAGGGTAGAGGGCATATTGTTTTAATGGGGCAGAGTGTGAATTGTTCTGGTGGTTATTTATTTCTTGCTGACTATGTTCATACGTTGAACATTAACATGCTCTGTGAGAAGACTGGTGGGATGGGTGATTGCTCAAGGATTAGGTTGAAATGCAAATTTACTCTCGGGGGTGGATTGTAGATGTCAACTGCCTGGGATATTGTACTTGTGTTACATAGTTGATATTTAAGTGTTTTTGTTTAATATCTATTTTATCGAGGCATTCCATAACTAACAATATAATTGGTCAGGGCGTCAACAATTAACTTATAAACTATATTGCTCTAATGTAAATACAATTGTACATTGCTGACTTATTCTCTCGGTGTATAAATTATGAAATCATGACTTTTTCACAATCTGAATGCTTGTTTAATGTGATTGGTGTTACAACTTTGCATTATTTTGCAAACAAAACAAAGTAAATAGTTTTATTTGCTTGTACACTTGTCAATACTCATCACATAATATATTACATACATGGCTGTAGAGTGAAACCTTGTAATGGGAGAATATTAGCATTATTTCACTACTCACAAATTTTCACAGAAATTCTACATAAAATTATACACTGGAAGTTGTTATCCCAGACATATTCATATTGTACGACTGATACCCTGTATCAGTTTCTTTGATGTTGAAATACTACCATATTACATGTACCAGGTAATAACTATTATTGTATGAAAGTGACTCATTCACAAACAGAAACGTGCTTCTACACCACTCGGTTGAAGTTACAGGATCTTGAAGTATATATTGCTGTACCTTGTGAATAATCTGTTTCATGTTGAAAATGGTTAATAAATGTCAGAATAATATAATAATTGTGTTAACAAGTTGTTTAAAGAACTTTTAATACAAGTTCGATTCCATATGCACAATCACACACACATACCAGGTATATTTATTTATGCAGAGGGATATTGTTAACACGTAATTTTTTTACAACCAAAATGTTGCATACTGGTGGTCAACCATGGCAGTTTTTCAAACAAATCAATTATGGTCAAGCCAAATGGTGGACATTTTATCAATCTGATACCAAGAGATTACCTGGTTTACACTGGTTTCGGAAGCAGATTTCCCTGCAATTCAGTGAACCATGTTGGCAGCAGTGCCCCAGGATTCTATACTGGAGGGGGCCACCCAAGTGAGCGAGGACTGATGGGGTCTGAGACAGGACCCTTTTTATACTGGTTAGCGGTCAAACTTGTGAAGTCCTCCAAAGGATTAGAATTGATTCACATGTATTTATTTTATTTGACATCCACAAAGTGTATTCAACAAGTTTGCAAACCAAAGCCAAGTCAACGTTATGACAAATTGGTTAAAGACAGTGCTAGTGAATGATGCACTCTGTATACTTTCAGCACAAGCTACGAGTGTCTCCTATGGTCTATTTGAGCTGCACAAAGAGAATGTTTTCAATACTTTTACAACAAAGCTGAGCTGGTGAGCAAACGTGGCAAATTGTGGTTCATCACAGCACTACCTGATGGTCCGATGGTGTCTGCCCTATGCACTTGCAGCATAAGGAGTGGCTCCAACTGTTTTTCCTCCATGGTGGAACAGATGACTGGCCAAGTTCTCTCCATTCTGGAGAGCAAGTGTTCAACCTCTGCTGTCATGGCAGGCAGCGTGGCTGGCAGTTGAAATAGTAGATACGATTGGCAAAAGGCTTCTAGTGATCGAGAGCAGATACTGCCAAAGTCGGCCGTTGTTCAGCCACCAGTCTCTCCCACTACGCAGAGCCGTGGAAGTGATGGGTAAAGGGAGCATCTTTTTGAAAGGTGGATGCCGCACCACCACCAGAAAAAGTAATTTTTGTTTATTGCAGGGTTTGTATACTACAGTCTTGAGCAACTATAAAATTCCATGCCATTTCCAGCAGGCTTTCTTTAAATCCGAAATCTGCCGTATAGATTACCCCTGGGTATGGCCAATCAGTCTCATTACATCAGATTACAGATGTTCACATTTAAAATAGCATTCTACATTATGAACCATTGGTGGCGATATCAAGTGATGAAACTAGGCTTGAAGAAAGATGAGCCACCATATTCTCGGGCCTGGGGAGTTTGTATCCTCTCATTTTGAAAAAGGATCATTGTTTATGGGCATAACAATGATCCTTATGTCTCACTGATGGCAAGTGGTTCTAGCTATCTATCCCAACTAGATTGTGAGAATAATTCCAAATTAGTTTTAAACCCAAAAAGATCTGCTTTACATTAACTAGTTACAGGGCTACACAGTGTAACACTGACATGTAGTCATTCTCAGACGCAAGACAAAAAACAGACAAGTATTCGTATAATACAGACAAGCCATTCATTAATAAAACCAATCACTATGTAACGATAAAATATGTCCATGCAATGAAGTCGTGCAGTCACCCCGTGGCCAACCCAATACACATCAAATATATTATTAGCATAATTTTTTTAGAAATGTGATAAAAACCAACAGCCAGAGGAATACAAAGTAAACAGTGCATAAATACTAAAACACAGTTAATGTTGCCCGCATCTCTGAGTAAATAAAGATTGCACAACATAAGATAAATTAAATAACTAAACACTTTGAAATGCAATTAATTGGGCAAATGACAAATATACCTGCAGATTTTATATTAAATAAACAAGATTACTAATTAGCAGACTACAGCATTTTAAAGTCGCATCATCTCAGTCATTAGATATACATACATTTTAAATTTCCTATTACAATGACATGTCAGCGAGATGTCCTATTGGAACTAAAACATTCAAGACAATAAACAAAAATTATAATGTGTCAAGTAGTACAAATCAATACCATTTAATTTTTCACTGTTTATAACCATGTAAAGGTAGTACTAAAGTAGTCTTTACATGCAACTGCCTTTGCTGATTATAATAAACGCAATCACCACATTTCTGGTTATATACATGTATTTATAGGACATCGCTATATCCCATCAATAATATAAAAAAATGTTTTTATATGAGAACAATGTCTTTCAAAGTATCCCTAAAATGAGAACTAACAGGGTATGACATTATTATATTTGAAACCAGAAGCGAGATTTGATTTAATGAAGACAAATAACACATGGTTTGTTTGAGCATTCTACAACAGAGTATTTTTGTGTTACACCAATACCAGATTGTTGTGTACATACGGTTGTGGACTAACACTATTATGTTCAATAATAATATATAGTTATATACATGTATGCATCTGTGGTATCATGATGGCATGATGTACAACTATAGGTCTAAACTATGTTGGATATTTTCCATGGTTCCTATACAAATATTTAAAATCATTTAACATATATATGCACACCACGCTTGCATTTTGAAAAGTAAATGACTAGCCACCTACAACTGTTTAAAATCCCAATGATGCAACCATCACAGTTAAATGCACTCATTCTTCTGATAAACACACTGATATTCCACTTTTGACTTGCCACTGCAATTAACAGTCAACCAATGTTCAGAGATGCCATGATGCTCCTTCATTTCAATGTTAATTCGACTTGTGTTCTTATATACAATCTGACTTTATGGCACCAGTCCTGTCTTCTTCCCATGGCCATAACATGAGTTAGACCAAATGCTGGTTTGTTTTTTGTACAGTTTGTCAAAAGATACGGCGTTGTACGCGTTAACACAGCAGCCATACACTTCACGCCATACAGGGAAATTGTTCATCTCCCCATTGTCATAGATTCAATCAGTCAAACTCAAAGCCTGCTGCATTTATGTAGCAGCAGTGCGCTGTATGTATATCCAACAATTCTGTGACAAGCAAGTCGAAACAGAATTACGTCTGCGTAGTTATTGACTTGCATTATGTTATGGCCACAGAACACGAAGTTTGTTGGCCATGGTTACATTCCTCGATGTCTTCAGTAGTTTCTGTTTCACAATCACGAGTGATATTATTTATATTAGCGGAGCCATAGTCATTGATACGTCATCTCGGACAGGTTCGGCGTATGTCACAGCTGTTGTCCGAAATTTTGAAGTGACGTCATACAGTACTTTCACCTGGAGCCGAGTCTGTGTTGCACGAGTCCTCCTCACATGTCCATAAAATACACGGCCCATAGCAGCTATAACACAGCAAGAAGACAGCAGTCAGAAAGACGAGACTGCATATTGTACACGGTTTTCGTTCCAGGAAAAATCCAGCCAAGTAAAACGCTATGAACATGTCATGGTTGCAGAAAAAAGCCGGGTTCACAGGCTTTGGTATCAGAAGCACCGGTATCAGCCACTGTAAGCAATACATATCTGTCAATCCACTAATCGGTCGGAATCGCAGATTGTTGAAAGCTAATATTATTCAAGTTTTCATGTTCAGGAATGTTGCAACGACACTCAAAAATCAACCGTGGCTTTGCTAATCGAAGCTAGCATGGTGTACCCCTTGAATTAAGTTTCGTACTATAAATAAAATATTGACAAAATATATTTATTTATTTATTAAGATACTTAATTATTATTTAGATTTAAATACCCATATTATAAAGCATCAACAATTTGTTCTTATATTCAACGACCGAAATAAAAC
Organism: Paraescarpia echinospica; assembly: GCA_020002185.1. Classification (NCBI taxonomy): domain Eukaryota; kingdom Metazoa; phylum Annelida; class Polychaeta; order Sabellida; family Siboglinidae; genus Paraescarpia; species Paraescarpia echinospica. The sequence continues at coordinate 8,206,159 of CM034532.1, read as the reverse complement.
ATAAACAAATTGAAAATTATCTGAAAATTGGCCCATATTGACGCTCACAGAGCCACTAATTTTAACCTGCTCCCCGTCCACCACATGGCGCCACTTTGTTCATATAAGCGCATAATCCCATTGCGTAACAGTACATGACGTGGCATTGTTACGGATATAAGATATATATTCCGATTACGACGTCTTTCACAATCCACATTATACGACAGTCCTGCTTACACATGTACACATGTACTCTGTTACTATAAATACGATTGTTTCGTTGAAAAAAGATGCATGGTAGCTGGTACTCATTAGCATAATTAGGCCCTATTACTACCATTTTCAGAAAAAAATCGAAGAGGTGGAAATAAATTTGGATGGATTGGCATCGAGCATTGTGTGTATTATATGGCTTGGTAGATTCGTCGTGGGTAAACAGATTGCAATGAAACGCAAATGAGCCCAGGCAGTTAATGCATTGAGGATTTGAGGGACAGAAGTCGTTTATGTAGGGGCAACAAAATAAGCAAATGTAGTGCATCGCATAATGTGTATTGATGACAAAAGAGTGCAAAGCATTAACTGATATAAAATCATTATGCTCCGACCTTTATGACATATTGTTTAAACATAAAACCAGGAAATTTATCATTGGCATTAATTAAACTAATTGAACTATATCTGTAATGAACATGCAGACTTTGAATCATTACTTTCCCTTACATTATATCTAGCTTTATTTAAATGAAATCAACCTGAAGCTATTACGTTGTCTAACATATATATATACATTATATATATATATATATATATATGTGTGTGTGTGTAATGTTATTTATATACAGGAGTGTATTATATTTAGTTTGATTTAATAGGCTACCAGCTCGGTAAATTGTTTAACTTCTCTGGTAGCCACCTCATCTGTATTGCTTTTTGTCTTGAAATATAATATATTTCAAGACAGATGAGGTGTCGTGTATTGGGTACGACATTTACAGAGAACTATTGACGTAGTCAAATAGAACAAACATTTTATTACCGGAAGTCCGGAACAACTCTCTAACCAGGAACAGGAACACATGATATGTCATATATAACATTCCTCCCTCTTTAGGATACAACTTGTATTAGAGTTCACTGTTCTATGAATGAAATAAACTAAATTAGAAAACAGTCCAGAGTGTTCTACAGCTCGTAGAAAATGTGCAAATAAAAACGTACACTGATAACTACACTAACTTTGTAGTTATAGTTCACAAGTTTAACTTTATAGGTGCTTTCACTACTCTGGTAGATCTTCTCACGGGACTTGCCACCAATCTTGGTGTCGCAGATTCCGTCACAGTGACGTTGGGAAAGTTCGATTCCGAACCTTCTGTAGACACTGAATGTCGAGTACTCGCGATCGCCTCCGCGTCGATAGCTGGCGACGGAGGTAGTACTTCTGGCAGTTGAACAACCGATTGTTGCTGCTGCTGCTGCTGCTGTTGTTATTCTGCATCAACCGTCTCCGTTTCATCGGGTCGTCTCTCTCTGAGATGGTCTTGGTGGCGTTTCCAAAGGCGGCCGTCACTCAAACGTACGGTGAACGTGAGTGGGCCCAGCTGGTTCTCGATGACTGTCGAAACCCATTTAGGTTTTCCTTGGAAATTCATGGCCCAGACGGCTCGGAACGTACGTGCAGCCGCATGAGCGTCCTGACGTTGCTTGTCGTATGCCTGTTTTTGCAGAACGCGATCTTGAACTGATGGTCGTATGAGATCCAGGCGTGTTCGAGGTGAAGTCTTGAGTACGAATTCTGCAGGTGTTCGACCCGTGGTACCCTGTGGCGTGATCCGGTACCTCGCTAGCAGAGCGTATAATCTGTCTTCCAGATTACCTTTGGTTTTCTTCAGACCAGCCTTGATTGTCTGCACTGCTCTCTCAGCTAAACCATTGCTTGATGGGTGGTACGGTGAACATCTGATGTGTCTGATGTCATTTGCTCTGCAGAATTGTCCAAACTCCTCGCTTGTGAAACAACTTCCATTGTCCGAGACGATCGTGTTAGGCAGTCCAATATATGCGAATGTTTGCTTAAGTTTGGTGAGGGTTATGCTCGTGGTTGCTGTAGATACCACATGAGCATCGATGAATTTGCTGTGTGCGTCCACAATGATCAACAGCATGCGACCTTCAAACGGTCCAGCATAGTCAATATGGATTCGGTGCCAAGCGCGACCTCGCCACTCCCACGAGTGTAGTGGTGCTACAGGCGGTTGCTTGCCGTGCAGCTGACACACATTGCAGTCTTTCACATATCTTTCGATCTCCATGTCCAATCCAGGCCACCACATGTAACTTCGGGCGAGCGCTTTCATCTTGACGATGCCAGGGTGTGTGTTATGCAACTCATCCAGCAGCGCATCGCGTCCCTTGGGCGGCACGATCACTCTGGCTCCCCAGAACAACACTCCTTGTTGTACGCTCAATTCGTCTTTTCGTTGACAGTATGCATCGAGCTCTCGTGGTGCTTGGTTAGACCAACCGTGTTCCACAAAGTGACGTACTTGTGAAAGAACGGGGTCAAGAGCCGTCCATTTTTCGATCTGGTCCGATGTGACCGGGCTCTCGTCCATGGTTGACAATGTCAGGACTACTTCTTGTGGAACCGGTACTTTCTCTGGTGTGTCAGGCAGAGGTAATCGACTAAGGCAGTCAGCGTGGCTGATGCTGGTCCCCGGCCTGTACTCAAATTTGTACTGGTAGTTGCTCATTGTCAGCGCCCAACGTTGTATTCGTGCGCTGGACATTGGCGATATGAGTCGATCTTGTTTCAAGAGTCCCAACAATGGCTTATGATCCGATTGCAGTACGAACTCGCGACCATAGAGGTACTTGTGGAACTTCGTAATTCCGAACACAAGAGATAACGCCTCCTTTTCTAGTTGCGCATATTTCTTCTCAGCAGAAGATAGAGTGCGTGACGCGAACGCTACTGGCTTTTCGCTGCCGTCGGGTAGGCGATGAGACAACACGCTCCCGATGCCGTAGGGAGAAGCGTCACTGCTCACAACGATGGGTAAACGGGGGTTGTAGTGCACAAGCACCGTAGAAGAAGACACTAATGCCTTTGATCGTTCAAATACATCTTGATGAATCGCACTCCATTTCCACTTCGCGTCCACTCGAGTCAACTCATGCAGCGGTGCCAAGAGGTTGCTGATGTTCGGCAGAAAGTTGTGATAATAGTGGATCAGACCAAGGTAGCTGCGCAACTCCTGCATGTTTTGCGGGGCACGCGCACTCTGTATGGCGAGTACCTTGTCGTTTGTCGGGTGGATGCCCTCCCTGTCGATGATATGGCCCAAGTACTTGCAAGACGTCTGTCGAAACGTGCACTTCTCCTTCTGCAACCGTATTCCAGTATCGAGCAGTCGCGTGAGCACCATTTGCAGGTTGCTGTCGTGCTCCTCTGGTGTCCTTCCAGAAACAAGGATGTCGTCCAGATATACCACGGTCATAGGAATGTTCTGCAGCAGTTGCTCCATGATGCGTTGGAAAATTCCAGGAGCAGAAGATACGCCAAACGGAAGGCGTTCGTACTCGAACAGACCTTTGAAGGTGTTGATTGTGGTTAGCTTGCGCGACTCCTGATCGAGGACAACTTGTTGATAAGCGTTGCTTAGATCGAGCGTTGTGTACAGTTGTCCACCAGCTACTTTGTCGAACAGATCATCGATGTTGGGAATGGGATATTTGTCGACCTTCACTGCCTTGTTTATCGTGACCCTGTAGTCTCCTGAAGTCTTGAGTACTGGTACAATAGGAGCAGCCCATTCTGAGAACTCAACGGGATGAATGACGCCCTCATCCTGTAGGCGTTCTATTTCATCTTCTACCTTTGCACGAAGAGCGAGCGGCACTGGACGTGGTTTGCAGTACCGTGGCTGTACAGACTCATCAATGTACAACTTGGCAGTAACTCCTTTGAGCTTGCCTAGTCCTGCCGTGAAGACAGCTTGGTAATGCTCAAGAAACGAATCTTGGTCCATTCTATGCAGTTCAGCCCAATTAAGACGTAGCACCGACAGCCAATCACGTCCGAGCAGATTCGGACCAGCCCCTGGGACGATCAGCGCACTCAGCGTATGATGTTGGCGATTGTGATGTACATTCAATAGCACCTGCCCCAGTGGTTGAATTGTGTCGCCTGAATACTAGAGAACATTATAACCGGTCCCTTGCTCCCGCATAATAACCGGTCCCTTATACCAGTGCGCATGCGCTACTAGAAACGGAACCATTACACACTCGCATTTCAACCTGTTCAATACTTGTTTAGTTATTGTCATTTCACGCTTTCTCTTTAGTAAAGTGACTGAACAAATGGAACTCTGTTCTTATTTATAACTAAACAACTTGATGGCGCCTGTGAACGTTGAGTGTCCGCAGAGGCGGCAGTGGTGGCTGCTATGCTGAGTGTACACGCCACTGTGCACGTCGCAGTCCCCCGGGCGCTGGGCGCGAATGCGAAGATGGAGAAACTCAAGCGTCCTTCCGTAGCACTGGCCGGGACGGGCGAGGCCTGGTCACACTTCATAACCCGCTGGGGTGAGTACAAGACGGGTACTAAACTTGTTGGACCCGACATAGTCGCACAACTACTGGAATGCTGCGAGGAGGAGTTGAGAAAAGACCTCACTCGCGCAGCGGGCATGAGCCTAATGAGCAGTGACGAAAAAGACGTCCTCACCGCCATGAAGGCACTCGCCGTCCGAGCGGAGAACACTATGGTAGCTCGGGTAGCCCTGTCTAACATGCGGCAGGGACACGAGGAGCCCACCCGGTCGTTCTACGCCCGTATCAAGGGGCAGGCGGACACATGCAAGTACGAGATGAAGTGCACTAAGACGGAGTGCGATCAAGTCAACGACTTCACAGAAGAGATTATACGCAATGTGATTGCCCGCGGCATCGCAGACCAAGAGATACAACTTGATCTGCTCGGTGAAAAGAACCAGGACATGCCATTAAAGGACATGATTGAGTATATCGAGGCCAAGGAGTCTGGAAAACGCTCGGCATCGCGTCTACTCGACCCTCAGAACACGGATGCGATCAGCAGCTCGTATCGGCGGGGGAAACAGCAGAACGTCCGCAACAGGGGAGGAGCCAGGCCGGAGAAACCGAAAGCCAAGCCCAAAGGGGTGTGCATCTACTGCGGCGAGGTGGGTCACGGCAAGACGCCCCTGTGGCACACCAGACGCACCGAGTGCCCCGCGTATGGTAAAAAGTGCCAGAAGTGTGGCCGCCAGAATCACCTCGACAAGGCGTGCCTGAGCGGACGACCGACTAAGCCCCCATCTGAGGAGACAGACGAGCTGTATGACGAGCAAACGGCAGCCTTCGTCGAGCTATGCACGGTCACCATGGACAGCGCGGGCGACGGGTTACGCACACTCCCCCTCGCTCACCATCTGTACGATGATATGTGCGATAAATGGACGAAACGCGCGTCCAACCCACAGCCGTACATCAAACTCACTCTTACCAACGAGCGCGAAGATTACAAAGCGCTGGGTTTTGACCTCCTGAAACGCACCCGCGCAGTATCCCTGCCTGTCATGGCCGACACGGGCTGTCAGAGCTGCCTGATCGGCATTGGAGTCACCCAACAAATGGGCCTGAGTACCAAGGACTTCATACCCGTATCCATGACTATGAAGGCTGCGAACAACAAGGGAATTCGTATTATCGGAGCCGTGGTGGTCAGATTCGCCGGTAACAGTGGCACTCGGAGATTGGAGACGCGCCAAATCGCGTACGTGACAGACACCTCGGACCGCATATTCCTCTCCCGGGCAGCTTGCGTGGACCTGGGCATGATCTCGGAAAAGTTCCCAACACTCGGGGAGGTCAACTTGGCGACCTCTGAATTGTGTGACTGCCCGCGACGGGCAGAGCCGCCGACCAAGCCGACCACATTCCCCATGCCGGCGACCGAGGCTAACAGAGAAACCTTACAGAAACACTTACTCAGAATATACGCTCAGAGCACTTTCAATACGTGCCCGCACCAGCCCTTACCGAGAAAGACTGGCCCGCCGCTACGTCTTATACTCGATGAGGATGCGACGCCGGTTGCCCATCACACTCCCATCCCCGTGGCCATACACTGGCAAGACGAGGTAAAAGCAGGCCTTGACCAGGACGTTCGTCTCGGCGTGTTAGAGGAAGTACCCATCGGTACGCCGGTGACATGGTGTCACCGCATGGTAATCTGCGCGAAAAAGAACGGCAAGCCGCGACGCACCATCGACTTCCAGGCCTTGAACAAACATGCGTTCCGCGAAACCCACCACACCCAATCCCCGTTCCACCAGGCGAGACGCATACCTAACGGGAAACGCAAGACCGTATTCGACGCATGGAACGGCTACCACAGTGTCCCTCTACACGAGGACGACCGCCACAAGATGACCTTCATCACTCCATGGGGACGCTACCGGTACCTATCGGCTCCACAAGGGTATATAGCGTCAGGAGATGGTTATACACGGCGATACGACGAGATCGTAGCGGACATTGGTGACAAGACCAAGTGCGTGGACGACACGCTACTATGGTCAGATACGATCGAGGAGAGCTACTTCCAGGCGGTCCAATGGCTGGATATATGTGGCCGGAATGGAATCATCCTCAACCCGGAGAAGTTCGTCTTCAGCGCACCCACAGCGGACTTTGCAGGCTTCACGATCACCATGACTGACGTGCGACCATGCAGCCGCTACCTGGAGGCGATCCGCGATTTCCCACAACCGCGTAACATCACCGACGTCAGATCGTGGTTCGGGCTGGTCAATCAAGTGGCCTACGCTTTCAGCATGGCCGAACGAATGCATCCGTTCCGGAAGCTCCTGAAAAATGGAGAACGCTTCAAGTGGTCCCCGGAGTTAGAGGACATATTCCGCGAGTCGAAGGACGTGATCGTTCAAGAAATCGAGCGCGCCGTCCGCATCTTTGACAAGACCAAGCCTACATGCATCGCCACAGACTGGTCGAAGGAGGGCATTGGATTCTGGCTATTTCAAAAGCACTGCCGATGCTCACCAATCAGACCCTTCTGCTGCAACAACGGGTGGAAAATAACCCTGGTCGGCAGCAGGTTTACACACGCAGCAGAATCCAGATACGCGCCCATAGAGGGCGAGGCCCTCGCAGTCGCGGACGCCTTGGACAAGGCGCGCTACTTCGTGCTGGGTTGCGAGAACTTGATTGTAGCGGTAGACCATAAGCCGCTGCTGAAACTCCTTGCGGACAGAGCCCTTGACGACATACCTAACCCCCGCCTCAGGAACCTCAAGGAGAAGACCCTGCGTTATCGCTTCCGCATCACACATGTCCCAGGCATGAAGAACAAGGCGGCAGATGCCATGTCACGTAGGCCGGTCGGCACCGCGCTACCATCACTCATGAACCTACAAGACGACAATGCTGCCATAGTGAACCACCTACCATCCAGCATGCACACCAACGTCTTATCTCTCCTACGCCGAGTCGAACCGGATGACGACGACGACGACGTCGAGGAAGACAACCTGACATGGTGCGCCGCGGGCCTCGAATCATTGCGATCAGTGACATGGGACCGTGTCAGGTAGGCTACCAGCAGCGACGTCGATATGCACACACTGGAGGAAATGGCAACCGACGGCATCCCCGACTCGAAGATCGAGATGCCAGAGACGATTCGCGACTATCACCAGTACCGCGAAAACATCACATCGACAGACGGAGTGATCCTATACAAGGACAGGGTTATCATACCGCCCTCACTCCGCGGTGAGGTACTGAGCACCCTACACGCTGCCCACCAGGGCGTATCGATGATGACCGCCCGTGCAGAATCCTCTGTGTTCTGGCCAGGCATATCGGCCGACATCAGCACCACTCGGAAAAATTGCGAACACTGCCACCGGATGGCACCCTCACAACCTGGAGCGCCGCCCATCCCACCGATCCCGGTCGTTTACCCCTTCCAGGCAGTGTGCTCGGACTTCTTCGTACACAGGGGCGTACACTACCTCGTGACGGTGGACAGATACTCAAACTGGCCAATCATATCGCAGTCGACAGGTGGCGCCACCGGCATCATCAACCACTTACGTCGCGCCTTCGTGACGTACGGGACGCCAGAAGAGCTCGCATCGGACGGGGGTCCGGAGTTCACCTCTACCGAGACCAGGTCTTTCCTGCACAGATGGGGCGTACACCACCGCCTATCATCGGTGGCCTTCCCCCACAGCAACTGTCGTGCAGAGATTGGGGTGAAGACGATGAAACGACTCATCACCGACAACACCGGTCCGAAGGGAGAACTGGACACTGACGCTGTGCAGATAGCGATACTACAATATCGCAACACACCCGACCCTGACACAAAGATCTCCCCGGCAATGTGTGTCTTCGGCCGCCCGACACGCGATTTCATCCCGATTATCCCCGGGAAATACAGACCACATGAGACTTGGCGTGAGACACTCAAAGCAAGGGAGGAAGCCCTCCGTAAACGCCACATCCGCACAGCTGAAACCTGGGCGGAGCACACTAAACGCCTTCCACCACTCGCGGTAGGGGACTTAGTCCGCGTACAGAACCAGACAGGACCTCACCCCAACAAATGGGACAAGACGGGCAGTATCGTTGAGGTACGTCAGCACGACCAATACGCGATCAAGATTGACGGATCGGGCAGAGTCACACTTCGGAACAGGAAATTCCTGCGCAAGTTCAGCCCAGTTCACTACGACCGGCCGCCAACCCGATCGATCTATGACGACCTAGCAACCCGCGTCACCGTACCAACACCCGTCGTGACACCGCAACTACCTGACCTCGATAACGACCCTGCGACACCTGCGACGCAGACGGGGCACACACCGCCACCGACACTGACGTCAGCGAGAACACCCCAGCGCAAGATACCGCCCGCTGCAGTCACGCCTGCAACCCCAGGACGAGACACACCGAGGCGCGCGATCCTCCAGACGCCACCACCAGCCCCAGAGACCCCGAGATCTCCACCCCCATCGGAGCCTGACGTGGAACCACCAGCACCAGCAATTGGTCAACGACGATCCACCAGAGCGACCAGCGTGCCTACCTAGCACAAGGACTACTCCATGGGATAGTCAATAAACATTTATCAGCCTTTATCCAGTAGCATAAAGACTCGGAGGGAGATAGAGAACATTATAACCGGTCCCTTGCACCCGCATAATAACCGGTCCCTTATACCAGTGCGCATGCGCTACTAGAAACGGAACCATTACACACTCGCATTTCAACCTGTTCAATACTTGTTTAGTTATTGTCATTTCACGCTTTCTCTTTAGCAAAGTGACTGAACAAATGGAACTCTGTTCTTATTTAAATACGTGCGCAGACTTGGCACGTCACGTGTGCCGAGTGTCAGCTGTGGATTAGCCTCTTTGATTCTAACCCAGTCTCTGTCTGCTATCAACGAAACTGAAGCCCCAGTATCAATTTCCATCTTGACTCGTGTACTCTGAATGTCAATTGTACACATGTATGGTGCGACAGTGTTCGTGCGCGTGGCGTTGCAGTTGTACAGATTTAATGTGTATGTGTCGTTGCATAAACCTGCATTGTCTGATTGTTGTGGAACGTCCTTTACCAAATTAGTGTTTGCCAAGACAGCTCTACACACTCTAGCGAAGTGATTAGATTTTTCGCATTTGTAACATGTTTTGCCCCAAGCTGGACATTCCGTTCTATTGTGCGGAGATTTTCCACAGCCTGGACAAGATTGTGCATTGCCATATTTTGAAACGGTATCGTTGCAGCGCGGTGGCGCCACACGACGCGGTTTTCGTTGATTGTCAGTTTTCGGTGGCGCACCCTGGCGACCAACAGAACGACTATTCCAGTCGCGGTTTTGCTTCCTCGAACGCGGGTGGTGATGACGATCACTGGAAACTGCGTTGACGTTCGTCGTTGACGCGGCGTTGGTCCCCATGACCGATGATTGATGCATTGTGGACTCAAGCGTACGACCGTACGTCAGCAAACGATCGAGACTGATCGTTGCCTCACTCAGTCCCTTTTCGCGAATCTTAGGCATCGTGCACTTCTGAATGATTTGCGATTTTATTTCACGCGATTTGTCTTGAAAATTGCAATTTTTAGACAGCAGTTGAAGTCGAGCGTGAAATTGGTCCAGTGTCTCACCAGTGTGCTGTTGTGACTGGCGAAAGACGAACACTTCATATTCTTCGTTTCGTTTCGGTGTGAAGTAGGCCGTAAGCTTGTCTTTCGTTTCAGCGTAATTGTCACTGTCGACGACACCAACAGACTCACTCAGCTCGAATACAGCTTCACCAGCGTAGTGTAACAACATCGCCTTCTTCCGCCTGTCGTCGTCTATATCTCGCGCGACGACGAAATTGTCGAAACGGCGAATCCACCGCTCCCATCGCGCACTTGCGCTGTCAGCGGGCGTTATGGCGAACGGCTCGAAACCCGTGTTTTCCATTTTTCACAATGACGTAGTCAGCGAAAGTTCTACTTGCGTGCGACGGTCTAGGTGCTAGAGCTCGCCTTGTTGTGGTTACTCATCCCATCGTTCGTCGCCAATATGTCGTGTATTGGGTACGACATTTACAGAGAACTATTGACGTAGTCAAATAGAACAAACATTTTATTACCTGAAGTCCGGAACAACTCTCTAACCAGGAACAGGAACACGTGATATGTCATATATAACATGAGGTGGCTATATATTATTGTATATTACGTGGAGGGGAAATAAGTTTACTTACTTACATATTGATTATATATGTCAGATTGATATAAGGTAAGGAATTAATGAAGAATTAACACGATCACGCCTCGCATCATGCAGATCTGCATGATGTGATTCTCGAGAGCACTTACAGGTTTCCAAATATAATTACTCGTTGGACCATTCTCAAGAGCGGCTGAGCGGTACTGTGCATTAAAATAACTAAAAAGAAATGCCCGCCATCATGCCTTTGTAATTGACAATTAATCGTGATAGCAATATTTACCAAATGCTAGACACACACAATATCGTTACATAAATACCATAGCGCTTACATTTACTCTGTATAATGATATGTTCAACGTGACGAAGGTCGGAGAGAATGTGAAGTCCACGTCCATCGATAGGCCATAGTCATAATAGTGTAGAGTTATTAAATAGTAGTTGTATTGCTATTCTATTAACACGAGGATAGACATAAGCGTGTTGTGTTAGCATCTATACTTCACGCTGCCATGTTCACGACGCAAGGGCTGTTTCCCGAAGTATACGCCACGCGCGCGTGATTCCTACGATTGTTAAGGTACGTTTTACGCACGCGTTACTTTTATTTTTCGAACAACTGACTTACTGAACAACTATAATTACTCCATAACAGGTGAGAATCGTGATATATATGGTGTAGTTTGAAACAAATAACCAGGTCTTACGTCAACAATTAACCCCTGCGATCGTAATTTAATCCATGAATGTTTGACGGTCGAGGTTCAAGCCGTCTAAGAGGAAGACTAACATGCCCGTATATATACATACATACGTACGTACGTGTGCGCTCGCATGCATGCATACATACACACAATATAACATACATACACACATACCATACATACACGCCACGTACACCATTCACGCACGCACGCACACACATACACACACTGCCTCCACCCCACCCTAACTCCACACGTCTATGCACAGAATATAATGTATGTATGCTTTTGAAGATTTTTCACCGGAATTTGTTTTTATTAGATATGTTGCAGGCAGAAAGTGTTTATGTATAATTAAATGTACAGTGGCTCATATATATATATGTCAGTGACTGTAACAATAAACTATTTCTGATTCTGATTGTATATATATATATTGTATATATATATTGTATATATATATATATATAAATAATATATATATATATCTAATTTATATATATATAATATATATATGCATGTGTGCCTGATTACTTCTACTTCCCAAACATTAAATAAAAAGATATGTAACATAAGCCGCGGTTGGCTTAAACGAAAACGAACCGAGCACCTTGGCTAACGATATTATTGCCTGAGCTTAGCTTCAGCGATCACAAGTACTGAGACTGGTATAATCATCCGCGCCACCTAGCTGGAACGCAAAGATTAGTCCTCCAGGGTCTATACCGTTGAATGCGATATAGCTGAATCGACCTACCTAAGTATACTTCACTGCGTTTTCACTAAGCCAAACGCACGAAAAATCATTACAGTATTACAACCGAACACATTTTACTTAACATAACGTAACATATAATGTTCACGAATAGTATAGTTAAAAATGTTATTGTCAAGATCGAGCAATTCAAATTCGGCAGATCATCACGTTGCACGTACGGCGGACACGTCTGCACTGGAACAAATTAAATCAAGTTGTATCATTCATAAAATGATAATAGGTTCCAAAAACGATCCTTGCTTGTGATATAATGTATTGTATCCGTGACTGTACCCGTTTGTGTACACCCCAGCATGATGGCATTATCGACTAAAATATCGAGAAACGAGGCAAAATATGTAAATTAGATACTTTCTGGCTCCCAGAGTCAAAAGCGAAGACAACTTCGCTATCGGGTTGCATGTGCGTTCGAAAGTGGATCGTCTGAAATCCACTTTGCAAGTTTGCACTAAAAGAATGTGTATTCTTTTATGACAGTGGTTGAAACACGCCGTTAAAAGTCCGAACAACAATGACAAAATGCAAAAAGAAAGGTTTGTATCATGTAAGAATAATGTTTATTGTTTACTAAATGTGCCCTACTACTCTACTGAGTACTGGGCCAGGCTAGCAATAGCATGCACTGATGGCGATGCAGTGCCGCCACGGGGTCAGCAGCAGGCAAACACGAACTGCAATGGTTAATCATAATGGACACATATTAATAGGGATGTCATTAAACATTTCAAATTGCAGATTATATATGTTGTTTTATATTTTTATTATATGGCGGAATCCAGGAGAAAGTGAAAACAGTATCTACTTTTCGAGATGAAATTTTGAAGATTAAAAAAATGTCAGATTGTACAGTACCAGTGAACGGGAAAAGGGCTCCAAAACACGCGCATATTTTTTATTAAAACTAATAAAAACATCAGTATTTAGTGAGTGTTTAAAAAAATCATAACTTCACTAATATCTATCAGAAAAATATGAGTGAGGTATCATTGTGTTGGTAAGAAAACGCTTTATTACAAAATAAAAAGAAACATTACATAACATCACTTCATCATGTAGATATAAGTAGGCACTTCAATGAATCCTGCTACCGCGATGTTTTTACGTGCGCGCAGCGGCGTCGCTGCAGCGCCGTCTCGTTTACTCGGCACCTGGGTAGTGTTTTATTTCAACCTCTATTTTCGCGCTCTTTTCCCGGTCGTTTACGTCATTCGCAGCGGGATTCCTTTTGCGGGTAAGTCGAACTTTCTGTACGTCCTTTTCTTTTTCAAATTTGATCAAAATTATGGTAAATTTAATCGATTTGATGACATAGCTGTGTTTCAGTTGCAAAATTTATAGTCTAGTAATGATTTGTATCGAACGATTATGTCTGTAGGTAGATCTATAGGATTAAATTAGTATGTGTTGAAAATTTCGTTGGCGTAAATGCTCGTGCAATGTGGGTTTTGCGCCATTCAAAACATGTGACATTTGAGCGATCTGTGTCAATATGACCGAGAGCGCGTCACCGGAGACGCGGACCGAGATCATGGAGCGCCTTGATCATGACTTATTTAATTAATGTCTGTGCCTTTTAGCGAAAACAAAAACAACAGTATCTGATTTAACTTTAAGTTAGGGCCTATAATGATAATAATATTACTTAAGTTATTAATTTATTTAATGTTTATAATTTATAGTTATACGGGTCAAGCCAATTCTGCTACTATTAATTATTAATATTAATTAATGATATAGTATTACTATTATTACTAGTAATCGTAGTATTATTAGTATGATGTTGTCAACTAGTAGTATTTGTTAGTCAGAGTTAGGTTTATACATTTTAGTTTGACTGAGTTAGGCTTGCTAGAATTTAGAAAATACAAATTTTATATCCAGTCCTGTTAATATTCAATTTGTTTTGAAAGGCTGATATTTAAAATAACTAACAATCAATTAATTGTTTTATTAAATAGATTATTTAATCAGTTTGTCACTTTAAATTAAAATTATGTACCATGATTCATCAAAAGTTGTCAATGTGTTTAGCATGCAATGCATTATATTTGTGATGGTGACATGTAGAATTTTACAGTTATCTTAGCCATAAGTAACAAGGGCAGGGATATCAAAATATTTTACAAGATTTTGCAATCAAGATTTTACATGTAGAATAAAGATATTTATCATTGTATGATACATGACTGTCTTGTTATTTCAGATATTTTGAGATTGACTGATCTTACAAACACAGTGACTCTTATCTTAAGTATCAATCAAAGGTTTTGTCAAGATAGTTAAGAACTTAACTTAAGGACATTACGTTAAGTGACTATTTAACTAACGTCATTAGTTAAATAGTGTGATTAAAGAGTGAATGAAAGTATGGCAGCAATATTCCTAAATAGATCTGAGTTAGATGCATGCCAGAAAAACATTTGAAAATTGTGTACTTGGTAAAGATGATGTAAGTGTTAGCAAAGGTTTTTTATATTGTGTATATCTTTCTGCAAACAAGGACATGAATAACGCAACACACATTTATTTGTCACTTAGAAATCTCATCAGGACTGTTGTTGACTTTAATTCACTACAAAAAATAACATGTAAAGAAAATAGATTTTTTATTCACTTCACATTTTTGACATTTAAAAAATTCTGATGTGATAGTAGTGCACAGTATGTAATTAAGTGTTAGAAGAAACTGTGCATCAGGTTTCCACGTTGACGTCGTTGCACAGCTTTTACAAAGAGAAACCATGTCAAGCAAAAACCATTATATGTAATTATATTCATGAGATATATCTTTTTTCCAGGACATGCAGACAAGACCAACTTTGGTGATTGTTGGGCACAGTTTTGTGCGACGGATGGGCAGTGCCTGTCATGCCGGTCGGGTAGGTGGAGACATTTACAGATACTATCGACCGGATCTTGATTTGGGCAGTATTTTTGGAAAGGTCGTTTTCCAAGGGAAAGGGGGTCTTACTTTGGATGGCCTCTTTCAGCAACTGGGAGCTGTGCGGGCAGTTGCACCAACTGTTGTTCTGATTGACATTGGGACAAATGATCTAGGTAATGGTTGGGTACCTGAGGAGTTGGCAGAGGGTATTGTAGCATTCGCTCGCGAACTGCTAACAATACCTTCTGTGGCCCAAGTAGTAGTTTGCGAGATATTAACTCGTATACCTGTACAGTTTGGCCAATTTAGAGTTAGGCCTGATTTTGATCGTGCTCGTCAGATTGTGACGAATAAGGTGCGGGCATTGATCGCTGACTCGGAAAGCATAACTTTCTTCCATCATCGTAAGTTGACAAAAGAGAAAAATTACGCGAGAGATGGTGTGCACATGAGTGCATTTGGCATGGCCAGATACGTGAATAACATGAGGGGAGCGGCTATAGCTGCTGCTAAGCGATGCTTGCAGTAGAGGTTGGTGACTTTCCTGGTGTTACTCATGTGCACTGTTTCTCGACCCATTTTTCTCTATAATTTTTCTAATTGCACTTTTATTAACTGTTCTGTATGTAAATTCCAATTTATAAAAAAAAATCCAAAATGTTTTTTCTTCAAAAATCTCAAAAAAATCTGTTTACTGGTACATGTCTTGATATCTGGCATACTACAACTTCCTGCATAGATCGTTTGTTCCTTTGCCAATGATGAACACCTTTGCATCAGTTGTTGGCACAGCTTGAACTTCCTATAATAGACCATCCATGGTAAGTCTTTCCTGAGGTAAACTACCTTTTCATAAATATCGCTCATGATAGATCTGGTCCTAGTACTGTGACACACTTCACCTGCCCGAATAACTTGCATCCATCGTATAAAACTGTGTCTGACATTTACCTGTGACGGTACCAAGCCACAGAGTCGTCTGAGTCTGACACCCATCACCTGCCTGCATAGGTACACATTTAGTGTGGCTGATTATATATCTGATAGCTACATTGAACAGTGTCTAGCCAACATGACACGAATATTACTTATAGACATCATGTTGAAGAACACAACGTTATTTTACAAGATACTGAAATATGAACATTGCTGCACAGATCTTGCAGTCTACTGGCATTAAACTATGAGACAATCAACTGCCAATATTACAAAAAGACTGCATTGTGAGCACACCAGACTTCTTCTTCATGACTTGACTCCCATGGGGAGTAACACAGAAAGCAGTCTTGCATTTGGTGCATTTGGGTCCAGCGACGGAATACTGTGAACAATTTATGAACATTACTTCATCAAGTTCATGTTGAAATGCAGAACATTACATTATGAAGCAGTGACAATTTATTACTGGACTGTACTGAGCCTGCAACATTCATCCAACCTGTCAGGACACAGTCACACATAGACACAGTGAAGTATGACTACTCTATTGATCTGTTGAGTTTGTGTGTTATTTAGCCAATATTTACTTATTAATAAAGTTATTGTTAATGATATATATGACTTGTTAATGTATATTTATTATAATGTTTAATGTGGTGGTAAACATTGCATAAATTATATAACTGTCTTCATAATTATGGACATTCCAGCCTTTTATCAAAATGTAGTGGTCAGTCGTTAGCGTGCTAATATTAGCCAATATTAACTTATTAATTAAGTTACTGTTAATGTGAAATGACTGGTTAATGTACATTTATTACTATAATTAATGTGGTTTACTGCTTTCATAAATTATACAAATATCTTCATAATCATGGACATTATGGCCTTTTACTGAAATGTGTCGGTTTGCCGAGGTTGCGCACTAATTAGCCAATATTGACTAATTAAATAAATTATTAAATAATTTGTTAATGTATATTTATTACCATTATTAATGTGGTTATACACATTGCATAATATGTATAAATATCTTCATAGTCATGGACATTATGGCCTTTTACTGATATGTTTTGGTCTGTCGAGGTTGTGCGCTAATTACCCAATATTGACTAATTAATTAAATAATAATTATTTTTTATTGCATATTTATTACCATTATTAATGTGGTTATACACATTGCATAATATGAATAAAATCTTTATAATCATGGACATTATGGCCTTTAATTGGAGCGTTTTGGTCTGTTGAGTTTTGCATGCTACATAACTAAAATTAACTAATTAATTGCATTAATTTGGTTATAATTAGTACTAAAAATATTAAATATTATAAATTTGTTACTCTTGTCAATGTGTTTGAAAACCCTGAAGACAGTATTTAAATATCTGTATAAATAAAAAAGTTATTACATTTTAAAGCAAATATTTACCTATAGAAAACACAAAAATGAGTCCATTTTGCCATTGTAAGAGAGGCACAAAAATGACGCTGTTTTTCCGTCTTAAAATCGCAATATCTTTTGATCTATTAAAGGTATCTTAATAAAATAAACAGTTATGTGATCCTTAACATATTACCTTTAATTTAAGCCCATTCCCAATGTTCTAGCATGATATTTAATTTTTTGTTGAAGTGCCTAATATAAGTAGCTGAAATTCATAAAAACGAAATGCAAACAAAGTGAAATTTCAACCTGCTGGAAGATAATTATGGAGTGGTTACATGTCATTATGTCCAATGAGAGAAAGATAGCCACACATGTAAACTACAAAATACCACAAAAATAAATAAAATATGTTCATAAGTTTTTTTTTCACGACTTTATGTAGAACTACCTATAAATAAAATTGACTTTTTTTATAGATTAGTAAATACATTCTGATATTTATGCCAAGGTAACCATGGTGGATCAAAAGCAATGATTACACAAAGAAAATGTTTCTATTAGTATACAGTTCACAATATTTATTAAATAGTTACTCAAAATATGTACCCCGCTGTGTATCAGTAACATCACTTGTCAGTGTTCACAATGTTTGTAGGCCTCAGAAATCTTTCAACTACAACACTACAAGGTCCACACTACACTACAACTACAAGGTCCATACTACACTACAAGTCCACATACACACTAACGTGGTCGCTTGTGGTCCATCTTGTGGAAGCACTATCGGTGCACGCCATCGTCACATCCTGGGCACCAGAAGGAGCTCCGTTTGCAGATGCCCCTTGCACGATCAGAGCAGACGACACAGTTCCGTTCTCGTTTGCCTGGCAGGTGTTCCAGTTCATGACGTCCTAGCTGGGGCATTGCAGGTGGCATGACTGCCACAGTGGGGTCCTTGGCAGCAGACAGACTCTCCACGACGGAGCACATGTAGTCATGGCGTGACTTCCGCTCTCGTCTGTCAGTGTTGGACCTGTAGAGTTCGTAGCTGTTTAGGAGCGCCATGTCGAGCAGGTTGAAGAAAATCTTCTTCCAGTAGCGCTTTGAGGGGCGCTCAGCAGACACGTGATAAATCTTGCGGTCCTTGATGTCGACGCCCCCCATCTATATGTTATACTGTGCAACACATTTAAGCTTTCGCTTCTCTACACCGGCAGCGGTCCTCACCTGAAGCATGCCTGCTGCCGTGGCTGTGCTCAGCATCAGCACTGGTTTCCGCTGAGACCGTTTCTCACGGAAAGTAACAAGTAGCACTCCCCGACGCCGGTAGTTCAGTACCTCACCAACTTGCAACTTCGTTGGCAGAGGAGGCAGACCTTTTGAATTTGCACGGACAGTTCCAGTCAAGAGGGTCCCCGCATTCAACAGTGTCTCTGCCAGTGCTGGTTTTGTGTAGAAATTGTCCGTAAACAAGTGATACCTCTTGTTCAATAGGTCAGCTTTCTGCATCAGGTCCATGACCACACCATGGGCCTGTCCCATGTCACTGTGGATCGGAAAATCTTTTCCAGCGTACAACTCAACGTGTAGCACGTAGCCAGTCAAGGAGTCACAGAGTTCGAATTTCTTTATGCCGAATCGGGAATGGCGCTTGTTCGGCATGTATTGGAGGTATATCACACGGTTCTTCATGCCAACCATGCTTTCATCTATCGACACATGCTGAGGGGCCACACAGTACTGCTTGAAGGTCAGGTTGATCGCATCAAGCACGGGTCGCACCTTGTTCCAGGGATCGAATCCTGGTTGGCCACGTGCAGATGTGTCCAATTCACCAACGTGGATAAAACGTTGCATCATTGCAAATTTCCGGAAGGGCATGACAAAGGCGAAGAACGGGGTTGCCTGCGACGGATTCTTCTTTGACCAGTAGTCTTCTACGTTTTTTTTCCGTATCAACCCCATGTTGATACACAAGCCGATGTAACGTTTCAGTAGTTCCAGGGTGATGTCGTCAAGGGACCAGCGTCTCATCCATGAGCTGGGATGTCGCGCTATCCACTCGGCCATGTCACTGAACATTGTGGCGACCATGAATAGAAGAAGGAAGTACTCGATCGGTGACGAGTTTCGGGGTGGCAGTTGTCGTGGTCCTGCTGATCGTACAGCAAAATCATGAGGAGCCGTGAAGTTTTCCTCATTCTGCACACGGAGCCACCCACCGCCAAGACGTGCAGTTCCTGCTGCTGCTGCTGCTCTCGTCTGCATCCGGCCACCTCGGCCTCGAGCAACGCCACGGGTTGCTGGTAGCTCATACTGCAACAGTGAATGAGCTTTGTGTAAACAAACTGTATACAATGTCTGACATTTATGCAATAAAAAACTGAATTCAAAAAATAAAAACCAAGAAACTAAAGTAGCAGCGAATATTACTTTTCAAATTTATGTCAATGAAACTAAGTCAACTAGTGACATGTCTGACAGAACAGGTTGCCACTACCAAACAGTGGCAGAAATGTAAACAATAAAACAATAAAAAGTGTATTAGTTTTTTAGTAATACCCATTGATCAAGTACAGGATCCCAAGTATTTACATATATACCTATACAAACACGCAATAATTGCGAATGGCGCACACAAATAAAAATGATATGATATATTGATCGGATCTCGGATGTGTTTTGTTATGGTGGGCGATAATTGGCATCGCCCTCACAGCCTTCGATAAAATTGCTATACAACGTATCCGGGAGGCATAAAAGGAAACATACGCATATAGGTAACCCACATATAATATTCAGATATCCCTTGCACAATATTGGACGCTTACCTCATCAGTGGAAGAATCGGACACATGGGCCAATTCATCGTCCGAGTCAGATTCATCGACGTCTTGGACTCTAGGCCTAGCCATGCCGGCGCTGCTGGTGCCCGTGCTGGTGCTTGCGATAGGAGCCGAACTAGCACCGCTTGGCCTCGTATCAGCCTCATCAAAATCGCTCTGTCCATCAGAACTAACATATCCTTCTAACTCCGAATCACTTTCCGTCATCGTTATAAAGAATAACGAAAAAAATTATATATAAACGCAGAGAACAAATTCGAAGTGAGAAAATCCAAGATGGCGAACGCTGAAGAAAGATTTTCACGCCTGACCACCATCACGTGGTTTGTCAGCTAGTTGTCATTGGTTGCTTTGAATATAAATTAGGCAGATAGACGAAAAACACGGCTTTCTATTGGTGCCTGACATTCGCGCGTAAACTGTTCATGAATGGAAAGAAAATTCATACAAATGAGGCGTAGTAACGTATGCCCAAATTTGGCTCCACTTACACCTCGTGTCGGAATCCTCAATGGCTAGGTTTGAAACCGCTCATGAATAAAAATGTGACAAATAGACGAATAGTAGAGCTTTCCATTGATACTGCTAATTTTAACGTAGACTTTGGGTGAGCATCAGAATTAATTATGCAAAACGCGACTTTGCAAAATCGGCTTGAATCGGCCCGGCTGCTATGCGCACGGACGCTGTGGGCCGATTCATCGTACATCGCCGGTCGCAGGGTTAATGAAATTTGGCACACTGATAGATTTGTAGTCCTTCTTTTCAAATATGTCAAAAAGTAATATTTTACTAATTTGTATTGGTATCATTTGTATAAATTAGCATTATTTTCAGGGAAAGGTTCGTGTCAAAATTTGCGGATTTTTTAAAATAAAATGAGTTTTGAGTTATTGACATTTTTATGTATAACAATTATTCAACTTCCCATTCATATACGGTATACTACCAAAATAAACCTGTTTATGTCACAAAACATACGTTTTGTGTGATGCCTATCATTGCTAAGTCTTTGTTTTTGTCAAACGAAGCGTGAATAATTGAACATTATGCAATTTTCCGTGATCGATTGCATCCCGAAAAATACTGACATTCCATCATGGCGCATATCAAGTGGAAACCACACCTCTACTGAGTGCCAGTGGTAAAATGGAAACCACACCTCAACACGATGAAACAATCATGATTACTGACTTTTATCAATCATGATTACTGACTTTTATCAATCATGATTACTACATTTACAAGTAGTGTCTTATTTTATATCTTCCCCTCTATATTCAAGAGTAAAGGTTAAAACATACCTCAGAATGCACCATTTAAAAAAAATCTCCCCCCTAGCAACGCTTCACACCTGCGCCGATTGCGTGTCCCATCCCTGCAACCTCACCCATCATTTTACCCAGGGGGAACACTGGACTTGTGGGCAGTTGTTTCAAGTCTGGACCCACCTTGATTTCGTGTTATAATTTGAGTTTTGCTTAATTTTGATACCTCGGTGAGATAGTTCCATCATTCAACATTATCCTAGGCATGTTTACCTTTAAAAATATTGCATCTTACGCCCATTTGAGGTGTAAATAGCGCCTGGTTTGTTTTAACATACGTTGCTATATATCTATCATTTTACGTGCGCTGTGTGGTAACGCACGGCCGCAGCGGCACTGACTAGCGCAAACCGGGTCGCTATTTCAACTTCAACATGGTCCAGATTCAATACAAGTGTCGACTAGTGAATATGATGCATGGTTTTTATTTGGGCTTCAAAAGAGTCCGGATTCGACACAAGTGACGTAGTGCCATCAGCATGCACGGTTTTTACACCTACCACCATCATAAACCAAAACGGTTGCAAGTTACCGTTTGGGCGCCATTTAACATGTCCAATGGATTTCAATCCTAACCGCTCTGAGCGACGTTAAGACGACTAAACGATGTTGCTACAAATCTGTGTTTTGCAGGAATATAAGTGACTTTGTGGCGTCATTTCGCGCCGCTCGCCGACGTTGAATATATCGCGAAACAAAACAAAAATGGGCATACGAAATAGCTACGATGCGGCAATTTTGGGTGAGGCGACATAGAAAAACGGTGAGGCGGCCCGTCTAGCTTGTCGTTTACCAGGGGAAACACTAAATAAAACTGAAATAATTTCAGTTTTTCTGAGTGAATGTATTTTCAAGATTTTATACAAAATGGCGTCCTTTGTGATCATAGCCGTCATCCCGTCTGAACTATTAAGTCGGTGTTATATTTAAAATGCGTAACCATAGTGCAGGACATTCCCCTTCGATGGCAGCGTTCGTTATAAACTCAATTCAAAAATCCCATCAAAGCCCGAATCACTGGAGTTTGACATAATGACAATGTCGAGAATTACATCAAAACTAAAAAACACCACCCGCTTTGTCGCGCGGCGCATTAATACTTCTTTACAACAAAATAGACCACTCAGAAGTTAGCAGTTAATCGTAGAAATCGCCTGCGGACGCGTATTTTGGAATCATTCCCGGGTGCTTCCATGTTTATGCCCGCAGCAAATGTTAAACTTTCGTATCATTGGCTTAAAATATTCGCGTAAAAGAGTTCGACTACAAAAGCGCATGGTGGTTGGTGCTATTTAGCCACGGAAATCACCAACATTTCTAACTTTTGACGCTTACTAGTGAAACTTCAATGTTATTATCTGCTAACTGCCGAAATAAATTGCCGTTATTGGATGACGCGGTTTCGCGGTAGCAGTTTAAATGTGCCCCTGTATTCGGGCGTTCTGGCCATGAGTGGGAGTCGGGTTGATTCAGGCGTTCTGACCACGAGAGGGTTAAGAGATGAGTGGTTACTGGACGATGATTATAACAAATTGGGTTGTGACTTGTGAACGATCACCGTGACATTCAGAAGTTACTGCGATGCATGGAGCGATATCAAAATAATGTGGACATTGCCCGTCAATTGTCATCATAGTATTCATACATATGCAGGCATTGCAAGCCTAAATCAAATATAAAATGACAGAAATCGAATGAAGAAAGGAAGCACCAGAGGAAATGCATTAGTAATTAGATTGACAATATATAAGTAATATTTTACTCCCCAAAGGAGGACCTTGTAAGTGGACACTGCTAATAATTTAGGCAAGTTAAGTAAAAGATTGACAAAAATAATAAAGGATTAAAGCATATCATTAAAGGCTAAGGTAAGGCAGAGCCAAAGACAACATTTTGAAAAATAAATATCACATCTTGGACTTGCCAAGAATGACTTGTGCAGGCAGTATTTCAGATTCACTGAGAAATTATGTGCACATTTAGCCTAATGAGAATCTAGTGCACAAGGTGGCAGCACTAGTGCATCGCAAACCGTAAAAATCAATGATGGGGACAAGAAAACATTTCACTTTTTATTAAAAACCTATAGAAAGAAAACAGTTGAAAGAGGATACCCATTGAAAATCAAAAAACAAAGATGGCTGGTGGAGTCGGGAAGATCACATGATTTCGACAATGTTTGAAAGATATTAGGCCATGCTAATTTACTTCATACTGCTGGCTCCCACTAATTTTAGGCGATATATATCTGACCCTGTATTCCTGACACCAATATATCAAAATTCATCACCAGATTGGGGCAGAATTTAGGGGTACCAGGTTTGGGTGGATTTTTCTGAAAAACGAGGTATGAAAATTTAACGAATTTTACACAGCATTTGTGTCAATGAAGGTTAAATATGCTGTGAAATTTTCAAGAAGATTGTTAGAGAAACTGCGGGAAATGAAGGAAGCGTTGTAATGGCCGCCTATGTAAAATTTAATGTGGTCTGACTCCTGATCTGTTGTAAATCAGAGAAATGTTTTGAATGAAGTAGTACATGTTTATGTCATTCTTCAGCACCATCAGCATCGAGGGAGGAGCTGATGGCGATGACTGTGGCTGAGATTGTTAAAGAACTCATTGAAGCTCATGAAAAGGGAAGAGATGTCAACCTTAACAAGTACGTGTCATCTGTTATGATGTAAATGTCTGTCTGTAATGTGTCCATTGCAAAGGTGTTTCAGAACAATATTTCTGTTTCCAATTGCTAGGGAAGGTAAGTATCAATTTTGTTATGACAACTATTGTTTTCCTGGGTGGGAATATGTTAGGGTGAGTAGTAATTTCTTCTTCGGTGTTCACTCAGACAGGAATTCCAGTTGCTCGTATGAATGCCGCTGTGTGCTGCAAGTCTGTCGCTGTGCACCGCAAGTCTTCCAGAAGGCCAAAGGTCTTTTTTAGTAGTCATTTGATCTTGGATACTTTCTTGGAATTTTGACATGTATATAAATTTGTTGTTGCAAATGTGTCACCCACAATTACTTCAGACCAATACTTTTTTTTATAAAAAAAATGTATTTCTGGTAACTAGATAGCTAATGATCAGGTCAGGTTAGGCGTAATTTATTTGTCAACTGATGCTGAAACTGGTTTATGGTAGAATGAAGACGAAGTTGTCGAGCAAGTATGGACTGCCAATGCAGCCGCGACTAGTGGACATCATTGCTGGTGTGCCACAACAGTACAAAAAGGTAACACCACCTGACAATTTACATTACAATTTTAATTCAAGCCTGAACTTGGCTCAAGGTTCCCAGAAATGTCCACCCTCTGTTTAAGAACCATGGCATTTCATGTGACTACTATTCAAAAATAATTTTGTATGTTTGCTTGGAACTACATAACTGTCACGGGACTCGGTTTAGGAACCCATGCTCTAGAGGTGATTGTATTATAAATATGGAGGATACAAGTACCACATATATAATATCACACCTACTTTATTGTACTTAAAACTTGCAGCATGACAAAGGTAAATAATGGCAGTACATTTTGTTTGTAACTTAAAAAAAATTGCATGGACACATCCAACAGATTCAGTGCTCATGTCTTTATTGTATGCATTGTTTGTAGATATTGCTTCCAAAACTAAGAGCAAAGCCAGTGCGGACAGCTAGTGGGGTAAGTCATTTGGTTTATACATATCTTACCACCATTCTCTGGGGTCTTGTAATAATAATGTTACTAAAATAATACAAAATTGTAATGGATTGCAATATCTATTATATAATAACATGAATCATGTCACATAATTAGTGATAAATTGGCTAATGAAAGCCGGTTACTGTTCAAGCACTTAACAGTCAGTATTACAGCCCTAATCAGCTGTGACCACTGAATACTGCATTCCCAGTGAATATGCAAGACAATAGACTACCTCACTTCAAGTCAAGATTTGAGCAACAAAAATGCATTTTATGAATAGGAATGTTAACATTTTCGGAAAGTATGATAATGAACAAGTAAAATGAGCCATATTATTTTACATTCTGTCGTCATGGTAACCAGCAATCCAAGATGGCCACCAAGATATCACCGTTTTTGTTGTCACCGTCGGTTTCGTTTCCGACTCTGTCGCTAAGTTCGCTGACATCGTCATTGTGTCGATCGTCAACATCCAACAAAGATTCTTCGCTAAGACTCAAATAATATGTCCAAAACGTATGGTGGTCCATCACTAGTTGAAATAAAGCCGTCCACTATTGTGACCACCACAGATTTTTATCATCCATCATTAAAAACCAAAAATCTCCGTAAACTATTATTGAGCGATAATCCACAATGACCACTGCTGAATAGGTAATTTATTCGCCATGACAACCATACACAACAAGTGGCTCCACGTAGAGGATAATTATGAGTAAAAACGATTTGAATTTTTCATAAATGCCGCCACATCGGCCAGTCTTACTGAAATGGTTAATAGATACTGATAAAAAGAAGATGAGGACAAGTAACAATGTGTTCATACATGAATGTTTGACCACACAAATGAGAACGTGTCATCGTCTGTTTCAGATAGCCGTGGTCGCAGTGATGTGCAAGCCCCACAGATGTCCCCACATTGCGATGACTGGCAACATTTGTGTGTGAGTTGTGATTTGTACGTTCTTTAGATATACCAATTCATAGAAATACATTGTGTACCATTAGCGTTTTGTGCCAACATCTCCAAATTTTCTATGTAATTTTTTTGCATCAGAATTGACTACATGCATATCGAATAATTACATTATCAGAACTCAATTTAGACAATGAAATTAAATATATATTATTTTTAATCAGACTTGTATAAATGACAGCGTGTGAGAACTGAATGGCATCCATGTGTTACAGGTACTGCCCAGGCGGCCCGGACTCTGACTTTGAATACTCTACACAGTCGTACACAGGCTACGAGGTGAGTCGGTGTGCATGAAGTAGTACTTAGTGTAGTGTCCTATGGCCAGATCAAGAGATTCATTCTATTACCACAACATTGTATGATCAAATGTAATGTTACGGTCTTTGTTCATCTTTGAGACCTGCTGGCCAACCAAAATGTTCATCAGTCATCAAGACCGGCTGGTCAACCAAAATGTTCTTCAATCATTGAGACTGGCTAGTCAACCAAAATGTTCATCAATCATTGAGACCGGCTGGTCAACCAAAATGTTCTTCAATCATTGAGACCGGCTAGTCAACCAACATGTTCTTCAATCATTGAGACCGGCTGGTCAACCAAAATATTCTTCAGTCATTGAGACCGGCTAGTCAACCAAAATGTTCATCAGTCATCAAGACCGGCTGGTCAACCAAAATGTTCTTCAATCATTGAGACCGGCTGGTCAACCAAAATGTTCTTCATTTGTTGAAACCGGCTGGTCAACCAAAATGTTCTTCAATCATTGAGACCGGCAAGTCAACCAAAATGTTCTTCAATCATTGAGACCGGCTGGTCAACCAAAATGTTCTTCAGTTGTTGAGACCGGTTAATCAACCAAAACGTTTTTCAATCATTGAGACTGGCTAGTCAACCAAAATGTTCTTCAGTTGTTGAGACCGGCTGGTCAACCAACATGTTCTTCTGTCATTGAGACCGGCTGGTCAACTAAAATGTTCTTCAATCATTGAGACTGGTTGGTCAACCAACATGTTCTTCAATCATTGAGACTGGCTGGTCAACCAACATGTTCTTCAATCATTGAGACTGGTTGGTCAACCAACATGTTCTTCTGTCATTGAGACTGGCTGGTCAACCAAAACGTTCTTCAGTTGTTGAGACCGGCTAGTCAACCAAAATGTTCTTCAATCATTGAGACCGGCTGGTCAACCAACATGTTCTTCAGACATTGAGACCAGCTGGTCAACCAAAATGTTCTTCAATCAATGAGACCGGCTGGTCTACCAAAATATTCTTCAGTCGTTGAGACCGGCTAGTCAACCAAAATGTTCTTCAATCATTGAGACCGGCTGGTCAACCAACATGTTCTTCAGACGTTGAGACCAGCTGGTCAACCAAAATGTTCTTCAATCAATGAGACCGGCTGGTCTACCAAAATATTCTTCAGTCGTTGAGACCGGCTAGTCAACCAAAATGTTTTTCAATCATTGAGAACGGCTGGTCAACCAAAATGTTCTTCAGTCGTTGAGACCGGCTAGTCAACCAAAATGTTCTTCAATCATTGAGACTGGCTGGTCAACCAAAATATTCTTCAGTCGTTGAGACCGGCTGGTCAACCAAAATGTTCTTCAATCATTGAGACCGGCTGGTCAACCAAAATGTTCTTCAGTTGTTGAGACCGGCTAGTTAACCAAAATGTTTTTCAATCATTGAGACCGGCTGGTCAACCAAAATGTTCTTCAATCATTGAGACTGGCTGGTCAACCAACATGTTCTTCAATCATTGAGACTGGTTGGTCAACCAACATGTTCTTCTGTCATTGAGACCAGCTGGTCAACCAAAATGTTCTTCAATCATTGAGACTGGCTGGTCAACCAAAATATTCTTCAGTCGTTGAGACCGGCTAGTCAACCAAAATGTTCTTCAATCATTGAGAACGGCTGGTCAACCAAAATGTTCTTCAGTCGTTGAGACCGGCTAGTCAACCAAAATGTTCTTCAATCATTGAGACTGGCTGGTCAACCAAAATATTCTTCAGTCGTTGAGACCGGCTGGTCAACCAAAATGTTCTTCAGTTGTTGAGACCGGCTTGTCAACCAAAATGTTCTTCAATCATTGAGACCGGCTGGTCAACCAAAATGTTCTTCAGTTG
The DNA here is from genome assembly GCA_020002185.1 of Paraescarpia echinospica. Taxonomy (NCBI): domain Eukaryota; kingdom Metazoa; phylum Annelida; class Polychaeta; order Sabellida; family Siboglinidae; genus Paraescarpia; species Paraescarpia echinospica. The sequence goes on along the minus strand of CM034532.1, from coordinate 8,177,720 downwards.
TTGAGACCGGCTAGTCAACCAAAATGTTTTTCAATCATTGAGACTGGCTAGTCAACCAAAATGTTCTTCAGTTGTTGAGACCGGCTGGTCAACCAACATGTTCTTCTGTCATTGAGACCGGCTGGTCAACTAAAATATTCTTCAATCATTGAGACCGGCTGGTCAACCAACATGTTCTTCAATCATTGAGACTGGCTGGTCAACTAAAATGTTCTTCAATCATTGAGACTGGCTGGTCAACCAAAATGTTCTTCAATCATTGAGACCGGCTAGTCAACCAAAATGTTCTTCAATCATTGAGACCGGCTGGTCAACCAAAATATTCTTCAGTTGTTGAGACTGGCTAGTCAACCAAAATGTTCTTCAGTTGTTGAGACCGGCTGGTCAACCAACATGTTCTTCTGTCATTGAGACCGGCTGGTCAACTAAAATATTCTTCAATCATTGAGACCGGCTGGTCAACCAACATGTTCTTCAATCATTGAGACTGGCTGGTCAACTAAAATGTTCTTCAATCATTGAGACTGGCTGGTCAACCAAAATGTTCTTCAATCATTGAGACCGGCTAGTCAACCAAAATGTTCTTCAATCATTGAGACCGGCTGGTCAACCAAAATATTCTTCAGTTGTTGAGACCGGCTAGTCAACCAAAATGTTTTTCAATCATTGAGACTGGCTAGTCAACCATTTTGGTTGACTAGCCGGTCTCAACAACTGAAGAACATTTTGGTTGACCAGCCGGTCTCAATGATTGAAGAACATTTTGGTTGACTAGCCGGTTAGTCATTGAAACTTGCGGGTCAGCCAAAATGTTCTTCAATCATAGAAACTTTTTGTTGTCATAATCAACTTTAATGTTCATGGAGTGTTGAGACTGGCTGGTCAACCAAATGTTTGTCCAGAAAAAAGTTCTGATCTGGTACTAGAGAGGATTTCTCAAGAGAAGAGTGTGGGTGTGAAGACTGCTCAAGGCCTGAGACGGGTTTGAATTATCCAGTCAGTTGAATCCCAGAGCTGGTACAAGTACATTTATTTTGTACTTGAAAACAAGTACAGGTAACTAGGAAATAAGCTCAAGTAAAAGTATTTTACTTTTTTAACTAGTGTTACACAAAAAATAACACTAACTGGTGAACATTATAGTTAGTTGGGAGTTCATGCTGAAAAAATAAAACTACAAATCATATATGGACCATTCATTAAAAAATCATAACAAAGTGAACCTGCAACTAATCAGCAAGCCGTAGATGGTAAACAATAACAAAATACAACTTCCCTTTTAAGGTTAGGCATGCCTCTATATTTTTATTATTTCTTGGCACGATGGGAAATTTGACTCATTCATTGATGATCGGCCTTCTGTGCAGATGACGTCGCATTGTTGCTTCGAGGCCAGCCTTGTACTCACTCACTGCACTGAACATGGTGGCAACAATGCGCTCGAGTCCCACGAAGTAGCCCATTCTGCTTCTTTCCCAGCTCGCCCCGTGCTAGCAGGCCTCTGTGTGTCGAGCGAAGTTAGTTGAAGTGGTATGAAAATGTTTACTTCTTCAAAGTCGATCAGCTGATCCCTAGTTCCCAGCTCCAGTGCTGCAGACTCTTCTCTTGTTATCCTGGTTTCTACGAACCATGAAGAAAATTCGACTTAAGGCAAGTCTTTGGTCCAAATGCATGTTATTTTATAATTTCATTACTTAATCTTCAGAGGTGAAACTTTAAAAGATTGATAGTCCACCTAACAGGAAGGCTGGGAATTTTTTAAATAATTTTGACGGAGGGATTTTCCCTCAGTATGGCAGCCATCTTGGATTGAATACGTCATTGAAATATCTTGGTAACTACTGGACTTTCTGGAAGTTCACTATAACACATAACGTCCATTAGCACATAATGCCATTGATATACACCTTAAAATCCCCCAGGTGTGTAGGTGGAGGCATCTCAAGTCTTCGCTCGAGCCACCCTCCGTGCATGTCTGGCCTGCACTTGCCACACAGACTGCTGCAGCTGGCGATTATCAGCCGTTACAGCTGACACCTTCAGCTGTCTGCTGACAGGCATGCCCATAATGTCTTGGCTGCGTGCCACTGTTTCACCAACCCCTTGGTTAAACTCTGCAATGGCCGAGCTGGTTGCGGTGACGACGCGCGGCAAACCTACGAACCCTATCTTCGGGCACTTGAACGAGACCTTGGAGTGGAGGGATTCGTTTGCGTTCTGCTTCACGCCCCTCAGACAGCGCTCCAGTACGTCAGAGTGGCCAAGCCTCACGTACACCTCCTTGACTTGTTCGGCAACATCCTTTGCCAAGGTGTGCCGACGTTCTCCAAGTGGGAGCTTGGTTCCTCGCCGTTCGCAAGGGCCCGCTGGAAGAAGCACCAACTGTTGGTGCCTGTCGGGGAGTGGTTATGATGGGAATGCTCATCGGTGGACGCAGCATGGAACAACGAGGCAAATACAGCACTCCTCATGACGCTCTTGTTTCCTGTACAACTGTGGATCGCTTTGCCATAGTACAGGGTCTGTTTGTGAGTGGGTGAGTTTTCCATGCCCACGTCCACCGAGAATCAGCCCCGCCTTCTTGGTGTCCTTGGCCAGGTTTCGCAGTGCCGTCCCTATTCGCTTGGCCAAGTGGTTGACACACTCATTCGTGATGTCCACCCTCTTGCCGTACACCTTCAGGCCACACATATGTTTGTAGGTGCTAGAGTCTCCATTTGACAGCAACGTCGTGTAGTGGAAACACAATCCACACAATCTCTGCTGCTGTCTTCTGCATCGCATTGGCTGTGCAGTCGTCGTGCCCCTCAAACCACATCTTGAAGCCGGCAGTGTCCCAGCCTCCATGGCGTGATGCAGCGCATGTATAGCTCTGGTGGTAGAGTGACAGGATGGTGAAGTCAATCACCAGTCCTGTCACTACCTCCACTACACATTAGTCATTGTTGCCTGTCATCATAGTTTCAACATGGATAGTCTTCTGGGCAGTCTCATAAGGAAGTAAAAGTGGGCACAAGCAACATTGGTGGAATTCTGTCAGCTTAGGAAGCATTTCCTTAAGCAGTGTGACATTATATGGAACCGTTGCATAATGCAGTCCACAGGGTGTCCACACAACAAAATAGCCCCACTGCAATTCACATATTGCCATCTGTAATTGCATTTGAAAGTAGTAAGAGTCTTCAGTTTCAACATGTTTCAAACAAAATGCACTCGGTTTCTTTCCTGTGAGAAATTCATCAATTTTTTTGGATTGGTGCTTTTCAGTGGCATTTTATTTCAAGAACACTGTGTTAGACACAGGGTCAAAGAGTATGCTATCTGGGGATGCACCAATTCCTGGATACCGCTGGTTAATCCACATCCCGGTATCAGCTACTTGAAAGCCTGGGATTTCTTTCTCAAATGTTGCTTTAAAAGCATCTCTAGCCACAGCCTCTCTATCAGACCCATGGAGCATGGCAGCAGTTTGTACCGGCTTTCCCCACAACTGCTGCTTCACAAATGTTTAAACCCTTCTTTGGTGGCACATAAAAATGGTTTCAGCTCAACATCTCCATATTCTATCACCAAAAGCAGCTGCCATATACACTCTGAATATGGATTAATTTTTTTGAGAGACAGTGAAATTATCTGGGGAATCTTTATCAGTTTCATTACACTGCATCGACTGGGGTCTGCAATCATAGTGAATGATGCCACCTACTGCTTTTTTGGACTCGTAAATTACCTCCGTTATCTCGGCTGGGTTTTTACCTGTTTTTCCTCTACATTCCATTCACATGGCTCTGAAGTACAGGTTTTGTCCTGTCCAAATCCACTATTCGCGCTTAACACAACCTGTGCATTGTATGACAGTTGCTTCATGCTGGCCAGGACTTTAACCTTCACTTAATAATTTGAAAAAACAAGTACGGCTGTCCCGCATACATATAACCTGTCCAGTATGGAAGAACTGGTCACCTCTCCGCAGTGGCTTTGCAGTGTGTGAGTCAACGAGACAGGCGTCTTCATCTGACCCATCCTCCACAGCAGGTCCCTCCAGAGATTCTACCAAATGATGGTAGATGTGGCCCTCGTTGAACTACTTGGGGATCTCCGACTCCAGGAAGATCTTCCGCCTAGAATCAGGTGCAGCAGGAGGAACGGAATACACAGTAGGTGGATGCATCTGTCGACAGTTTCTGGCGCTTGGATGACTTTTTCATGTCGTACCACTTCCTTTGATCAATCGCAGGATCAATCACATGGCCCTTTTTTGCGGATTTGACATTTTGGCATCTGAATTACAATATGAATATATATTTGTAAGATCCCTTGTGTATATAGACAGAATCAAGTTGTTTATGGAGACTTTTGGAAGTATCCCCATCCAAAGCTCCCAGCTGATAGAGTCCCAGGCCCACCCCCACCGATACCTCATGGTCCTAAAGGCTTAGTCATACGACCGCCAGTTACCGCCCTCTTCTGCAAGACCCCTCATGACCTCCATGTATTTTAAAATTTTGTCTGCAGATGGCAGGTTGGCTGGCTGCAAGAGATAGACAGACATGTATAGCTGAAAGGCCTGCCCCCACTGCTCGAAAGACAAAACAGCATCCTTGGGCAGAACATGGGGTTGCCAACACCTTTGTGTATAGGCAAAACATATTCTTGTTGCTGAGTGAAGATAGGCTTGAGAAGGAGGGACAGGTCAATGAACTCGCCTGCCCAAATCTTGGCACGGAGAAAATCGGGAATCTGAGTCTAAGGGAAGGGCCGTGGAGGTACATGAAGAAATTAAGTTCTGCGTGGCCTCTGACAGCGACCTGGAAAGAAGATGTCAACAGTGGCCCACGATGTATCAGTTGCAACCGGCTGCGGGGTCAAAAATGAAGAGAGCAAAATAAATTTTCTACTTCTCTGTCCCACGTGTGTACAGAGCAGGAAGTAATCCAACACCAAGCATCGACATAAGCTTGCTTCTGATTGGCTAACGCAGACACTCTATCTATTTTGCTGTACAAACAACAACAAATAGAAACCGAGCTTTCAAGAAAAGTTGCTGGTTCCATTAAAGATTGAGTGGACATATGTTTGCAACCCAACTGCATTTAGGTGGACCCCAAACCTGTCGAAATACTGCTCCCAGTCTGTGTGCATGCCACAGTGTCTCCAATGTTAAAGAGTCCAACATACTATTCACAACGAACCGGGTTTCATTAAAATGTAGAAAGAATTATTGGTTCTGCAAAAACCTTTAAAATCCTATGTAATCCCCTAAAACCACACTGAATCATTAATGGCTTCTGACATCGGATTTGTTTGTTTCATGTTAGCAAACTTCCGAAGATGTATCGTACCAAAAAATGCCTACTTTAACCTGATATTCTGCTTTAAACAAGCACAGTCTGTTTATGTCAACTTGGATGACGTGTTACTTTCTGTACAAGAATTTCTTGAGAATTTCGTTCCTAAAAAACAGACTGTAAAATTCCCCCAGTTTCTTTGTCATCTGACTAATGAAAACTTCATCTCGAGTGATACGAACACACTTCGAGTCCTTTCTTGTCCACACGACAAAATCACACCACTGCCTGCCAGTGCAAAGCAGGGTACCCTGTACTTGGTAATAGTAAGGATGGTCCTGCCTCAACTGCAATTTATCATTTACCAAGTTCAAATATGGCACTGTGACAGGGGTTACATTCACATCTCATGCACTGTAGGAGCATTTCACCTCCACTACTCCATCAGTTTCCACTTGCCCATCAGGTGAACAACCGAGGTATGGGATGGCACAGCTGACCCGAATCCCACTCTTTGACTGTGGTACCTGCTTTCAGGGAGTAGTCTTCCAATGCTTTCCCTTCTTCCCGTAATCTGTGGGAGTACTGGTGAATAGCTTCGGCCTTGTGTATGACCGTGCTAGTTTGGCATGGTCAGTTTTTTCAGTGGCCGTGTATATTCTGCCAAAGTTGGATGAGTGGTGACGCTTCGTCCTCTCATGTCACCATGCCTGCTCTGTCAGCGGGTCCTCAGTTTCAGCTGGTCATGCTGGTCCTCGGTCATCACCGTAATGTTCATGTCACGGAGGAAACACTCCTCTGGTGTCTCCTTCAAGTAGTCGTGGTTAAGGTTGACCGCCCGCAGACACGTGATATATCTTGCGATCTTTGATGTCGACGCCCCCATGTATGTGTTGTACTGTGCAGCACATTTCGGCTTTTGCATCTCTACACCTGCGTTGGTCCTCACCTGAAGCAAGCCTGCTGCTGTGGCTGTGCTCAGCAACAGCACTGGTTTCTGCTGAGACCGCTTCTCCCGGAAAGTAACAAGTAGTACTCCCTAACGCCGGTAGTTCTGCACCTCACCAACATGGGTCTTTGTTGGCAGAGAAGGCACACCTTTTGAATTTGCATGGACAGTTCCAGTCAAAAGGGTCCCCTCTTTCAACAGTGTCTTTGCCACTGCTGGTTTTGTATAAAAATTGTCTGTAAACAAGTGATACTCCTTGTTCAGTAGGTTGGCTTTCTGCATCAGGTCCATGACCACACCATGGGCCTCCCCCATGCCGCTGTGAATCGCAAAATCTTTTGTACACTCTTAGAAAATGTACCGTAAAATTACGGTAAAATGACTGGCAGCACGGGTGCCAACCGAATACCGTAAATTTAACGGTATAATGATTTACGGTGTACCGTATTTTTTACGGAATAATACTGTAGAATTTATGGTAGCATATTGATGGTGTACCGTATTTTTACGGAATAATACTGTAGAATATACGGTAGCATATTTACGGCATACCGTATTTTTACGGAATAATACTGTAGAATATACGGCAGCATATTTACGGCGTACCGTATTTTTACGGAATTATGCTGCACCGTATCAATGATTATTCCTAGGAACGAGATGGAGGTGGAAGGGCGGCAAGTTTTTCATGAGCTAGTGGTACTCCAATTTGGTCACACATAGAGATAAATGCCTGCATATCATCGTTACACTTCTCAAACGAGTTTGCCAGCAGGAGAAAATCGTCAATGACATGGATTACCTCAGTCACCCCCAACTTAACCTTCGCAGCCCACTCCAACGCTGTACTGAAACGCTCGAAGATAGAGCAGGAACTAGAACATCCCATAGGAAGCACTGCATCCATAAAAAACTGGCCCCTCCACCTAAAGCCCAACAACGGTCTGTCCGCTGGTGCAATTGGAATAATACGAAACGCTGATTCGATATCTACTTTAGCCATGTACACTAGTCGTGGTGAATGCTTGATAAACTCAATGGCATCATAAATTGTTGCATATCGGACAGACGAAAACTCCTTAGGAATAAAATCATTAACTGAGGACCCTTCAGGATACGATAAATGATGGATCATCCTAAATTCACCTGCAGCTTTCTTAGGAACCACTCCGAAGGGCGATATTATGTAGTTACGGAGAGGGGGAGGCACCTCGAATGGTCCAAGAACCCGACCTAGCCCTAACTCTTTTGATAACTTATGGTCGATCACTCCAGGAAATTCATCCGCAGACTTAAGATTATGCATACCTACATTGAGCTGTGTCGGCATGCCAATACAACCTATAGAAAAACCAGAAGCGAAACCCTGCAAAAGATATTCAAACATAGTACTGTCATAGCCCTGTAGAAGTTGCCCAAGTGCTGCCGTGGAAACTGGAGAGGGTAATTTACCTTCTGTGCCAAGAGGGGGACCTACTGGCAGCCGACGGTCCACCTGGGGGACTGAAAAACAGTGGGTTGCTGGGGCGAGGGGACTTCCTGCGAGCTTTGAAGCACCGGACAACCGGGTGGGCGCCGCCGCATATCTGACACTTGTGGACGTACCTACAAGTGGCACTGCTGCACATCTCCCCCTTGTTGAACGCAAAGCATGGACCGGAGGCCTGAGGTCTGGCCCTGCCCTGGCCGTGAAAGGGGGGTCCAGTAGACAGCCGGCGACCAGTCTGTGACTGAGATGCTTTCATCCAAAGTTCCCAGCTGATAGAGTCCCAGGCCCACCCCCACCGATACCTCATCGTCCTAAAGGCCTCGTCGTACGACCGCCAGTTACCGCCCTCTGCCGCAAGACCCCTCACGATTTCCATGTATTTTAACATTTTAACTGCAGATGGTAGGTTGGCTGGCTGCAAGAGATACACAGACATGTACATTTGAAAGGCCTGCACCCACTGCCCGAAAGTCAAAACAGAATCCTTGGGCTTGGCCGGGGACACGCACAACGTGGGGTTGCCAACACCTTCGTGTACAGCCAAAGCATATTCTTGTTGCTGTGCACCGGTAGGTTTGAGGAGGAGGGTTAGGTCAATGAACTCGCCTGCCCATATCTTGGCACGTAGAGCATCAGGAATCTGTGAATCTAAAGGAAGGGCTGTGGAGGTACATGAAGAAATTAAGTTCTGCGTGGCCTCGGACAGCAGCCCTGAATCATTACCTGGAAAAAATGTATCAACAGTGGCCCATGGTGCATCAGCTGCGACCGGCTGCGGGGGCACCGCACAGTCTGGCTCTGCTGCTGTAGGCAGAAGTGGGACCGGACGTCTCCATTCCACCTCCGGCGCGTCTGCCGAAACAACTTGTGCGGCGCTGCCCATGGCAGCCGGCGCAGCTGACACCACAGGGGTTGGACGCAATGCCTGCACCATGGCATGGATTTCCCCTAACATTCGTTCGGAGGCGATCACGCGACGTTCAATGTCCTGCTCCCAGGCACTACGCGACACGACAGGTCCATACGTGGTGTCCACCACAGCCCGAAGTCCTGGCGCATCCTCAAAGTTCTGTGGCACGGCACACTGTGGAGGGGGACGTCCCATCGACACAGGCGGAGACGAGGCGGGAGCCGAGGTTGGCACTGTACGGCCCGAAGACGACGGAGGAGCTGCAGCAGTCGTTGTGGCCCGAGTACGCGAACGCGTTTGTCGCACTTGTGAATTGCGACGTGGCGGACGGCCGCGTCCTCGGGGTGCTCTGGCTGAAGGCATGCTGCAAACACAATAGCACCTCAGAAGATAAACTTTACAACAACGATCAAACGCAGCAAACATGAAACAGCAACAACAACAACAAAAAACTCAGCCTGGCAACCTTGCACTGAAACGCCACCTTAACTACCCAAGCAGAGCACCAATACTGGACACGCCCCAACCATGCCTCTACATTTCGGAATATTACCCATAGCTGACTATGCAGGAAAACGGCCCCGAAACCAACAGTGTATAGGAACATAGAGGTTCGGTAAAGCAGCCGTGGTATAAAATTGCCCAAGCACTGTGTTGATATGCAAAAAACTGCAGCCGCAGCAAAACAGTGCCACAAGCACTACAATGCATATCAACACATACCCGACAAAAAACCAGCCGCGTTATAAAACCGCCCAAGCACTGTGTTGATATGCAAAAAACTGCAACCGCAGCAAAACAGTGACACAAGCACTACAATGCATATCAACACAGATCCGACAAAAACCTGTTGTGCTACAAAATTGCCCAAGCACTGGGTTGACATGCAAAAAACTGCAACCGCAGCAAAACAGTGACACAAGCACTACAATGCATATCAACACAGACCCGACAAAAACCTGTTGTGCTACAAAATTGCCCAAGCACTGTGTTGAATATGCAAAAAACTGCAACCGCAGCAAAACAGTGACACAAGCACTACAATGCATATCAACACAGATCCGACAAAAGCAGCCCGTTATAAAATTGCCCAAGCACTGTGTTAATATGCAAAAAACTGCAACCGCAGCAAAACAGTGACACAAGCACTACAATGCATATCAACACAGATCCGACAAAAGCAGCCCGTTATAAAATTGCCCAAGCACTGTGTTAATATGCAAAAAACTGCAACCGCAGCAAAACAGTGACACAAGCACTACAATGCATATCAACACAGATCCGACAAAAGCAGCCCGTTATAAAATTGCCCAAGCACTGTGTTAATATGCAAAAAACTGCAACCGCAGCAAAACAGTGACACAAGCACTACAATGCATATCAACACAGATCCGACAAAAGCAGCCCGTTATAAAATAGCCCAAGCCCTCTGTTGATATGCAAAAAAAACTGCAGCCGCAGCAAAACAGTAACACAAGCACTACAATGCATGTAAACGCACAGACTTGACACGCAGGAATATATAAAGACTGAACATAATGTGTTAACATGCAAACAACTGGCCCAGCAGCAAACACTGACATAAACACTACAATGCATCTAAACGCGAATCCGACAAAGTAATCTGGCACCACCACGCGAACATATAAATGACACAACGCGATCCACCGCGCACAGGGCCCAACAACACATCCCCTTCTAGCCGGAGATCTGCCTCACTGCACTAATCATCGCCCCCCGTAAGTTACGATAGAATCTAAAGTTGCCTATGTCCGTAAAATGTGTCTCATCTTTGCGAAAAACCTCGCGTATGCTATTCCAAAGGCGCTTATGCCTCCAGAAAAATACCCCTTCTGAGTCCTTACAAAACGCTTCCAAGTACCTGTTTACTTCCACCACCCGGGCGGCACCCTCTTCGAAACTAACCCCGCGCTATGCGTTCCATCGACAAACCTGGCAAATGGCTACCCGCTGTACCCCGGAATCGATCAGCCGTCGCGCCAGACGTTGAGTGTCCAAAGCTATCATAACGGGGGTAGATGCCAACCGACCGCTGATATCATTCCCACCAATATGCAGCACCACAACATCTGCGCGGCAGGCAACAATTCGGGACATGACTGCCGGCGCCATTAAGGTGGCGACCCGAGCCCCGCGAATGCCCTCATATGAGACTTCACAGGGTCGGCCATTCACCTCAAAGTCACCAAACAAGCCGGCCGGTTTCGGGTTTGCCGACTGCACGAATGCGCCAACCCAATAAACATAACTATGCCCTAAAACTAAAATCTTACAAGGGGAATTCACTGACATGGAAACGGCCAGTTACTAATTCTGTACGCAAAATTCAAAATGGCGGACAACAAAGAAAATACTCGGCTGTAAGCACTCGGCCGAACAGCTTCAGCAATCACCTTGCGCTCACGAGTACAATGACGTTCCTTGAAGACGTCTCGCCAATATGCACAATCGTAAATCAGAAAGGCAGCAACCGCGTAGAAAATTCAAATCAATATAGCTCACACAACCAAAATTGTTTGATGCGACCACTCCGTCTGCTTTCACAAAACGAAGTGACCAAGAGCTCGTTGTAATCTGTGACTGCGCGCCACTACCACGCGGTGATTGGCTCCTTGCGCCAGAGACAACGAGGTAATTAGCATAATAATTAGCATCAGACATTAGGCCAATCATCACTTGTCCTGCGTTGTTGCCAGCACAAAAACCCATATGCAGCACGTTGCCGTGGCCGCATATTCTCATATATGTACAGATGTATGCACATTACATTTATATCAAAATAAAGCATTCATATATAAACTCTGCTGGTGCTTAATGGCAATACCCTGAGCTCATCTACTACAGGAAGACACAGAGTAATTGTTGGTAAAGGTAATTATTTATTAATGGTACCAACAGAACAAAATACATGCATACTGGTGAGATAGCTAGACAGCTAACACAAACATAAGCATGCTTATCACATAGAAAACCTATAATTAATTAACAATTGGGGGGGGGGGCATTTGTCCCACAAAATAAAGTGACATCAGTATAACAATTATAACGCTGTTAAAATTCAACTTTATGCAGACCTATCAGACATGCATTTGAAATGCACAACTTTTGTAGAAGATTAACAAATCCTGTAGGAAAAATTCAGAAGGAAAGGGTTAAAACATACTGCATACGTATTAAAAATGCACTCAAAGTAAAGCATATACACTAAAATCTTCACGGTAAAATGTACATAAAAACATCAAAACACGATGTCAATTGTAATAAAGGTCAACTTACTGTATTCATATTGGAGTAAAACAGTATATGCTAAAAACCTTATCAAAACCCAATGGGAAAATGTACAGGGAAGTCTTAAAACAATGTAAATTGTTACAAAGGTCAATGGTGTGCATACATATTGTGTATGCATTTGAAGTAAAACATGTACACATTAAAACCATCCTCAACACCATATGGAGAAAAATACAAGGAAAATGTACACAAAGTGTTGAATGTTTACTATTATGCTAAAAGGAAAATGTTAACATTCGTATACCATAACCTTTACTACAGCCAAACATGAACAATGTTAGATTTAATCTGTATCTACTGAACAGTATACACGTGTACACATAAAATAGATTACACAAGTTGTACATTTACTATAAAACAGTACCAGCTTTCATAGAAGCTTCTACAACATTTTATCCCTATCCAATAGGTGGCAGTTGTTGTGGCCTAATGCACTAAGCTAAACAGAGGAAAAGTTGTATTGTTCTGACCCCAGAAGGATAAGTAAGAAAATTACTATCAACCATGAAATCCATTATTTGAGAGATTTTATTAAGGGGAGACTCCTCACCTAAATGATTTTCTGAACAAAATACTCAAAAAGTATTTCCACCATATTCTGATAGCTTATTACGTTAGCTATCAATAAAGTTAACTTTTATAACCATTACATACCTCTAAGTCAATTGTATTCATGGATAAATATAGATTTGACTCGGTATTACAAATCCATTAAACGTGCAATTAAAAAAAATCATAACTAGCTACTGGTCTCCCTTTTACTGCTCAGTCCACTCGTACTGGGCCAGTCCATTGATAAGACCGAGGACCTTGCTGCTCATGGTCGTCGATTTCTTTCGTTTGTCCCGCTGCACTTTGCTGCCAGTCTCCGGGTTGATGTGCACTAAGCATCTGCAACATATTGCAAATCATAAATTTCTTATTAAATAAGAAACAAAGGGTTTATTATGTAATATCTGGTTTGTTTTGGTTCATTGGCATTAGCAGCCCATACATATGTATACCATATTTGATCCGTGAACACAGTGCTACACTGTAACAGTAAATAGTTATTAACACATAATATTATACCAGTGTGCAATATTACAGCAATATGACATGCTTTAGTTCTGAATATATACATATTCAAAGATGCTATGTTAATATATTTCTTTTAATATTAGCCAACTTCTGACCCAAAAAGTCAATGTGGGGTAGCAATTATGATTTCATATGATTCTTTTCATATGATTCTACATACAAGATATGTGGGTCTTCCCGTTTTGTCTATCATACACTAAAGTAATGCTTGTCTACATTTATTGTAAGTTTATAACAAAACAAAAAACCCAACCCTGCACGTTATAATTAGGTTCAAAATGTCATACCTCTGAATGAATTCCAGTGTGGAAGCAGCTCCAAGTGGGAATTTTATGTTGAAGACAAAATATGCCACAAACATCATGCCGATGCCAACAACCACGTCCTCTGTGTGGCTGGCCACTACAAGCTTGTTCATGACCAGCATCATGCGTCTTACAGTCAACAGAGACTATACTGTAACAAATCAAGCTCAAGTTAGTAAAGTACAGCATCAAGCTACAAAATATGTAATATTGTGAATTAGGCATGTTTTGCAGGTCACCACCATGCTAGAAGACCACAGCTGTTTTCTGGACTATCAGAAAGCTATTTCTGACAAGGCGATGTCCAAAACTGTCAAAAGTTCTCCAAAAGATTATAAATTCAGTATAAAAAAACAAAAAAATCACTTAATTCTTTATTAAGAACCTCTAGTGATTATATTATAATTATACAGAATTTCAATTCAATTTCTTTATTTCCAATTCAGAATACAACATATATATATACATATTACAGTTGACAAAGTTCAAAATAGAAAGGGGGGAAGTAGAAGCTCATTGCATTATTATGCACTTTCCCAAACATCAATATAACATGTTCATAATCTTAAACACAGTGTTAGTAACATAAAGAATACGCTATTGCTAAAGTGAGACCACTACTACATTTGTGCTTCCAAATACTTTCTGAACCTTAACAATAACCAAATTAATTACATCATTTATACTCTTCAATGAAGTAATTTTGTACCATTTTTTAGATTTCTTATAGTAAGTGATCTTTTTATGTGCTCATCTAAACAATTCCACAGTTTAACACCATACACAGATATACACTTAGCCTTTAACGTGGTTCGGGCATAAACATGTTTCAGTTTATTTCTTTGGCGTATTACATAGGGTGTAGTATATTTGGAATATGTATGTCATCCCAATGAGCTAAAACATCTAAGTGTTATTTTATAAGATCTTGACAATATCAATATACACCAAATACTCCTACCACACAAAACGAGGCCTGGTGTCTCAGGCGAGGTTGGCAGCTGCTCTACTTCTGATGCTGAAGACGTGTCCTATAACCAACACATATGTAAATTACAAATTGTATATTTATATTTCTTTATTGTCAGCAGACCTATGATTAAGCGATTCTGATACCACTGGTCTCACATAAACAATTCCAATTTGTGAATCAGCCTTTCCAATTCAGGAATAATGAATTGATCCAGGCCAATAAATAAATACGTAATTGTGTTCAGAACAAGGCTAATCAGAAATGTTGCCATGGTAACATGGTGACATTTTATTGTTTCATCATCAAGGCGTGTAGTACCAGTTTTCCCACTTTATTTTGATTTGAATTAAACTGCACCATCATGGCCCAGTCGAAGTGGGACAACCCACATATTAATTTTGTATATCAAATAAAATATAAATGTTATAAATACTCATACACTTTACATATCTTAGCTTCTACGAAGAGTTGGTCACTCTTTTCGTCAAACTCGGCCATCACTGCAAGGATGAGTGCAGCTGTCTTGCAATGGCCGCTGTTGACATCGGATTGCCTGGGGGGCGGAGCTTTCGTTGTCGAAGATGAGACTGGTTTTCCTTTTGGACGACACCTTCAGATAGTGCTTCAAGATGTCGCCCCTTCTTTGCCACAAAATCAATGATGTTTGCTACAGCATCCACACCCAGCAGCATCTTGGAATGTCCAAGCAGGCCACGGTCAACAAACAGGTACGGCCAGCTGGCAAGGAGGTCAGGCATGCTGCTACCTGACACGATGTCAACCTATAAACGTCCTTTTTCAGTACTAGATATGTTATGGAACCTATATGTTTTGCCCATATAAATAAATCATCTTAACTTAATTCATCCTAAATTAGCGATTAGTAACTAACTTAATGAAAGACGGCGTGGTACGCACAGCCTGGGCGATATATCAGTTTCCGTATTTAAATCTTCCAATTTGTAAACTAATAAAATACTGCTTTCAGTATCACATGGCGTAACATTTGCATTGCTTACCTAATCCTCCACCGGGTCTAAATTATAGTAGATTTACTGAACTACAGACACCAATATAACACCAGACATAAAAGTCGCGAAGTTTTTGCGAAACGCAGCCTTTCTGAAATAATCTGAATTCGAAGCTGATTAATCCCAGTTCAAAGCGAGGCTTAGCAACATCTTTCGCTACAGTTGGCAGCAAACTAGTTAATTACTTCTTCTCAAGCCTGCCGATAACGCTAGACGCGCTCAGGTTGTGACTCGTGGGGATGGAGTTATATCACTGATCGTTCTCTGACTAGAGTGATAAGCTAGGCTGGCCCACTGCAGCGACCCTGCTGGCCATTATCCCACTGTAAGGCAGAAAGAGTTGTATCCACTGCTGAACACATAGCACACCACTGTTTGACATCTACGACATGCAATAAATGTCTGGCAGAGGAAATGTTTCACTTGCAGATGTGTCCCTGTGCTCCCTGGATAAGGTGACTAATGGTTAATTAATGGGGTAGGCCGCAGCCACTAACTTATTCATTTGGGGAAGGGTTGTGATCTGGAAATGAGATTAATCTGAGGTATAGTATCCCAATGGGATTATCCTAGGCTGTGGACAGAGGTGCCAAGTCTACCCATTTGGCAATAGAACATGTCCTGTTTCTTCATTCTTGGGACAATCTCACGGCCTACCGCTTTAGTACCAAAATCTGCCGTCAGATCGATAGTTCACGGTTTAAGAAAGAATTGAATTACTCATTGTCAGTCCAATTATACAGCCTAACCAACATTTCACGTTGGAAATGTCATGCAATAAGTAAATATATTCTAAATTTGAAATAGTATCTGGCCATGGAGCGGTTCCCTATTCTGCATGCACCACTCATCGCGACTGAGGCTCATATATGCACAAGATCCTCATCTATCGCGATCACATGAAAAGCGGTAGATCTACTGCATTCATTTTTGGTAAAGAATTACTTGGCACATTTGTGTGTCTGTTTTTAACTCTCAACAACATTTGGAGGCTTGTTAATTAGCTGTCAATATTGATTGTGACACATCAGATATGGTATATTTCATGTGTAGCTTACAGCTTTTGCGACTTGTGATCTCTCTGTTCTCTCTTTGTAATATAGCACGTAGACCTAGATAACTGTAGTAAAACAGGCAGCGTCGCAATTTTGTTCAGGCTTTGTTTTACATGGCTTTTAAATAGGACGATATACGTACTTGGCGTTTACAAGTGGTTCAGCGTAGCACAACACATTGTTACAAACACCTACGAAAAGGTGTTTTATGTTTTACCTAATTAAAAGCGTGGGCCAAAAATGTGTTTAATTATCATTAAGTGGCGAAAAAGGGAAGCAGCAGGGGTTACTCAGGGAAGGGGATTCCTTAATGTTTCTCATCTGTCTAATATATTTTTAACACAACATTTGAAAGGTGCACTAAGATGAGACTTGGCAATCTAATTTTTAGCCAATTAATATAGTTAGTTTTTATGAATATACATACTGAATTTTGTGGCTTAAAAAGGAACATCGAGGGGGTGGGGTAGAAGGGGTGTACGTAACCGTTCTATATTTAAAGGCGATAATTTGTTCCTTGTTTTTCATTTATTAATTAATATTGCCTGGATACTGCCTACAAAAGTCTCTTAGTTATTTTAGTAAGCTCGTAAAAATTTTCGTGATTTGAAAGTTCAGTCCGCGCATCATGTTCACGCATCATGGTAAACAATGCATCTAGTGTCAAACAAGTTTTATTAGCAATTTCACCAAAGCGGTCCGAGTTGACCACAATTCCCTTTGATGTCCAATTTTCTCACGTTCAACGCAGCAGACTAACTTGGTGCAAATTATTACGCTGGCTAATTCCTGGTGAAGTAGCAGCAGAGGAGCAGCTAGACGCTCTCCCTTTAACGTGTTCTGTTTATGTCTGTACTTTCGGGATCAACTGTCCGAAAAGCTGCACTTGAATGAAACTTTGCACTACACATGTAATAAATATGAAAGTCTAAGCTATTTTGACCTACGTTTCATCGATAAAAAGGACAAGCTGTAGTAATTACATTTTAGTCAGTGATGCATATTGAAGACACGCTTGCGTAACGGATCTATATGTTATAAATCACTAACAGTAGTGTAAATTCATCGATCCAGTGCCTTTTTAGACAAGCTAAATAATTTACCACTACAGTCAGTGTGATTAATACAGAGCCATGGTCCATGACATAAGAATATCCGACAGAAATACCCATGCGCCGTGGCTGTTATGACGTTTACATTTGTGTCCATCTTAAAATCCAATGAGAAATGAAACTTTGTACGTTCAGTCATAAGTTCATATATTTGAGTTGTCCACTCACTGAATTTAATACCGATATTCTAAGCTATTTGCAAAATCAAAATCCTCAACGTGATGAGGTTAACGTACAATATTGGAAGAAGAAACAGAAGCATTGCTCTTGGTGTGAATTTGTATTTGTACACTATTGACCTGTTCGGAGATCGCACATTTTTGCGACTGCGCATGTGCGAACATGGAATGACGCGGAAGCTTGCGTTCCAAACGTAAATGTAAACAGAAGAATGTATAGCAACAATTGCTTATTTTTAAATGTTGTTGCTGCCAGTTGATGTAACGTATTTATAGGTGGCCTGTGCTATATACAGGCCTGTATAGTCATCTTTATAGTCAATATAGAGCCACTTTGACAGCAGGTATCGCAGTCATTCTTGTCACGGTTTACTTAAATTGAATTTCGCGCTATCACGCGACTATGCACTATGCAGACGAACGCAGTGTTACTCAGGATACTTTGCGTAGAGCTGAAATGAACCGATCTACGAACAGGTCAATAAACAGTCGGTTAAGCGATTGCACGTTTCTCCCACACTGCGCGCAGTGACGCCACTCACAACATGATATAATTTTACACGCATGGTTTTATTCTTAGCCGATAGATGTCGTATGTGTATTACAGCGAATGTACCGTAATTCCATTTTACGGGGAGACACCGTAAATATTACGGTAGATGCGCGTTAATTATACGGCAATCGTGGTTTTACGCTTAGCCGGTAGATGTCGTACGTGTATTACAGCGAATGTACCGTAATTCCATTTTACGGGAAAATACCGTAAATTATTACGGTAGATGCCCGTTAATTATACGGTAATTTCTAAGAGTGTACATCCACCCCAGGTCTGAATGGTACTCACCCACACAAGTACAGCAGTACTTCCAATGTGCTTCAGATTCAAGTCATATGACTGTCTGCATCCTTTTACTTTGCAAATTTTATCCACCTGGACCAATAAAGAAATATATAACTGAGAACTAATTTAGAGAGGGTAGTACACAGGCATCAGATTTCAGTTAATTTTTTAGGAGGGGCTGAGGCTCATCACAAACCTCTAATTCCATCCCCTTGCAGGCTGGGCAAAAAACAACGTGGGGGCTCTCCAAGAAACTTCCAACTACACCCCCATGGTTCATCAAAAAAACATCTAAGGTTCTCTAAGAATGTCAAAATACATCACCATGAAGATCAACAAAATGGGGGCACATTCCAAAGGTTTATGGAGGAACATGTCCTACAGGCCCTCCTGGATGTGCCTATGACTTCTCCAGTTGTGAAAAAGTATGATAAAATTTAATGACACAAAAGTTCAAACACAGGCACTGATTTCTCTATTATATATATATATATATACCTGGGGTATTCATCAAAAATCTAGAAATAAGTCTCCATCATTTTGAAACAACTCCCTCAGTGATGCACATGTTTTTTCAACGGATTAACATTAAGTTATTATTGTTAATTACACTTATGCCACCAGTATATTGCATGATTATCAAACAGAAGTGTATACCTTCATTGTTCCAAGTTCCAGTAGACATTCTTCATAAACAATGAAGCAGGGTTTCCAGTGATGTCTACTGCTCTTGTCACCATCGTTGTTTCTTCTTCGTCTGGACTGGAGGTATCACTGACCGTCTCTTCCAAATCATGCACCAAATCACATGTGGTGATGCTCTCTAAACTGGCAATGTCGATGCGACATCTACATTTAAAGAGATGCCGGACCCTGCATTTCACCCGCAGCCGGTGGGACCTGACGTCCCATGGGTCAATGCAGAGGCTGTCTGCCCAGGTACCGGTGTCGTAGGGTCACTGTCGGAGGACACGCAGAACCTCATTTCTTCTTGTGCTTCAACCTCCCTCCCCTTGGATTCCCAAATTCCTGATGCCTTACATGCAAAGATCTGGGCAGGCGAGTTTATTGACCTATCCCTTCTTCTCAAACCCACCCTGACCCAGCAACATGACTATGCCCTCTCTATCCGTAAGGGGGTTAGTAGCCCAACCTTCTGCATGTCCCCGACAAAACCAAACAGCACACTTTTGTAATTCGAGCAGTGGAGGCAGGCCTTTCAGTTGTATATGTCGGTTTACCTTCTGCAGCCAACAAATTTGCATGCAGCAGTAAAGATGCTGAAACACTTTGAGGTCATCAGGGGTCTAGCTGAGGATTGGGGCAACTGGCGATCATATGACAAGGCCTTTCGGGCTTTGCGGTATCGGCGGGGGTGGTCATGGGATGCTATCAGCTGGGAGCTATGGCTGAAGGCATCGCAGTCTAGTTGCAGGTCGTCTACTGGGTCCCCCCCTTTCATGGCAAGGGCAGGGCTAGACCACAGGCTTCCAGTCCATGCTTTGCCTACGACCAGGGGGAGATGTGCAATCAGGACACCTGTAGATCCACAAGTGTCACTTCTGTGGCGGCTCCCATCCCTTCGTGCGATGCTTTAAGGCCCAGGGTAAGCACCCCTGCCCCAGCGGCCCACCGTCCTCTAGCCCCCCTGGTGGACCGCAGGAGGTGCTGTCACATCCGCTGCAACCATCTGTGCAGCGTTGTCTAGAGCAGCTGGAGCCATCGATGCTGCAAAGGGGGACACAAGGCCTGGACCATGGCGTGTATTTCCCCCAACAAGCGCTCGGTCGACGCAACCCGCTGTTCAATGTTACGCTTCCATGCACTCCGCAGCATTGTTGGTTTGCGTGCGTCAGACATGACAGTCTGCAGGCCCGGTGCATCGTCAAAGTGCTACTGGATAGCGCACTGGGGAGGCGGTCGTCCCATCGACACCGGAGGTGGAAACGAGACCGTGGCGAGTTCACGAGACACTGAGACGGTCTGGACGCAACCCCAGACAGCAGATTCGGCATTGGCGTGACATTTTGCTGTTGACTTACCAACGAATTGACAGCCGGAGTGTGAACGGGTTTGTCGCGTGGTGGCATCGCTACGTGGTGGGTGCCCACGTCTCCGTGGCACTCTGGCTGGAGGCATATTGCATCCACAAAACACAGCATGAGCTAAAAAGAGAAACAATGACCAACGCACACAGCTCAACCTTAGAAAATATTATCTGTGTTGTCTGATTAGGTGAACAACTGTCAGATTAGTGACCATGAGCCTAATGGCAAATGTCATAACATACCAAGTTTTATATGAGCAGCAAGTCACAAACCCTTAATACGCAACAAACTGCCACGGCAGCAAATAGTGACAGGTCACTACATTGCGTGTGACAGCACTAAGTGTGTGTAAGGTATACAAGATCTAACCGAGCAGTACATTGTAAAAATTAAGGAACACTGCGGTGACACGCAACAAACTGCCAAGGCAGCAAACAGTGACCAAGCACTACATTGCACGTAACCATATCAGATCAACACTTGGAAAACCAAGGACTACTGTGTTAGTGCACAGCCCCTAAGTAACAGATTACAGAGCATTAAAACCAGTGACGACGCATTATCTAGCATGTAACATCCCTTACAAGGCATAATACATAACAGTCAGCCAACATAGACAGACAACTGTGACACATTTTTATTCAAAGTGACCTATTTTATTTCTTTTAACCTAGGAATGCCGCCCGGTTATGCCAGTTCCGCATGGTCAGAGCGACGTCTTAACCAAAGATTTGCCCTACAGCCTTAACCCATTTCATTCTGACAGCTAGTTAGCTGGCCACATTGCTCAGATCTGGACAAAATTACCAATTTACAGTTGTGATAAATTATTTCGATGGGTGGGTCACATATTAATTTTTTGCCAGGTTTTGGTTGAAGAAAAGTGTATAAACCCTTACATTTGTGGAATCAGAAGAGAATTGCCTACTACATGATGGTGTTAACATTGTTTGTATAGAGTGAGCATAGAAGAAGTTATCTCAAGGTGAAGAAGAAGACTGAAAAGCAATAATAATAAAAACAGATTGTACATCAACTTTGGACTTGTTTTACCTGTATACAACCACTTGGGATGGTCATACATCCAATGAGAGAAATCTGCCAAATTCATTTCTTCAAACAGTGGTAAAAATGTCATGTAAATATCTTGTCTCAGTCGGAAGTTACACATTTCTGAATGAATGTTGTCGAGTATGTGAAAAGATATCTTTCCCGACAGGGATTCACCAACGCTTCAATTATAATTTTTTTTCAGGCAACTGTTGAAGAAAAGTGTATAAACCCATACATTTCTGGAATCAGAAGAGAATTGCCTACATGATGGTGTTGAAACTGTTTCTGTAGAGTGAATGTGGAAGAAGTTATCTCATGAAGAAGAAGAAGAATGAAAGAAATAAAATAAAAACAAAATGTGTACACAGACTTTGGGCTAGGTTTACCTATATATAGCCACTTAGACTGATCATATATCCAGTGAGAGAAACCTCCCAAATTCATTTCTTCAAACAGTGGTAAAAATTTGATGTAAATGTCATATATCAGTCCAAAGTTATAGTTTTTTGAATGACTGTATAATTTTATTACAGATATTCACTGACAATACAGATGCAGTTTCTATTACAAGATAACTACAACGTACAAGATATAATGTACATAACAAATTTAATATGAAATATCAAACATTCACAACACTGTTCATGTTACTATCCATGACTCCTATTCATAGTGTTCATATCACTGGTCAAGACATTGGCCATGTCATTGTTCATGTCACTGACAACTCACAGGTTGTACAGTCTGTGGAAGTGTGTGCACACACACTCTAAATGTACTGGCTGCTGACACTGTCGACATCGAACATTCGATGCACGTCCTCTTCTTCTCGTACATCTTGACAATATCGTGTCTGCCTGCACCGGGGGCAGGACGGGGGTTGGCAGCAGGGTCCCGTCGTGATCGAACGTCCCCAACCAGCCAAAGGATGATCTCCTCCAGGAAATCCTGGAAGTTTGGCCACTCGGTCTCAACCATCTCCGGGTTCGTGTCTCGTGCCACAACGTATGCATTGTGCGCCGAGGCCATCATCAGGTAGTGAAAGATACGTCTCCACCACTTCTTCGATCGGTGCTGGATGATGTAGTAACCCACCATCTGGTCCATGAGGTCAACACCCTTCATGTATTTCTGGTAGTCAGCCACGGCTGCGGGGACTACCACCTGCTAGGACCCACCTCGCACGCGTCGCGACACAGTACCCACTGCTGTCGGATCGTGGAAGTTGGACAGGACACACACTGGCTTTGTGTCCTGCCACACCACAAAGGACAACTCGTCCTTCTGCGCCAACTTATACTGATGCTTCGCAAGCCGCACGTTCTTTGGCAGTAGGGCAGTCGGTAGGTTCTTGCGGTTGCTCCGGACGGTGCCACACGCATACACCTGCCGAGCATGCAGGTATGTCAGCAGGTCGGTGCTCGTGTAAAAGTTATCAAAGTACACCTGCGTGTACTGTCCGTAGAGGTGGTCAACCAGATCAGTCACAACACGGTGTGTCCTACCGGTGTAGACCTGGAACTTGGACAGGTAGCCAGTGTCGCTTTCTGCCAGGACCCACACCTTCACGCCCCACTTGATTGGCTTTGCTGGGAGGTATTGGCGAAATTCCAGCCGGCCCTTGAAACGAATCATGCTTTCGTCGACTGTGTACTTTCCGTACGGCACGTATACGGACTGAAACTGGTCATTCATGAAGTCAACAAACCACCGTATCTTCACGAGCCTGTCTCCTTCAGCACCTGGGTCGTCGTTGTTGGCCAGGTGGAGGTAGCGCCAAATCAGGTTGAACTTATCCCTGGCCATCACCCTGCCAAAGTTAGTTTTTAGCAGCCAGTTGCTCACCCGCCAATAGTCGTTCCTGGATGGCAGTCGCAACACACCCATCGCGAAGCACAGGCCAACGAACGCCCTCATCTCGTCGGTAGTGACTGGCGTCCAGATGGGAGCTGACGGGGGTGGTAGGTTTCGTTGCCTCTCCTGGTCGGCGTACCGGTTGGTCTCGTTCACCAGTTGTGTCCACATTTCGCCGGTCCAGAACTGGTCGAAGTACATTCCCGGGTTCGCTTCTGATGGATGTAGGACCGATGCCCCACCGATTCCGCGAAAGGCCATCGAGACACGTTGGGCGAAATCGCGCTCCTTCCAGTTGCCTTGGAAGCCGCCGAAGTCTGAGTCGTCCGAGTCGTCTTCGGCGAACAGATTTCGGACCCACTGTTCTCCCACAGCACGTCGGTCATCAAAGTCACTTTCTGATGAACCACTGCCCGAAGAACTCCCCGTATTGCTCCCGATTTCGCTGTCTGTCACTGCCATCGCTAACTGTGCCATCTTCCGCCATTTTTAAATGCCCAAAATCTTGAAAATATACGACTCGAACTTCACTGTAAACTCTGACAAAACATGCGGTTGAAAAATTGCAAATGGCTTCCAACCGGTAGTGTGGTCCTACTGCATCATGGGAAAAATGGTAAAAGCTTGACGTGATGCACACAGTTTCTATAAATACCAGATATGGTCATGACGTTCGTTGACTACGCCTCCAGGCGTATCCCGAATGAAAAGGTCAACTACGCCCGCAGGCGTATCCCGAATGAAATGGGTTAATTATCGCGCCCCGCAGACTACGTTAAAAACGGTCGTTGCAGATGTCGGAAAAATGCACCCCGTCCCGGCGAAAAACCTCCCGGATACTGTTCCACAGGCACTTATGCCTCCAGAAAAACACCCCTTCCGAATCCTGTCAAAACTCCTCTAGGCACCGATTCACCTGCGTAACCTGAGCGGCACCCTCCTTATAGCTACAATGGCGCCATTTCTGCCGCCGGCAAACCTCGCCACTCGATTCACGCCCGAACTAATCAGCCGTCTCGCCAGACGCTGAATGGCCAGTGCAATCAGAATGGGAATAGACCGTTAATGTTGTTCCCTCCAATGTGCATGACAATGTGCATGACTACATCGTCTGACAATTCGGGCCATCATCGCCGGAGCTATCAGTGTAGCGAACTGAGCCCCGTGAATGCCCTCATATGAGATATCGCAGGGTCGGCCGTGCACTGTGAACTCGGCAAACAACCCAGTCGGACTTGCCGACTGCACAAACGCGCCCACCCACAATACACATGACTATGGCCCAAAACTAAAACTTTACACGGTGAAGAAGCGATCTCTGAATTCGCCACTGACATGGTAAAGGCCAGCGACGAACTCAATGCACAAAATGGCGGCCAACAAAGGAAATTACAAACAATGAAACTACTCAGTTGGAACCGGCCGAAGTGTTCAGCAATCACCTTCCCGGAAGATCCAACACGGATGAAACGCAACGCAAAAATGGTGACGACGATGTGAAACGATGACGGCAATGAACTCAATGAAATGCAAAACAAGAACGCAAAACTCTCAACTAATTTGTCTGCTCTCTCAAACTAAAGTGGCAGACTTCTCCTAGCGCGCTGCTACAGCCCACTACTACTGTGCGCTGATTGGTTGTTTGCGCCAATGGCTAAAGTGAATTAGCATATAATTAGAATAATCCATTGGGCCAATCATCACTTGTCTGCATTGTTGCTAGCACAAAAACGTGTATGGTGCACTGAGCCGTTTTACAAAATATCACAGTGCTTTCGTCGACAAATTTCTTTTCTAATTTTCGCTGCACAGTAACAACCCGGATATTATTGAAGATGCACATTGATACAAGAGCATTCACTGTACCGTTCGCTTTCAGGCCATATGTGAACAGTCGCTGTGCGTCGAACCGGACAAAAGTTGTGACACACTTTGTGTACCTGCACATTGAAGTTCGACTCTATGAATTTGTCAGAATTAACAAGATGGGGGTAGTTTAAAAACACTTTTTATCAATACAAATTGTTAGTTGTTCTTGATAATACTTACAGAGAGTTAAGATAGGAAACATGATAAAGGAGCTAAAAAGTAATTTTGGACAACAAAATCGTTTGGGAACTGTTTTCCACATATCTCATTATGGCAACACACACCATCTGACTAGTTTTCCTGGATCGCATCACATATACTTATACAAATACATACAATAATTGCGAATGGTGCACACAAATAAAAATGATGTGATATATTGATAAGATCTCGGACGTGTTTTGTTATGGTGGGTGATAATTGGCATCGCCCTCGCAGCCTTCGATAAGAATGCTATACACTGGCTATGAATAGTCAGTGTACCTGTATAGCCACCAATTACCTGCAAGGATTAGTGCTTTGCCCTGTAGTTGCTGGATGGTAGTCGTCCGGAGTTTTTCCCAGTACTCCATCACAGCAGGCACTATGTATAAAGACTGTATCCGGTCAAACTGTACAGCACTGGCCATCCCCAGGCACATGAATCTGAAGAGCAGTGCCACTTTAGTGTAGTTATTTCCTGACAACAAGATGTTTGTTGCCAAGAGAAAGTCCCCAACATACAATCCACACTTCCAAACTTGGGGCTGCAAACCCCACCTATGGCCTATGTGTTGCTTTGGGCAGGTCTGAAAGCATACTTCTGCATGAAATGATGCATTATAAGTCAAGCAAAAACAAGAAATATTACTTATATCAGACAGCTATTTACATTATGAACAACACAACAGTGTGTTGTTCGTTAAGGTACATGTTGATTAATTAACTTTTGCATAATAAGTGTTAATATAACTGTAATTTCCATCATATCTATTTTTTATAATATATAAATAAATTAACAATATATAACAAAACATATTGACAGATATACATGCTTTACAAATAACGTTGTTTACAATTGCATATGCAAAACCATTACCTACCAGTTATTGTTAACACCAGTTCTAACAATTAGAGACAAACACACCCAATTAATATAAACAATTAATGTTACTCACCCGCACAAGTCCCGCAGCACTTCCAACTGGCGTCAATTCATAAGGGAGTCTGCATCCTTTCACTTTGCATATTCTATCCACCTACACAAATATATGACTTAAGAAATAATGATGACATAAAATTTGAAAAACTCAAGTTATGATAAAAATATAATAACATGTTCTGACACCAAACACTTGCTTTCTGCGTAGCTGCACAAAAAAATATGCACTTTAAAAAGTACTTCCTCAGTTCAATTCTATTGCTCCTTGTTTAAAATCATACACACTACGTTCTTCAGTCCATTTCTGTAGTGATTACTCTTGCAAGTTACAGTTAACGATTTTGCATATAATGATATTTGTATTTGCCTCTGAGCTCAGATTTGCGAGGATGTTGTTGCAAAAAAGTTTACATTATAACTGTTGCTTTTTACTTACGTCAGCGTGAACTTCTATGGCTATAATATACAAGTGATTACCTTCATTGTTGCAAGCTCTAAGATACATTCTTCATAAGCAATGCAGCAGGGTTTACCAGTGACGTCTTCTGCTCTCGTCACAAGAGTCATATCTTCACCTTCTAGACTGGACATCAGTCGTAGTCTCCTCCAAGTTGTGAACCAAATCACATGTGGTTACACTCTCTAAACTGTCTACGTGACATCTGAAATTAAACATAACCAAAGCAGTGAGTGTTAGTATCAACATATCAAACTTGAAAACACGTAATATTAATATGCCCGGAGGTCATCACAAGTACGAGTAATCGAAAACACAAGGATCACATTAAAAATATCCTAGTGTTGAATGATTTTAAAACTACAAACAATTTCACATTACACATTATAACAGGACACACTGCCAGATCCATTTGAGTTCTGTCAAGCCCATTTACGTGACACATCCTTTGCCCCTGCCTCCGCGGGCTCGACATGGCCTTCACTGCGCCCATTGCCCCTTGCCCGCTTGGACAAAGGCACATCTGAAGAATCCAAGTCGGAGGAGGGAGATGGGGACCGAGAGGATGGGGAGGGGGACCGAGGAGTGGCTGGTCTTGGACACACAATGTCCCTTTTGTCCTCATCGACAAACGGCCTGATGTGGCAATACAGTTAGGCCTGTCTGTCGCGGGTCAGTCCAACAGGCAGTGTTGATGGCGGCATCCCCTGTGGCAGCTCCCCCTGCAGCAGGACCATCTTGGTGGTGGGGCCGTCCCACTCCTGCCTCATCAGCACCACACCTGGCCTGTCAGCAGGGAAGGTGAAATCCTACATGGCTTTGATGCCCTTGATCTTCTTGAAGGCGAGAGACAGGAAAGTGCTCCAGTCAAAGGTCAGGACGAGCACATTTCCTGCCTCATCGCCAGCAAGCTGTGCCTGGTTGGCCGTGGATGACGTGTTAACGACATCTGCGATGACGACACCCTCGTTCGGCGCAGTTTCCTCTTGATGAGGCCAAAACACCAATCCGGCACAAACTTCGTGTGGCCAGCCAGGTTCTTGTTCTGGCCTGCACAGATGTCCGCATGCAGGTGCATCACCTCCCCCATGCCGTAGTGCGCCAGGTAGTGGTGGAGGTAGCTGATGACGCTGTTGGCCCCGTTCCCGTCAATGCAGCCTCGTCAACAAAGTAGTTGACCTGGCTTGACATCCCCTCAGCATGGACAGAGGCCACAACGCTGCTGCACGAGGAAGTAGACGGGCCGGGGCTGCACTAGGAAGTAGACGGGCCCGGGCTGCACGAGGAAGTAGACGGGCCCGGGCTGCACGAGGAAGTAGACGGGCCGGGGCTGCACGAGGAAGTAGACGGGCCCGGGCTGCACGAGGAAGTAGACGGGCCCGGGCTGCACGAGGAAGTAGACGGGCCCGGGCTGCACGAGGAAGTAGACGGGCCCGGGCTGCACGAGGAAGTAGACGGGCCCCGGCTGCACGAGGAAGTAGACGGGCCCGGGCTGCACGAGGAAGTAGACGGGCCCGGGCTGCACGAGGAAGTAGTTGTGGCCGTCTGTTTTGCCGCTGCAGCAAGGCTGTTTTATTTGGCCCGGGCTAAGGTGGCCAGCCGCAGGTGCTCCTCTTGTCGATGGAGGGTTGCAGGCTTCTGCTCCTAGGCGGTGTTCGCTGATCTAAGGCAGAATGTAGGCAACATTTGTTTTATTGAATGTCTCTTACATCAACCCAACATCAACCTGTAGAACGATTTACCTATACCTTTTTACCATTATGTTTGATCAATACCAGAAACACTAACATGGTCACCATCATTAAATAAAGCTTTTATTACTACTACTAAACACTGTGGTTGTATGCCTCCCTAGGTCCTAGCACAGTCTATTTATGCCCTAAATGCATACAGAATTATTAGAAATGCACTTTATTTATGCATGTATAATATTGTAGTGAAACAAAATATTGCTTTTAGATAAAACTCTGATACTGGTGGTTCATAGAAGATACATAAGGATAAAGAGTACCCACCTCATACCCAGGGTGTTGTTCTGCTGACACACCCAGCAGAGGTCACTCATCAGCTTCGCCACAACAACGTAGGGCAGAAGTTGCTTCCACAGCTGACAGAAAGCCCTCAGCTTCACCTTGGATCACAACTGGGCAGTCAGCGTTGTCGTACAGCTGCCATATCGCCTTGCGGGTGAAGTGGCTTGGTAGGACCCGCAGGTCATCCCTTGCAAACCCAGGTACTCGGCCGGGGAGTACAAGGCCATGCTGGTCAGCAAAGTTTAACAGTAACTCAGTGACATGCCTCAAGTCCTCCAGTGTCAATGCAGTCTTCGTTCTACCACCTGCAAACACATGCTTAACACAAAAGAAATAATTACGAGAATATATATTTAATAGTATATAATATATATTTATTACATAATTATATTGATATATAAAAAATAGGTATTAAAACATATATATATTTACCCGACTTTTTATGTCTTGGGATGAGACCGTTCTGTTCATAGTGCCTTTTCAGGTTGGTTAGCTTTTCCATGCTGATGTCAGTCAAGTAAAGGAATGTGTCGCGGCAAATGTGGCGATGCTCAAGTAGTTTGATTATAGCAACGTAACGTAATAACATTAATATTAGATGATAAATGTTCACATAAGTAGTTTTGCGGGGGAAAAACGTGGTTATGCCAAGCTTCAGCAATGGTATAACACCTAAGTAGAATAACATTATATCAAACACATATGTCAGACATTTAGGGGTGGAATGAAATTAAACTAGAACACCATACCCCCTTACAACATTTGCCTTTAATGATAATATAAAAATATTTAAATTGGGTTTATTTTGTATAACAGTTGGAATTGTATTCCAGATCATCGGACCTTTACATAGCAAACTGTTCGAAGATCTTTGAATAGAACTGATAATAGGACGTATATTACAGGTTTGTCTTGTTTTGTAAAAGTGAATGTCGCAGGTAAATGTAAAAATATCCGATAATGAATGTGGCAGACTACTGTGGACATAATTATACATAAATTTTCCAACTTCAATTTCATAAATATCATGCAATTTTATTAGATTTAAACATGTAAAGAGGGGATGTGAATGTTCCCAATAGTTTGTTTTAAGAATGGAACAAACTTTTTTTTGCATAATGAATACTTTTTCGATACGTGTTTTGTATGTGGATCCCCACAAAATGATTCCGTATGTTAAGTAGGGGTAAACTAAAGTGTAATAAATTGTTTTAAGTGCAGCTACTGGAAGGTAGCGGTTAACTTTATTAATTTTGTATAAAGCACTAGTTAGCTTGTTTTTGCATGCATTTATATGTTCATGCCAATCAAGTCTGTCGTCTATATGAAGGCCTAGAAATGTTATATATTTTGTTCGCTGAATTTTTTTATTAACTATCGCTACTAACTTGCTTGAATACCGACTTGGTTATGTCTGTTACTGTGAAAAAAATATTTAGTATGTATTTACATTTCCTACGTCCCAAATAATATATATATATATTTTATATATATATATATAAGTATGTAATACATGTTATATATATGTATATATATATACTAGCCGAGTTGAGTATCTACGATGAGGGACTTATGTCCAGAAGGGGCTTATGTCCGGAGGGGCTTTTGTCCCGGATTCCATTTTGGGTGGCTGCATTGGTGTCGTTGTAGTCTGCACCTTTGTGTTGAAATTGTCGAATGAATGCAGGAAATGGAACCATAAACACCCAAAAGTTGTTATGCTGGACTGTGTTTGACGGTATTATCACACCTCAAATTGGACAGCACAGTACACAACAACAACAGTTACATTCGGAAATAATAAATAACTTCTCGTGCCAATTCCATGCACCCAGTATATTGGTAAATTTTTACTTGACTTTTGCATAAAAAGTGGGCCTGTGTATTGTGTCTCATTTGTCCTCTATTATATATTACTTCCCTAAAGTATTTTAATTTTTCAAAGTTAGTAATCTATCATGTGCAGATGTTAGTAATCTATCATGTGCAGATGTTAGTAATCTATCTTGTACAGATGTTAGTAATCTATCTTGTACAGATGTTAGTAATCTATCTTGTACAGATGTTAGTAATCTATCATGTGCAGATGTTAGTAATCTATCATGTGCAGATGTTAGTAATCTATCATGTGCAGATGTTAGTAATCTATCTTGTACAGATGTTAGTAATCTATCTTGTACAGATGTTAGTAATCTATCTTGTACAGTTGTTAATAATCTATCTTGTACAGATGTTAGTAATCTATCTTGTACAGATGTTAGTAATCTATCTTGTACAGATGTTAGTAATCTATCATGTGCAGATGTTAGTAATCTATCTTGTACAGATGTTAGTAATCTATCTTGTACAGATGTTAGTAATCTATCTTGTACAGATGTTTGCAGGTATCAACACAATTGTTCTTGAAGTCTGCAATAGTCGCTCGAAACAAGCTCATTTACCATTTTTCATTTTGTGGTAACAAAAACAGTAAAATGACAATGGTTTGATTATCATTTTATAAGTTTTCTCCGTTTGTAGTTATACCCATTCATTGTTTTTATAGTTTCACAGAGGAAACACTCCTGGTGTCTCCTTCAGGTAGTCATAGTCAAGGTTGACCGCTCGCTCGTATGTTGGCCGGTTCATACAGCTGCCGGATGGGAATGTCCTGGACTTTGGAGTTTAGCCAGACATTCCGAAACTACTCTGGATACTCCGGCTGATTTCGGAATTGCACAGGACGCGGGTCAAAGTTGTAGAGATGTGGCAGAGAACCGACTTTCTTCAACTTCAAGTCCTCCATCTTCACTGGTGACCCATTGTACTTTTTCGCCTGGTGGAAGGTCTGCAGCTGTTGCGTGCACGTCCCGGCAGTCTTGATGCCATCCGTGGCCCTAGTGAGGGCGAACAGCACTAGCATGACATGGCAATCTTTACATCCACTTTATACACACAACGCTTGATCATCTCGGTACTCACCCTTCCTTGAATGAGTGTTTCTTAACTATTTTCCATACATACACATTATAGAGAACAATTGCACGAAATGTCATTGACATAGCTTGATTAGTTGAAGATGTATTAACCTGTGAAATATGAATAACTATAGCTAGCTAGCCGTCAGGTCGAGGTTAGGGGCTGCGGCCATGGTCACCGTGCAGTGCCGCAAGCGGCGTCTGGACCCCATGTCGGGTCAATCTACTCAGGTCACAGATTAATCCCTGACAGTTTGATGCCCGATTGACATAGCTGGCATGCCGGGGCACCCTTCGTGCGAGTCGCCAAGTTACGCTGTTTGTCGCAGTTACGCTGTCGCAAGTTACGCTGTTTGTCGCAACACGTGAAAATTGCCGACTATTCAAATGCGTCATTGCGACACATACATACGTCTAACTGAAAGAATAAATGTCAAACTCACCAGTTCCTGGCACTAATCTACATGGGCAGTTGAACTTGACTCTTAGCTCCATTTCTGATGTGGCCGCCGTGGTTTCGTGTTCACAAATGCCACAGTCCTCCAGAGAGAGTTATATCACACAGGCACTGCCGCAGGCTTGGCCTCGGGACGTTATCGTCGCTGACCATACCTCTTGACGCTAGGACCAAGGCATAATCATAAGATAGGGAGAATGGTAACCAGGTAGAATATAGGAAGTGAATGCTTACCTCAAACATCACCCATTTAGTCAACAAAATTAGTCATATTCAAAACCAGTGCATTCTATTGGTAGAGCTACACTTGCACGCACACACGCACACACAGTCTGATATGTTTATAACTAATACATCATAGACACAAAACAAGTGATTACTAACTAACTAACTAACACGAATGGATGCGACTTGTTATTGACAGACAGAACTAAAGTTCATATATTATAATACAGAA
Source organism: Paraescarpia echinospica (assembly GCA_020002185.1). Taxonomy (NCBI): domain Eukaryota; kingdom Metazoa; phylum Annelida; class Polychaeta; order Sabellida; family Siboglinidae; genus Paraescarpia; species Paraescarpia echinospica. Next base: position 8,144,870 of record CM034532.1, on the reverse strand, counting down.
TGTCTTTAACGGACACATGTATTGCCAATAACATTCATTGCATTAACACGATGTAAAACAAGGTTAATTTCACAAACACAATGACACAGAATATTTACAACAATAGTACAACTTACATCGGTCGAAGAATCGTCTGTTTGCATGGGAGCCATGTTGACAGCATAAACATTTTGACATATGAAACCCCGCCCCCATCGGGTCACGATCTTCCTCGGAAATATCCGAGCTTGTGCACTTGTCCACTCTTGTGGGGTCACTTGAAGTAGATCGACCCAGGCTGCAGTGGATTCAATGGGTGGTGACCGTCCGTGTGAAATCATAGCTGTAGTGGCCTTTCCCAACAAAACTGCATGCAGTGTGTCACTCAAGTGTCAAGTCGTGTGCAACTTGTCTTTTGCAACTTTGTACACATTGTGACTCATCACAGATAATAATAATAAATAACTTCTTACGCGCCAATATCCTCAGACAATCCGAGCTCAGTGGCGCATCAAAACCAAAGGATTAATCATTCTCGTGCTCGTGTGATAGGCGAAAGTCGTCAACAAATGGATGGATGTGCTTGGTGGATGATCTTTCTAGTCACGAACGGCATCACTCTTGTTGGCATTGCGTTACCAGTGTGAACAAGTACTTCAAGTTTCCCGGAGTGAGTCCAGGAAGGAGGATGACATTCGCTTCGGCATAGTTGACGATGAAGTCATTGACAACACGGGTGTTGTCAAACGTCAACACTTTGACAGGAACATTACTTGTTGTAAATGATTACAGATACAAATGTACCGGCTGCATCTCAACACACCACATAACTGTTCATCCCCAAGCAGAAAAACAAATTTGTACCCCAATGAAAAACAGTTGCATGTGGCCCTACCACACAAACGTTTCCAAAAACGAACATCTGCCATAGCCAAGGTTACAAATAGCCAGGTTAGAAAACTGGCAGCACAATGCAGAATTTAGGCGGGCACAACCATATGCCCACAACTTAAGAACAGCTGCATGTGGCCCTGCAACAGAACCGTATCTAAATATGAACAACTGCCATAGCCGTAGATTTACCAGATCAAGATTATAAGAAGTATCGTACCATGTGTGCAGTGCTGCCAGCAGTGATGTGTTTAAGTTGTAATTTTATTATTGTTCTGTTGTGTTGTTTTTATTTATGTATTAATTTTTTATATATTTATGTATAAATTCTAAATGTACAATAACATGCATCCTACGATTTTACCAATTACTACACACGGTGTGGACAGTGAATCAAAGACGTGCCCAGTTAAGTTAACCAACACTTGCTCCCAGTGCAGATATTATTGCCCTCCGAATACTATGTTAAATCGGTAATTTCCGACATCCGAGAAATGGACCCCATCCCTATGAAAGACTTAGCTCTTACATTATTCCAGAGACACTTATGCTGCCAGAAGGACATCCCTTCAGTTTCCAAACAAAACGCATCAAGGTACCAATTAACCTGAACAACCCGCTCGGCACCCAGCTCAAAAGTCGAATTCCGCCATTTTTGCCGATGACATGACGACTCGGCGGACGCCCGTATTGAGTAGTCTCAAAGCGAGACGCTAAATGTCAAGGCCACCATGATTGGGTTAGGCAAGGACTTCCCGTCTAAACTTTTCCCACCCAAATGTAGCACAATGACATCCACATGATACGAGGCGATCTGCACCATCATGCTCGGCTCAAGGAACGTATCCAGGGTAAACAGGTTTGCCGATTCCACGAACAAGCTCAGCCAGTAAACATAACTGACCGATGCATAGAACGGAAATCGGGGAAGACGCCGACGACATGGTAAGGCTCGACTGCTACGGATCGTCGGCCGGACGCAAAATGACGAAACGAATAACAAACAGCAGAAAAACGAAGTTAAACAGCAAATAGAACACAACGCAAAACGGATCGAAATCGGCAAACGTCTGCTCCTGTATGCTTTCGCAAGATGGAGTGCGGATTAGACCAAAAACGGCACAGGGTCGTGGCCCAGTGCGTGCTGATTGGTGGGATCTCCCGCCGGATAAATTAGCCAATCGGCAGCCTCTGTGCCGTTATCTTGCACAAAATTCAGTATGTAAATTGGCTATGCCTGATGTGCATACTATCATTTATGCTGCAAAACGTCTGTGTAGTTGGTATAGCTCACTGAATAAATAAATACCAGACTGGATGTCTTGAAATGATGATGTTACTCCCTAGAGAATACTGTACCACCATGTACTATGTGAAGTTTCAAGCAGATGGGTTGATAAATAACAGAACTATTCATGTGAACACATTGTGCAAAAGTCAGTAGCTGGAAAAAAAGATATTAAAAATAAGTGTATTACTCTGGTGACATTGATAATATCAGTAATATAGTCTAATAAAGGAAGATGACTACACAACATTTGTCCACAAAGCAGTTATTGTTTTGGGTAGCTTCTTGGCGCAGCTTCAACACTAAAGTTTACGCGCACGCCTCGCTTCCTTCATGCGGGTAGCTTCTTGGCACAGCGACTGCCTCGGTCACTTGCGGTCAGCTTTCACAGCTGAGATGATCAGCTGCTGGCCAGTTGCCAAACCCATGGCACCATACAGTTGCTCAACTATTGTCTGTGTCCCACTGTTGAATTCGCCAACAGCGCAGGAGGTGGCAAACAGCACCCAATGAGGAGATCCTTGTGTCCCTGGCACTCGTACACCTCCTTCACATGAATGGCAACGTCTGGGGATAGTGGCTTGCCGATGTTGGAGGGGTGGTCTCCAAGCCCTTTCCCCTCAGCTTGTGCCTGCTGGTAAAAGCACCAGCTGTGCTTGCCCTTTGGACAGCGGTCGTGGTCAGGCTTGTCATCCGTGACGAAGCATGCTGGAAGGTGGCCAAGACGGCATCCTGCATATCATACAGCTTCACCAGGGTCAGCTCCCCGTGTCCATGTCCACTGAGGGTGACGCCAGCCTTCTTCGTCTGTGTGGACAGCTTTCTCAAGGCAGTCCCCAACTGTTTCGAGACATGGTTGATTCACTCCTCCTTGAGCAGATCGATGCCTTCGCCATACACACTCAGGTCACTGAGGTGCTTGAAAGTCCTGGTGTCACCATCCAAGACCATCGAGGGACCGCCCCCACAAGATCTCGGCAGCCGTCACCTCCATCCCACCTGGAACTTGATTGTGTCTCCAAACCTTGCCTTGGCACACAAACAGGCCTGGCAGTATGACAACAGAACTGTCAGATCGAGGACCAGTCTGGATATTGGATGTTTTAAGACTATTTTATTGTGATTTCAGATTAAACATTTACCGTTTCTAAATTTTATCATTTCAGATAAAACGTTCACATGTGACAAAACATAACAGGCTTTATTTATGTTTGATTTTGTCTGTACATGGGTTATATCTGCATGTAATGCCACAATGTAATAAAATTCATCAGGTTGTGCAAGAAAATAATAAATATTAAATAGCTCAGTGTGGATTGAGCAAAAAAGACCTACAACTATAGTGTGTATGGTTACTAATTGAACTTCTGATTACTAATAAACTCTAAAGAAATATAACGAGTCAATGTACTAAAAAACATAAAGAATCAACTAAGTGATACTATGGAATTGCTCTTTAATGCGCACACATAAAAGCATGTAATTTGCTATTATGTGGACCCTGAATTCAAATTACCAATCAAAACATGTAAATGACCTTGACCTAGTTTTTTAATGTATAATATGCTACATTGGGCATTAGATGAAATATACAAAAAAATCATTAAAAATGAATTCACCATAAATGACTTAGAACTATTACATCTAACCAACACATGTTCACAGATGAGTAACGTAGTTTAAAAGGTGGCACACGTGAATGTATGTCTGCATTTGCATGCAGACAATATTACATGACTAAATGTGTTCATCGTCCCATCTGTGACAGTACATCAGTTATGCAACGAAGCAGTTGCGGTCTTTGTTTAGGCAAAGCCAGACTTTGCACTAGCTGCCCTTCACATAGGAAAACGCTGCTTTTCCTGGACAGAGTGCACATATCTGGCATTTGTTGTCCCTCAGAAGCTGATGGTTGAGACCATCCTTTCTGACGTTGTCATCTGGGTGTCCCTGAACCTTCCTTTTCTTTTTGGGTGGTGCCTGCGCTTCCAGTGATGGTCTTCCCCTCGCACGCTTACCAGCTGCCACAAGACCACTAGCGACTTTTGCCTGAAAGCTCTTCTGTCCATGGACGCAGTTTCCAGTATTTGTCTGCCTTCTTCACAGCTTCAGTCAGTGTTGTATTGTCTACGAAATGGATACTTGTCATCAGCGATTCGAACTGGGTTCACGACATTACGCCTGCCACTGCTGGGTATCGGCAGTCTTCCTCCCAGTGGCATCTGACATTTGGCATCTGAACCAAACCCATGAGATACATGCCTGGGAGCTGTTCAAGCTCCAGTTTGGTTGTCTTGATTGACACTCCATTTCTCTGCACACTGTACATGTTTGTATGATACTCATCCTTGTCCATCATGTCATCAGTAATGAAGAGTGTGTAGTACACGTATAGCGTCATTATCTCTATTCAACTTTCATAAGCCTAACAACAGCTACGTTGAAGTCTGTGAACAGTGACTGCTCACTGCTGTATGGCAAACTTTGTGTGCCCTGCAACAAGAAAGTGGAGGGAGATGGACCTCTGCTGGCCGGTCAGCACTCTCCAGGCACAATACCACAACATGTAGTGATTCTTGTAGGCTCGTTTTCGGATATTTCTATATCTGAATCCGGCGAGTTTTCAGCATCACTTGGCAAGAAATAATCATTTAAAAAACGATCTAGGTCCATGCCACACCCACTGTCATCGTCACCGCCAACTTCTGTCAGTGTCAGTCCCCAGCCGAAGCGGCTTGGTCGATTCAGCAGCTGAGCTAACGCTATTTCATCGCTGCTGCCGGTTGTCAATGACATACTTATACTCTGTTCTAGCAAATGCGTGTACATTTAAAATACTGCTATTAATTAACATTTTAATGGCAAATTGACCACGTAGACAGAACAGTCACGAACAGCATCACTCTTGTTGGCATTGCGTTACCAGAATGAGCAAGTACTTCCAGTGTCCACAGTGGGTCCAGGAAGGAGGATGGCATTCGCTTCGGCTTAGTTAATGATGAAGTCAATGACAACGCGAGTGTTGTCAGACTTCAACACTTTGACAGGAACAGTATTTGTTGTAAATTATTAGAGATACAAATGTAGTTCAAACAATCACTCATATACATAGAATTGTACACTTGGTAGAATTGGCAGGCATTTATTTCATTCAGCTTCAATCAACCAACTTCCGTTCGGTACGTTATGACATCAACAAATACAATATATTAAAGTTATATGACATCATTTATTCTGCTATGAAAAGTTTTTCATAGTACAAACGCAAGAATGTCTGTTGCCAAAATCAACGGCTTAAACCTTGTAGCATGTGATAAGGGCTGTTAGCTTGTCTTGACTGATGGTATGGAGATACTTGAAGATGTCTCAACAGATCTTGAAGCTGCGGTGGTAGAAATCTGTCCATTGTGCTTCCATTCCTTATGCTCTTTCTTGCGCGATTGAGTTGTCATGGACGAGAGGGGTATTCCACATAGCAGTAAAAAGACTGTTTACTCTGTTCAGTATGAATAACAAAATGCACATGTTAACATAAGATAAACCAAAGAGTGAAATTAACAAATAATGGTACCGTCATAACGATGGACAGATCCAGCTCCTAGGGTGATGCCAGCCTTTGTCCTTGGTGCTGCCAACTAGTGCAGCGTCGTGCTGAGTTTGGCGATGTGGTTGGTGCACTCTTCTTTCCAGCTTCACGTTGGTGAGCATGGACGTGTAGCTGAAGTTGCGGTTGATGCCGCCGGATGCTCCCTCGTAGTTCTGGTTGCATTCTGGCTTGTGTCCTGAATCAGTCCTTGAAGGTTGCTGTGTCCATGCCACTGTGTGGATGCTTGTGTACACACACTGCTGGCAGGACACACTTGTCCTAAACTGTATGTTGGCTTAAGGGAGGACCTAGGGCTGGATTTTGTCAAATTTGGTCAAAAACGGTCGAGTTGTTTACACATTTGTGTAGAAAAATTATTCAACTTGCCTTGTGTGCACATTGTTATTACAAAAGAAAATATTTTATGTCATAAAACATCACTTTTGTGGCATGCCCCATCGTTCTGAAGTCTTTGTTTTAGTGAAATGAAGCGTATAATGCGACATGTTTACATATTTTCTTGCGATGTTTATACGTCGCCAAGCCGGTCAATTACAAGATGGCGCATACCATTGGAAAGCGTCACTTATTATTTATGACAGTTTTACTGCATCAGGCCAAGTTGGTGCTGACTACGTAGTGCAGCTGTTCGATGTTCAGATCTTTGGCCCTGGATCACACAAACACAGAATTGACTGCTTCAGGAAGGTTGGAGTGACCCCTCCCAAAATCTGGATGGATCACCGAGTCCACATTCTTGGTTTGTTTTGTTGTTTCAACCTCGTACAACAGCTGGTGCAGTGGGCATGTCAGCACATACTTCGATGTGTACAACTTGCCTGATCATGTGACATCATCTGGGTCACACTGCCCACACGAACAGCACTTGGTTGAATGAAACCTGCACTGCCCACACGAACAGCACTTGGTTGAATGAAACCTGCACTGCCCACACGAACAGCACTTGGTTGAATTAAACCTGCACTGCCCACACGAACAGCACTTGGTTGAATGAAACCTGCACTGCCCACACGAACAGCACTTGGTTGAATGAAACCTGCACTGCCCACACGAACAGCACTTGGTTGAATTAAACCTGCACTGCCCACACGAACAGCACTTGGTTGAATGAAACCTGTACTGCCCACACGAACAGCACTTGGTTGAATTAAACCTGCACTGCCCACACGAACAGCACTTGGTTGAATGAAACCTGCACTGCCCACACGAACAGCACTTGGTTGAATGAAACCTGCACTGCCCACACGAACAGCACTTGGTTGAATGAAACCTGCACTGCCCACACGAGCAGCACTTGGTTGAATGAAACCTGCACTGCCACAATAGCCAGTGATGGAAATTCACTCTTGTGTTTGAACACATCTCCTTCGGCAACTTGTTTCATCGTTGCCACTTCCTCGAGCTGCTTCCCGTGAGCTTGTGTCATGAGTCTCCCACACAACATCACTTTGGATGTTTCCTTGTCAGGAAAGGCGTCACGACATGCTAACTCACATGTAGAGTCACCATCCTGTCAGTTCACTTCAATGAGCATCCCTTCACTGGCAGCCTGCTGAAACACACGTGACGCAGCATACCCCTCACAGCTTTTAACTGTCCCAGGGTACAGTTCACTCTCTCAGATGGCATCGTGGCCTCTCTGACACAGGTGCACATAGTAGAGCAGGGCCTGTGTCAGGAAGTCAATGATGAAGTCAATGACAACGCGAGTGTTGTCAGACTTCAACACTTTGACAGGAACAGTATTTGTTGTAAATTATTAGCGATACAAATGTAGTTCAAACAATCACTCATATACATAGAATTGTACACTTGGTAGAATTGGCAGGCATTTACTTCATTCAGCTTCAATCAACCAACTTCCGTTCGGTACGTTATGACATCAACAAATACAATATATTAAAGTTATATGACATCATTTATTCTGCTATGAAAAGTTTTTCATAGTACAAACGCAAGAATGTCTGTTGCCAAAATCAACGGCTTAAACCTTGTAGCATGTGATAAGGGCTGTTAGCTTGTCTTGACTGATGGTATGGAGATACTTGAAGATGTCTCAACAGATCTTGAAGCTGCGGTGGTAGAAATCTGTCCATTGTGCTTCCATTCCTTATGCTCTTTCTTGCGCGATTGAGTTGTCATGGACGAGAGGGGTATTCCACACAGCAGTAAAAAGACTGTTTACTCTGCTCAGTATGAATAACAAAATGCACATGTTAACATAAGATCAACCAAAGAGTGAAATTAACAAATAATGGTACCGTCATAACGATGGACAGATCCAGCTCCTAGGGTGATGCCAGCCTTCGTCCTTGGTGCTGCCAACTAGTGCAGCGTCGTGCTGAGTTTGGCGATGTGGTTGGTGCACTCTTCTTTCCAGCTTCACGTTGGTGAGCATGGACGTGTAGCTGAAGTTGCGGTTGATGCCGCCGGATGCTCCCTCGTAGTTCTGGTTGCATTCTGGCTTGTGTCCTGAATCAGTCCTTGAAGGTTGCTGTGTCCATGCCACTGTGTGGATGCTTGTGTAAGCACACTGCTGGCAGGACACACTTGTCCTAAACTGTATGTTGGCTTAAGGGAGGACCTGGGGCTGGATTTTGTCAAATTTTGTCAAAAACGGTCGAGTTGTTTACATATTTGTGTAGAAAAATTATTCAACTTGCCTTGTGTGCACATTGTTATTACAAAAGAAAATATTTTATGTCATAAAACATCACTTTTGTGGCATGCCCCATCGTTCTGAAGTCTTTGTTTTAGTGAAATGAAGCGTATAATGCGACATGTTTACATATTTTCTTGCGATGTTTATACGTCGCCAAGCCGGTCAATTACAAGATGGCGCATACCATTGGAAAGCGTCACTTATTATTTATGACAGTTTTACTGCATCAGGCCAAGTTGGTGCTGACTACGTAGTGCAGCTGTTCGATGTTCAGATCTTTGGCCCTGGATCACACAAACACAGAATTGACTGCTTCAGGAAGGTTGGAGTGACCCCTCCCAAAATCTGGATGGATCACCGAGTCCACATTCTTGGTTTGTTTTGTTGTTTCAACCTCGTACAACAGCTGGTGCAGTGGGCATGTCAGCACATACTTCGATGTGTACAACTTGCCTGATCATGTGACATCATCTGGGTCACACTGCCCACACGAACAGCACTTGGTTGAATGAAACCTGCACTGCCCACACGAACAGCACTTGGTTGAATGAAACCTGCACTGCCCACACGAACAGCACTTGGTTGAATTAAACCTGCACTGCCCACACGAACAGCACTTGGTTGAATGAAACCTGTACTGCCCACACGAACAGCACTTGGTTGAATTAAACCTGCACTGCCCACACGAACAGCACTTGGTTGAATGAAACCTGCACTGCCCACACGAACAGCACTTGGTTGAATGAAACCTGCACTGCCCACACGAACAGCACTTGGTTGAATTAAACCTGCACTGCCCACACGAGCAGCACTTGGTTGAATGAAACCTGCACTGCCACAATAGCCAGTGATGGAAATTCACTCTTGTGTTTGAACACATATCCTTCGGCAACTTGTTTCATCGTTGCCACTTCCTCGAGCTGCTTCCCGTGAGCTTGTGTCATGAGTCTCCCACACAACATCACTTTGGATGTTTCCTTGTCAGGAAAGGTGTCACGACATGCTAACTCACATGTAGAGTCACCAACCTGTCAGTTCACTTCAATGAGCATCCTTCACTGGCAGCCTGCTGAAACACACGTGACGCAGCATACCCCTCACAGCTTTTAGCTGTCCCAGGGTACAGTTCACTCTCTCAGATGGCATCGCGGCCTCTCTGACACAGGTGCACATAGTAGAGCAGGGCCTGTGTCAGGAAGTCCTTCACGTGCTTACCTCTGGTTCTGGTTACCCATCGGCAGTGGTGCTGGCTAACCAGCCATTTTTATTTCATCATTTAGATCGTCCTTTTCTCATGCTTCCTCTCTTCCATCAAGCTTCAAGTGCTTGTCCCCGGTGGCAATGAACATGGCGGCAGCCTCTTTCTGGGGCAATGCAAACTGTGACACAAGTCCTTCAATGAGTCGTTCATTCTTCCCAGGAACATTTCTTTTCGTTATGGCTACAACAAAAACGTATATGGGTCAATATTTTACAATTGACCATGTACGTTTTTTTGTTCTTAAAAAAATTCCAGTAAGTGAACAGATTAAACTTAAAGTTGCCGAGATCATTGAAATGCACAACATCGCACATAAAAACCCTACTTGGGGCATTTCAGAAACCTTTATGCTTCCCAAATGAGACCTGAACTCCTACACACTCTGCTTGCAGATAATCGTTAATCGCCGCCATGCACGTGGCCCCATCCTGGGGGAATGACATCATTTAGCTGTTATCAATTGGCAGATCACAACGTGGCTGACACCAAATTCCACTAACAAAATCCATGATTAAAGCTCCTAACATTTGGGGAGATGAACTGACCGAAAACTCAATGTTGTTACTGCCTATGTGCTGGAGATGTTGATCTGGGTTTAGAATATAATATATAATCTAATAAAGGAAGACTGAAAGACTATACAACATTTGTCCATAACGCAGTCATTGTTTTCTGCCTCACCTGGTCCATAGTCTGCGGCACCACTAGCTTCAACACTAAAGTTTACGCGCACGCCTCGCTTCCTTCATGTGGGTAGCTTCTTGGCGCACCGATTGCCTCAGTCACTTGCGGTCAGCTTTCACAGCTGAGGCGGTCAGCTGCTGGCCAGGCCCATGGGGCCATGGCACCATACAGTTGTCAACTGTTGAATTCACCAATAGCGCAGCAGGTGGCAAACAGCACCTGCTCAATTTCCACAAAGCCGGGGCACTTGGCCCACACCATCGAGTGTAGACTCTCGTTGGTGTTCTGCGTTGCCCCCTTCAAACACCGGCTGAGGAGATCCTTGTGTCCCAAGCGCTCGTGCACCTCCTTCATGTGAATGGCAACGTCTGGGGAGACCACCCTCCAACATCGGCACGCCACTATCCCCAGACGTTGCCATTCACATGAAGGAGGTGTACGAGTGCTTGGAACACAAGGATCTCCTCAGCCGGTGTTTGAAGGGGGCAATGCAGAACACCAACAAGTTTTGTAATGGTCACCTGGATCAGCTTTAGATGCCAAATGTCAGATGCAACTATAAGAATGAACAAAAAAACATATTTGAAAGTTTACAGAAAGTTTTATTTAACGATCAATAGTGATTCCGGTGTCGATTACCGTCTCATCAGGGTCGTACCACGTGGAAGGAGGTTCAAACAGTGGAACGGTGGTGCGCAGTTCACGCATGACTGCATAGAATGACAGCTCATGTTGATATCGCATGTCTGCGTCTCTGAAACATAAATTATACGTTAAATCATACACATTTGAGGGGTCTGTGAACAGTGACTGCTCACTGCTAATCCAAATGCCAATGTAACTAAATCCTAGCTGCGGGTGACAGTGATATATAATATTGCTGGCCTGGCTGCCCAGTGTAGCATATATGATACAACATATAAAAGTATCAATTGCAGTAAAACTTGTTCACACTGCATTGTCCGGCTGTAACCATTATAAACACTGAGTGGCATGTTACAACATTATTGATTATTTCTAATAGATACTCACTACGAGTTCGTAAAATGTGGCAGACAGAACTCAGTGGGCACACTACACACAAAGCCTTGGCACTTGGCCCAAACCTACAAGTTGGAGGCTTTCGTTAGGATTTTGTGTCTGTCCACGCAGGCACTGGGTTAGGATCATGTGACAGACGTTCGTAGACCTCCTTGACTGGCTTTGCGACATCCACCGAGAGAGATGTCCCCACGTTGGTTCGATGAGGTCCTGACGTCTGCCCAGTGGCGGGTGCCTTCTGGTAGAAGCATCAGCTGTCAATTCCCACCGGGCAGCGGTCGTGCTGGGGCCTCTCGTCCGTCAATGTTGCGTGGTCGAAGGTGGCCCACACAGCGTCTCTAATGGCATCTAGGTCATTGGGTTGTGCGCTAACTGCCTTGCCATAGTAGGCTGTCAGCTTCACGATAATTGCCTGTGTGAGTCTCCCAGGACGACGCAAGCCAGAGGACGCCAGCCTCCTGAGTGCAGTGCCAAGGCGTTTGCCGACATAGTTGATGCACTCTTCTTTCTTCAACTCCACTTCGCCATACGCTTGTCGGTCACACAAGTGCTTGTAATTTTTTGCATCACCATCCGACATGATCGTCATATGCTGGAACCCGTGATGCTCGATTGATCGTTCCCACAGCATTTCTGCGGCAGCTGCCTCCATGCCAACGGAAGTGCCATCCAAGTTCCGGTTGCATTCGTTGCGATGAGTCTCAAACTAATCTTTGAAGTCTTTCTTTTCTCTTCCCCCGAAGCGTCTTCGTACATAGGAGCAGCACTGGCGGTATAATGAAAATACTGCCACGTCCTGTCATGGTGTCAATCATGCAGCCGATCCCGTAGGCAGACTTGCGCCCACGCGTCATCCATGAGCCACCGAAGCTCACTACCAGGTCAATAACTGCATCTTGTAGTGACAGGTCGATCTCGTGGTAGACGCGACGGACGGTGGTGGCTGCCTCATTCAACACACGTGTTATCACACACTTGTTGGCATAAGTCACTACTGGCATGTGCTTGGTGTATGTCGCCTGTGACATCGGCACCATGTCTAGAAAACGGCAAAGCTTCGTCAGACCTGATATATCCATTGTGGCAGCAACGGTGAGCATCAGCCTTCTTGGCCGATGCTACCATCTGTGTACCAGACACAATGTCCATGGCCTCACAAATTTCCTGATGGACAAAACAACACCACTGTTGAACTCTGCGATGGCAGAACATGTTGCTGCCGTCAACCTTGGTATAACCCCGCTTTACCAGCACCGAGTTGAGGTTCTTATTGACACCATCGTGCCTAGACACCCTAGCGTCGTGAGTCCGAGGACATACTTGTAAGATATGTGCCAAAGACTCGGTTGCTTTGCATGAATCACACTTGGTATTCGACTCAGGTCTTCCACGGGAGGCGAGCAAGGCAGTGTGAACTAGGTTACCCTTCAACTTGACACAGTTTACAAATCTGCGCCCAGTCAAGTCCAACCTCGCAGCACCCTCTCAGACGTCTGCCATCCACCGATGTATGCAGGCCGATCTCTGTAGCCCTCCGACCAGCGACGGAAGTCCGTCAAGAAGGCAGGTAGCTCCATAACCCCTGTACCACAGGGTGGGAGAACCTACCATTTTGGACATGCTTGGTTCTGAGTACAGGAATAAGCAGTTTGAGCCTGGGGATGGCCAGGCTCATTAGTAATCAACATTTGTAAACAGGTGGCTGCTTATTGGTTGTAATTTGAGCTATTTATGTCCAAAGTGTGTGGAGAGGTATTTATCCATATGAAGCATGACGTCATGGCCTTTCCGGTGATACCTGACATGATGGGGCAACCCCACAGCAACATCGCAAACTACGTTGGAGAAAGTAGACTAAATTCCTTTTGTTTCAGTAATTCTATGGCAAGTGATCGACAGGGCTCATTGTAAATTGCATTAAAAGACACCTTTTATTAATAAGTATCACCTAGGATGCTTGTATATTGTTAGATAAGATACTAAAAATTGCATTTCTTTAAAAACAAAAAATTCACTATTAATCCATTAGGCCCCAGGATTTTATTAAAACATGCCCTCCTGTTCCCAGGATTTCTGGCAAATTTTGAGCGATTTTACCTCCTTGTGTTAAAAAATCTGTACAAAAAAATCTATTCAATATTGACAATTACAAGTTGTGTTTATTTTGAAGAGTACTAATTTCTCCACATGCCTGTACACATAGAAATAGAATTTAGTCATAAAATGTTGACACTTGATCACAATTTGCAAAGACAAATAGTAAATTTGTTAAAATTTTGAAAGTTATTCTACTTTGCGACTGACATTTGACAATGAACTCATGCTACTACCCTATGCAACCAAATGAAGAAAATGTAGGTACATGTGTTAGCCTTGCACCATTGACTTGAAAATTATAAAATTCTGACAGTTATTTGTCAAGTTACACCATATTTTGTCATGAAAAATATAGAAATAAAATTTTTCGAGATGCCAACATTGTGTTTTTAAAACATGTTATACAGGCATGGATTTAAATATCTCTGCTAAAAGCCATGGTGCTCCCGGAAACACGGTCCAGACTTGCACAGGGATACCCTATGCAGTGAGCACCCGTACGAGGTTTCAACACAACGTTTCGATGGAGTGCGCCTGTTGGCGGAAATGCATGCCTGGCATGCCTTCTTCCGCCCTTCAAACAGGACAAGGTCGTGTCCTTGAGTCACATTACTCTCGACAACTTGGGATACTTCGTGAACAGATTGCATGGCCGCTCGCTTGCGGGAAGAGAAGTTATCGCACATCTGATGCATCACTGCCATCCTGAAGCTGAGGAGTGACCACTCCCGGTGGTTGCTCGGCGCTGGCCTGTTTGCCACACATTTAAAAATGTACGCATTCACCATTGCGAAGTTGAACAGGCCGAAGAGGACGTACTTCCACCACTTCGTCCCGGCTTGACCGGCGTTGTAGTAACCCCGGAACTGGTCAAGATGGTCGACCACTCCCATGTTCCGGTTGTAGTCGACGATCATCTCAGGCACCGTGACCATCTCGTTTGGGGCAAACCGGGTTCGGGGTTTCACGGTGTCCCTGCCAGTCGTGTTAGTTGCCACAACAAACACGTCACGCCTGTCATACTACCGACAGAACACGATGTCACGATCTGTTGACAGCTTCTAGCTCTGCCCCCTCTGCAGTGCGATGTCGGAGATCAGCTTTGGCAGGCCGCGACTGTTCTTCCGAATTGTACTGCAGAAGTAGGTGTTGGCATGTGCAGGTCACGGATCAGGGCGAAGGAGGACTATAAGTTGTCAGCGTAGAGGTGATGGTTGCGGAGAAGGTAGCCTGTTGTCAGCTTCATGACGACGTTGTACGTCAGTCCCATGCCGTCTGCTAGTCGATCATCGCGCCCAGTGTACACATCAAGGGCCAAGCAGTAGCCAGTGCGTGCATCGCACAACACCCACAACTTTATCCCCCACTTGATGGGCTTCTTCGGCATGTATTGTTTCCAGCGTAGCCGGCCGTTGTACTTGATCATTGCCTCATCAACTGACAGGGCAACACCAAGTGCAAACAGACAAGGAAAGTTCTGTTGTAGGGTTGACAGAAATGGCCGAACCTTTCCCAGCTTGTCTGCACGATCTTCAGTCGCTGGATCGGTCGCGTGCAAACAGTGCATCAGCTGCTCATATCTGTTCCTCGAGATCCGGGAGCTGATATATGAGCAGTTCAGTGCTGGATCAGTTGACCAGTAGTCTCGGTACTGGGGCCACTCGTTCACTCCCATCAGGATAAGGATCCCGAAGAAGAAGCGCATCTCATCCTCCGTTGTGTCCGTCCACAACCGACCTCCGTGCACTGCAGCGTAAGCGTTGGTTGATGTCGCCATGTCCGCAAAGAAGTTGCGACCAAGGGCCGGCAAGAAATCAAGTTCAGGTGAATCGAAGGGGATGTCATGCTGAGGTCCGGAATTCTCACGAAACGGACGGATCTGCGGAGTGGGCATCGCCATCGACCAACCAGCTGGGGGATATCCGTGGGCTGGACGACCCATACCCCTGCCACGCCCTCGGCCACGAACTTCTTCGCTGGATGTGCTGGAATCGATCGGCTGGTTCTGGGGTGTCAGAAGACTCATCCGAACTTGACATGACAAATGGCTCGGGCTCCTGTAATAAAAGACACAAAGTCCAAATAAATGATAATTATGAAATGTGAACAATAGGATAACAAGATAATAAACACAATAGCTGGTTGCTAATGTTACAAACCATCATCACATCAACAGAACACAACAGCGACACGCACTGATGCAAGCTGCCAGGTACACAAGTACTCGACAGCTGCTAGAAGTTTACACAGAGACAAATGTGTTATTATAAGTGATTTATACATGCCACTGTATAGTTGAAACAGGTCATATATCCATATTATATCAACATAATTATATAACATGAGTGTCAAAATAACACAAGTGGCAGAATCGATGTACATCAAACGATATTCTCGCGTGACGGGAAATTGTTGTTTCTTTCCCATTACACCACGCGGCTTCCTGTCCGCAGCCATCTTGTAAATAAAATATTTCAACCAAAATATTTTGAAATTAATGCTTGTTGTCCGCCTTAGCAGGGAATGAAAACCAAAATATCTTGTCCGCTGTCCGCGTCCACCAGGTGTCCCCTCATCAGAGGGACATTAACATGGTAGAACAGTCCATACATTGCGAAAGTGTCCCGACATAGCAGGTGTCCCCTCGTCAGAGGGTCCGCTGAAGGCAGGGACTACTGTACATGAATGTGTAAAAATAAAAAAAGTTAATGTATACCTATTGTGCGCGCGTGCGTGCGTGTGTATCGGTATGCATGTATGCGTGTATTTATGTATGTATGTATGTATATTTGTATGTATATATGCATGCATGCTAGAATCTTGACCGGCTTCACTTGTTATGTATCGTTTAGTTGTAATTAGTTAATCAATTATGTCAGTTCAGCTCTGTTTACACACAACCAGTAAAAATTACACTAATCATTAGGTTCGTGACAGTATATTTTAGACACATTAATTGCTTTAACTGTTAGTTGCTTTAACATGAAGACATATTTTAAAATCCACATACGGTTGATGACTTGTCGCAGCATAAGTTCCGCAAACGCCCTCTTCTCTCCCTTCCCCTTCCAGTTGAAAGCCCTGGCACAACTGTCTGTGAGGACGGACTTCATTATGCGCCGGGGGCATTCTTTTATCGAGCTTCCCCCGATCATGCTCAGATTGGTTACCTAAACACCAGCAGCAATGTAAGAATTCTAAGACTATCAATATATGTCATTCGAGTTAAGTTAAAAGTAATGAACGGTAGGGGGGCATCCACATCACGGACAGTGACCAACGGTAACTGCACATCGTCAGACAGCTCGTACGCAGGCACCGTTGTGCCACACTTCTTGACTAACTGGTCAAGCTTCAAGTTTATGGCTGCTTGTCCATTTTGTAGCTCTCGTAGAGACGCCTTCATCTCCTCCATCGTCTCCAGCATGTGTCGCTCAAACGCTGTTGAAATTATAACAGAAGGAAAGTTGTCTGCGTGGTTTCATATTATGCCATCTATTGCGTCGGTGTGATTACATTGAATACCTACTGATGAAATAACAAATATGGTATTGCATCAAATAGACTTTGTGCGTATAATAGTCTCAAGAGTAAACTCTATGCACAATCATTGTTGTTTTACTTGACGAAGCAAAGATGGCCATCATATTTTTATCATCGCCTATTGTCACTGTGTCGAGACTGATTTTCTCTTAAGAAAAACAAACCTACACTAGACAATCTGTCAAAGCACAACACTTCACACACGCACGTACGCACACACACACACACACACACACACACACACACACACATCTATCTTCAATTTCAATTAACAATTGTTGCAAACAGAATAACATTCATGCCATTTACTGTATGTATGTATGTATGTATATATATAATACAAATAATATATATAAATAATATATATATATATATATATACACAGTACATAATTTCGCATTCACCTGAATGGGGAGGGGTGGCTGGATGCCCCGACTGGGTGACGTAACGTGGTTTGTATGTAGTAGGCGTTCCGGTTGAGGTAGAAGGTCGGCATACAGGAAGGGCTGGCACATTAGGTGGTGGGGGCAACTGTTTTGATGTCCTATGCGGTTCGTTATCATTATCGTCGTCGTCCTCATCACTAAATATGTTTCTGTTTAATCTGCCACGAATAAAAAGAGAAACATAATTTAAACTTCAAAAAAAGAACAACTTACAGTGACGTCATAAAATAAGTGTATTACGACAGTTACAAACAACATGTCTGTATCTTTGTTCCCATCTCCCCTCTCTCTTTCTCACTCTCTCTCTCCCGCTCCCTCCCTCCCTCCCTGCTTCCCTCCCTCCCTCTCTCTTCCAACATAATTATAAATCAACTGTCATATATATATATTATATATATGTTATATATATATATATATAACATATATATGTATGTACACGTATATATATATATATTATATATACATATATATATATCCACTAGTACCTTCGCTTCCTATGAGGTCGCTGGGTACTGCTAGCTTCTTCCCCCATATCAGAGTCAAGGTTTGAAGTGAACTGTGCATCTTCCATCTTCTCCCTGGCTCTAATGTAGTCATCTTGTGGTAAACATAAAGACAACTAATAAGGAATACAACAACAATAGTATATGTCGTACCAACCTGATAATAAGGCGACTGTACACCATTAGAAATCAGTCAAATAATAAATAAAAGCAAATATTTTTTATAATAATCAAATAATAATCAATTCATAACATGTTTTCAATCAAATTAAACTTGCGTACACCAGTTGGGTTATCTAATACCCATATGATACTCTCATTGCAGTTACTTTTAAATACAATATGGTATGTAGCACATCGCCAAATAGACCCCTCTCGCCTATGTCACGCGAGTATTCATAACTAGTTATTTTTCTTCTAAATATGTATCTAATAAAACATTATAATTTTCCAACAGCGGCATATTAGTCCGAGAATCATGACCCGGTAAAAACTGTTTTGTTCATTCAACGTTGACTACACAATTTGTTTGTCACTTCAGGCTAGAATATATGATATACATGAAGAAAAAAATGTATATGTGTACCTGCACCACCCATTCGACGACAACTGTACGTTTTCCACGCCACATCGGGAGCTATCCTATTCTGTACTGCCTTGTTGATCTTGTCACTGTTCTTGAAGGGGGGCCAGTAACTCTGGAGGCTTTTCGTAGCGTGATCGTGGAGTAACCACGATGATGACACGATTGCAACCTCCTTGCTTGGCAGAAATTCTAACACTTGGTATGCCACATCCATGACGTAATCTGACAGCAAGCCGATTTTTTTTTAAATTGAATTGAATTTTAGGCATGAAGCTTTGGGTGATGGCCATTTTACAAGACAATGAACAATGAATGTGCTGGTATGGTTTTACTAAAGTAAAATAAGTTTAAGTAGGCTTCACGAAACTGACTCCAGGTTCCACAATAATATATATCACATCTAATACCTAGAATGAATGAGAGGAATAACTACGGATCCTTGCTTATACGACAGAATCACATTTTTGCATGTAATGTTTTCAACACACCCAATTGCGAATTCAGTGTCTAAATTCCCTACTTTAGATTCCCAAGAAGTCTGACTCGACAGGATATTCAAAAAATCTGCTCTTAACGCGGAATCTTTGATAAACAATAGATACCTTAGAATCTATTAATAATATATTGCGAACCAGAGCAATCTCATTGTTGATTGTGATGCAGTTGTTCCTTGGATGCAGATTTATAATGAAACCCTTCATGTGAAGTTCCTTAAACTGGTTAAAAAATGGAACGTTTTGGGGCACATAACCACATTTATATGGCTTACAAACTGTAGGATGCACAGTTTTCTTACATGGTTTTTTCTTCATGTTACGTGTGGCTTCATGTTACGTGTGGCTTCAGTACATCTCCTAATTACTTGCTCTAAAGGCTTTGATGGCTTCTGGACTTTCCTTAGAAGACCACTCATAACATTTTCAAATGGAAAAGCCGATATTTCGTCAAGGGGACCATGTCTTCTAGCATCGTCTCCAAGATGAATCAAATTGTGAATATTGTAACTAAACATGTTAGCCCCATACAAATCTGAGAAGTGTTGTACAAACAGCTTCAAAAGCTTTGGAATTGAAGTAAAAAAGCAGCATTAGGGCAAATATCATTAAAAGATTGCAAGACATGAACAGATGACAAGGTGGGTCGTCCTGAAGGATTGACCGAGGTGACCTGCTTCTTGCGATTGCCTTGCAGGAGGCCTCTCTCCGTCATCTCCTGCAGTGTCGGGGGCTCCAGTTGCTTGCAGAAGGTGGCATTCCACCAGCACGCCTCATTGGTGGAGGATGTCTTCGTCAGGCCCATCTTAACGGCGATTTCTACTTTAAGCAGCAGAGCAGCAACGTGGCTGCAAACTTCTCCTAGCATGAAAGACACAATATTGGCAATTTGTCAAACATGCATGTCTGATATTCTTGTAAGGGATCATCTCAGAACGTCATTGTCCGATATCATAAAATTACTTTCATAAAATTACTTTCATCTGACCTCAGCCCCCCACACCCCCACCCCTGAAAGTTTGTATACATTAATATGATGGTATCAATATATAAACAGTACTTGTCCGTAACTTAAAATATCGAAGTCCGATGCCAGACAAAACTGCCTTTGACCCCACTGCCCCAAACGAAAGCAACAATGGACGTCAATGTTCTGAGATGATCCCTAAGGTGTTATTTAATGTCAGTCATTATTGGACACTTAACTCTCTCACTGATGCAGAGAATAAATGTAATTAAAATGTTGTTAACATTAAACATTATTTGCGTACACCACTACTCACTTGTGCTGTTTAAGAATTAACCCGGACATGGAAGTAATCTCAAGCAGTCATTCTTATAATACCTCAAGTAGTGCCTTGCTGTAACCACGTCTCTCCCATGACACTTCTAATAGTGACATCAAGCTAGGGATCTCAGCTGACAACATATTTATTAAAATATTTACAATATATTGTAAAGTCATTTTTATTTCAATTAATGAGCAGACACACACAGTGTTAATTTCTTCAAGATAGTCAAGTGTTAGTTAATGCAAACTATTTTTGTAATTGACTAACATACCTTGAATCATACAATCCGTAACCAGAAGAGAGGGAAGCATCAGACAGTTCTAGGAAAGCTGTAGCAGCTCTACATGAGAGATAATTAACAGCAGATACCGCACTGCTAGTGACATCCTTGAAGCAAGTGTTGGCTGGCACGATCATCTTAAAATCATATTGGTCTGTAGTGAAGTTGGCACCACCAGTAAAGTTATAATTCCTGTCGTAGGCCACAAGTCTGTTTGGGAAATAAAACACTTTTTCTAATTCTTGCCAAGCATAAAACAATTAATACTGAACTACGCCTTAGAAAAATATCAGGGACTGAAGACAATTACAGAGAGAGAAACATGCAGAACCATATTAAACTTGACTGACGCAGGTGGCGTATGTCAGAAGAGGCGAACCAGGCATCGGTTGTTTTTATTTGTATTTTCACAGATGACTACAACATATAACAGCTCTATTCATCAAATAATCTAAGTGAATGATGCTAATACACGTGGTCCGACGAGTAAACTAGCACAATTACAACAGTTAAAAATAACGTTTATGGGAGAAATGTATATAGCTTAGAATCAACGTATTATCGTTCGGTCGTAACTTACCTTTCGATTAACTAGGCTTTTCGACCAGAAACTCTAGCATTTCTCTTCTTCAGCTCCTCTTTCATGTTCCAGGTCCCATATCCATCAGATCGAGACATGGTGGAATTTAGTAACTGTTTTATATGATATTATACTTTATGCCATTATAATCTGGCTGATAATCCGGTTTAACCGAAGCGTGAGCAGCGCCCCTAGCGACAGCTGGCTGCTCAGTGCCTCGTTGGTTTCTGTCACTTTAGTCACTAGTTAAATTTGGATTTAAGGTGTATTCCTTTCATATATCTAGAGAAGAAAAAGCGTGCGTAATTCTAAAGTTGAGGCAGCTTCCAACCACTGTACAAAGTGTGTCCAAGGGACATGGCGTCTCTCGTCATAAAACCTGTGCTGCCGGTGGTTAGAAAATTTATTCGATGGCTTTGCACGCCGTCGTCCGCATGATAAGTGTTGGCGTTTGGACTCATTATTTATCAGAATTAGTATCTACATTATGTTTACAATGTCCTATAACTGAGTCGCGTCTAAGAATTCTGGCGAACTGCATCTGATAACCGATGGCGATGCGGTCGTGCCATGACCGCCGCTTCGTCTCGGCCAGTGTCAATGTCAAAGGATACCCTACACAGTGAGCACCCGTACGAGGTTTCAACACAACGTTTTGATGGAGTGCGCCTTTTGGCGGAAATGCATGCCTGGCATGCCTTCTTCCGCCCTTCAAACAGGACAAGGTCGTGTCCTTGAATCACATTCCTCTCAACAACTTGGGATACTTCGTGAACAGATTGCACGGCTGCTCGATTGCGGGAAGAGAAGTTATCGCACATCTGATGCATCACTGCCATCCTGAAGCTGAGGAGTGACCACTCTCTGTGGTTGCTCGGCATTGGCCTATTTGCCACACACTTCAAAATGTACGCATTCACCATTGCGAAGTTGAACAGGCCGAAGAGGACGTACTTCCACCACTTCCTCCCGGCTCGACCGACGTTGTAATAACCCCGGAACTGGTCAAGATGGTCGACCCCTCCCATGTTCCAGTTGTAGTCGACGATCATCTCGGGCACCGTGACCATCTCGTTTGGGGCAAACCGGGTTCGGGGTTTCACAGTGTCCCTGCCAGTCATGTTAGTTGCCACAATAAACACGTCACGCCTGTCATACCACCGACAGAACACGATGTCACGATCTGTTGACAGCTTCTAGCTCTGCCCCCTCTGCAGCGCGATGTCGGAGATCTGCTTTGGCAGGCCGCGTCTGTTCTTCCGAATCGTACCGCAGAAGTAGGTGTCGGCATGTGCAGGTCACGGATCAGGGCGAGGGAGGAGTAAAAGTTGTCGGCGTAGAGGTGGTGGTTACGGAGAAGGTAGTCTGTTGTCAGCTTCATGACAACGTTGTACGTCAGTCCCATGCCGTCTGCTAGTCGATCATCGCGCCCAGTGTACACATCAAGGGCCAAGCAGTAGCCAGTGCGTGCATCGCACAACACCCACAACTTTATCCCCCACTTGATGGGCTTCTTCGGCATGTATTGTTTCCAGCGTAGCCGGCCGTTGTACTTGATCATTGCCTCATCAACTGACAGGGCAACACCAGGTGCAAACAGACGAGGAAAGTTCTGTTGTAGGGTTGACAGGAATGGCCGAACCTTTCCCAGCTTGTCTGCACGATCTTCAGTCGCTGGATCGGTCGCGTGCAAACAGTGCATCAGCTGCTCATACCTGTTCCTTGAGATCCGGGAGCTGATGTATGGGCAGTTCAGTGCTGGATCAGTTGACCAGTAGTCTCGGTACTGGGGCCGCTCGTTCACTCCCATCAGGATAAGGATCCCGAAGAAGAAGCGCATCTCATCCTCTGTTGTGTCCGTCCACAACCGACCTCCGTGCACTGCTGCGTAAGCGTTGGTTGATGTCGCCATGTCCGCAAAGAAGTTGCGACTAAGGGCCGCGAGCAAGAAATCGAGTTCTGGTGAATCGAAGGGGATGTCATGCTGAGGTCCGGAATTCTCACGAAACGGACGGATCTGCGGAGTGGGCATCGCCATCGACCAACCAGCTGGGGGATATCTGTGGGCTGGATGACCCATACCCCTGCCACGCCCTCGGCCACGACCTCGAACTTCTTCGCTGGATGTGCTGGAATCGGATGGTTCTGGGGTGTCAGAAGACTCATCCGAACTTGACATGACAACGGGCTCCTGTAATAAAAGACACAAAGTCCAAATAAATTATAATTATGAATTGTGAACAATAGTATAACAAGATAATAAACACAATAGCTGGTTGCTAAGGTTACAAACCATCATCACATCAACAGAACAGAACAGCGACACGCACTGATGCAAGCTGCCAGGTACACATGTACTCGACATCTGCCAGCTGCCAGAAGTTGTACACAGCAGACAAATGTATTATTATAAGTGAGTTATACATGTCACTAGATAGATGAAACAGGTCATATATCCATATTATATCAACATAATTATATAACATGAGTGTAAAAATAACACAAGTGGCGGAATCGATGTACATCAAACGAGCATAATCCAGCTCAGGCCATGCCAAAAGCTAAGCTAAGACAGCCTACTTTTAGTTACACGATGAAAGCAACAATTCTTACAGAAAAACTACTTACATGATCATCGACTTCCACATCAGATCCACCTTCCATTTCCCCATCATCGCTATCACTATCCCACATCATCTGGGCAACATCAGTTGCCGAAAACATGACGCTAGAAAGCAAAGTTGTATGAACACACGCGAAGAAAACCGATGAAAATCAAGATTTCCAAAATGGCAACCCATGCACGTGACAAGCTGGTGTTGTTGCAAAATGTATCCGCAAGGGTGTGGCAAAATTTGGTAGCATTTAGTGCAGTAGTTAATCGCCAGGATTTTTTTTAATAGAAGGTCCTGAATGCGGCCGGCAGCGGCCGTTCCAGGACTCCACAGAGCGGCCGGCCGCGGCCGTTGCAGGATCTAATGGGTTAAATGTTCCCTTCCTCAGTATGGTCCATGTTTCTTTGATGCTATGTTTACGTTCTTCCAGTATTTCAGTATAGTACTTAATTTTTGCTGCTCTTTTGATCTTATTAAATAGTCTACAATATACCTTATAAGCATCCTCTCTCGCTGTATTGGGCTTATTTAGCTTTCTGCAGAGTAATTTGTCTTTGTTTATTGAAGAAACTATAATGCCTGATGTTACCCAGGCCTCTCTTTTAATATATTTACTCTGATAGTTTTAACTGGGCAAGATATTTCATAAAGTGATGTATATGTTAACATTAAGTTGTTGTATGCTTCATTTGCATTGCTAGTAGATAGGACAGAGGAATAGTCAGCCGTAGCCAAGACTCCTAAATTTTAAAATGTTGGTCAAGTTTAACTGGCGTTTTTGTTTATATGTTATGTTTTGTGTAGCAGGTTTACCATATATTAAATGAAATATTCCAAAATGGTCAGTAATGTCTGTAACGATAATCCCCGATTCATAGTTGGGGTGAATATGATTAGAATATAAATGGTCTATAAGAGATGCTGTAGCAGGTGTTATCCGTGTTGGTTTTGTTATGTGTGGAATGTATCCTTGTGCTATTACATTATCTATAAAATCATTAGTTTTGTTGTAACAAAGTTTAGTAAATTAATATTATAATCCCCCATCAGGTACGCTACTTTATTTTCATTTGAGATTTTATCTTGGATGTCTAATATGGTACCCATAAATAGATCAAGATCTGCACATGGATGAGAGTTGGGACGATAGATTACACCCACAATTATAGGTTTACATTTCTTAGTTTGAACCTCTACAAAAATGGACTCAAATACATGAGGAATAAATATTGACAAGTCTTCACGTTTAAAATAGGTGTGTTTTTCACTGATGTCTAGGCCAACTCCACCATGCCCATCGTCTGTATCTAGTCTTGTATTGAATAGTAAATTGTGATACCCATTTATTTTATAACGTAAAACATGTTGAACTTTAAAAACTTCAGTTAGTCCAATGAGATCTAGAGTCAGGCCTTTTGACGACATATTAGAAAGTAATTCTTGAAGAGAATCCCACTGAGTCTCCAAACTACGGCAATTGATACAGAACATTGATAAAGATATGTTTTCTGGTTTAAATGCTTCAGAAAACTCAACTGCAGTAAAATATTTACAATCATGTGTGTTAAGAGAAAATGGAGAATCATCATACTTTTCATTTTCAATGTGTTTGGCTTCATTGAATATTGTTTTAAGTCAAAAGTTTTTATTTGTTTGGATCCGGCTAATATTAATAGATTCTGCCATTTACAAATTTATTAGAGCACATCATAATGATCCTTTCAGAGTTCATTGAAAAAAATTGACAAAAACATTCAAAAATAAGTACATAAATATAACTAGTGTATGAATGCATATCATGATATACATCATAAGTACATATCCGTTGAACAGTTGTATACATACAAGTAATGATAAACACATTGATGTTGACGATTAACCAAAAGAATACAAATTCAGTTGTTAGTATCAAAGAGTAAGTAGAGATAGACTTCGCATGGATTTCTATCAGAGAACATAACAAAATAAGAAAAGAAAGGCCAACTAGGCTTAGAGTCAATAACATCATGATATGTACTTGGGAGAGAAATAATACAAAAAATTGGGGGAGACTTAAAAAGAAAAGAAAAAATTCACTTTTTAGGCCGGTTTGCAAGTTAGCATATAAAACATACTAAACACCACTGACTGCAAGTGATTGAGTAATCACTGCCATTGACAGTGCTAACATAATATAACATATATATATATATCTCTGACCACCTGACAATCATACTATCATATGCCACTTTGAAAGTTTAAAGGCAGCTTTGAATGATAAAACAAAACCTTATAATTATAGAATCAAGCAATTTTACAATAGTAACATATGTTGAATTTAATATGTTGCATTATATGGCCTGATAATCAGAATATCACATGCCAACTTAGAAACTTGAAAGGCACAGTAATAGCAAATTTGATTGAAAAAAATGTCAAAGTATCAAAATAAAACAAAAAATTATCCTTAATTATAGAAAAATAATCCAATATTACAATGGTAACATAATATGTGCATTACAGTCTCTGGCCCGATGATCATTTAGAAGTTCAAAGGCACAATAGTAACAACAAAGATTATTTCAAAATAACATTTTCGGGGAGATTTAAAATACCCTCATAATTATAGAATAATGACAATAACAGTGACAGCATAATATATTGGAACTAACATGTTGTAATATTTGGCCCAATAATCATAAATATCACGTGTCACTAAAAAGCACAGTAGTAACGACTTTGAATGTTGTTTTCGGGAAGACTTAAAAGCCATAATAATTATATAATAATTATATAATAAATATATAATAATAATAATAGTAATACAATAATATAATAATAATATAATAATACAGTGATGACATAGTAGGTTGTAAAAATATATGTTGCAGTCTCTACCACGATAATCATAGTATCTTACTTGGACAGTTCAGAGGCACAGTAGTAGCAACTTCGAATGATCCGGAATTTTTTTCAAAATAACGTCCGGAGACGCTCATTATGTAGTTAAGTCTTTATGTCCCAATAATGGCGTTACACAAAGATCCGTCTAATACATGTCCAGGTCCTTTGCAGAAAGGATTTCTTTTACTGTTCCCACGTTTGTTTTAACAAGAACCCTTCCTGCATATGTCCAGCAATCATTGATTTTCTTTTCCTTAAGGAATCTTGCTTTGGAAGCAAGTGCTGCTCTCTTAGACGTCAAATCTTTGTTTATATATATCTGTTCGTCCCGGTGGTGCTGGTTATGGTTCTTAAGTTTGGTGTGTTGGCGGTACACTTCGTCTCTCACCGCTTCACTACGAAAATGTACAATTATTGTTCGTTTTCGGGGGCGTTCACGTTCGTCAGTCTTTTTACCTAGGCGGTAACTTCTTTCCAGGTCACTGATACCAATGTCTTCTAACCCCAGTTTCTTTATTGTGTCGATGACTAAGTTGTTTGTGACTTCGTCTGATTTCTCTGGAATGCGGAGGTTCGGACGACGTGTGTATTGTTCACGTTTGTCCGCCTCCGTCTCCAACATTTCCACCTTCTCCTCCAGCGTTTGCACCTTTTTGATGAGTACAGAAGCCTCTTTTTCTAGTTTTTCAAGGCGCGCGCTCAGTTTCAGGGCGAGAATGTCTGCGATTTGATCCGCGACGTTCTCGACAAAATGTTCATCTGTCAAGATGTCCATTAGCTTAGCCGTAATAGGGTCGTCGCTAGCTGAGCTGTCTGCGCAGCCTCGACCCCGTACATGTCATCGGCGACTTCCGCCCCATCAGTGATTGTTTGTTGTTTGCGCGCGTGAGGCTGTATAGCCGAGTTGGACTTTGGCTACGCTGCGACTATCGCTGTACGAAGCGAGAAATAGTAACGCTTCAATCTAGCGTCACTCAGGTGGACCCGTCACATAGAAGGGAGGGTACCAATGTGTTTGAGTTTGGGCGCACAAATGTCTTAATGTCGTATTAAGGCTAGGGGCTGGTCGAAAAGAGGCATATACCATATCTCCCTTAATATTCAACAAATCTTGACTAAACTTGCCACACTTGTTTATTATGTGAAAACAAGCCAAAATGTGAAATAACAGCTCATTTGCATAACGGTTGCCATGGTAACCGAAAATCCTGTAATGACTGGCATGCATTTCCAATAATCACTATTCTGAGAAATATATTAATCCCACATTAATTATTTGGCATTCTATGGCAACTAGGATGGTTATTGTATACAATAAGGGTGTTTTAGACGATTGATTATGTATTTTCAACATGTTATGACCAAACGTAACATGATTTTATATTTTAGCAAGACACATTTTTTCATTGTCACTGGATACCAGCACCCCAAATAATATGACAATATTCCCAACCACCTTATTGTAAGTCTTAAAATACAGGGAACAATTATTGAAAATTTCATGACTGTATCTTGTATAGTTTTCCTGTGCAGGTTTTCTTCCGTCAAAAATACAATGTTGAGAAAAGGGCAAAAAACTAAAACAACTTTTGTAAAGTTGATGTGTCTTCATGACGTATATCATTAACTACCCATCAAACATCTTATTGTGTGCACTGCAATACTAGGAATAACTGCTGAAAATATCATTCATGTATATCTAATAGTTTTATTGTAATAATGTTTATACAATTGACATGTGCTAACAATTAGTGTCGATAAATATTTGAAAAACAATGACTGGTATCATTGAGGTGTGAAAATTATGTTATTCACTACCACAGAAACACTGTATTGTATTTGTTTCAATGCATGCTTTTCATTCGATCAGTTGAAAGATTTACGAGATGGCTAGATATCACAATCACATTTATGCAAGCACCAACACAAGTCATGAATAGTGATGAAAGACGGCCAAATGAATGACGTTTATTAGAGATTAAGTTAAAGAGAGAGAAATGTGGGCTCTACATCCCAAGGCCAGGCCTGTGACTGAGCCCATACTAGTCTCCTGTCCCTCAGGTTGACAGAGCCCACATTTTGGCATATACAACATTAGCAGTATTGTTATAGATATATAAAACAACAGCATTACTACTGTAATCACAGTAGACCTTATGCACTGTACCGTACTAACCAAGCACACCATTCATTCACACTAACTATAATCCCAACTACCTGCTGAAGAGTTACACTGTATCAAGATTTAGCCTTAACCTATAAGTGGGGCCATTACGCCACCGGTCACCGAAACATGTGACCACCCCACTACAATATAACCTGCCATATGGAAAAAACACGCCAAGCAACTTAAAGCAATTCTGATATATTTCTTAAAGGCATCTGATGTCCATCTGCCCGCCGCCCTGATCTGTGCATCAGACTCACCTCGTAATGCTGCCGCAGTAGCCGCCCCAATGCGAAAACTGTGTCCCTTAAACGCACTAGTCTGATATCCACAGAATACCAATAGCTGCTTCAGCGACACATCAAATTCTCTACGTAGCATCGGGGAGCCATCTGGGTATGCAAACAGCAAGGCTTGTCCGGAACCTCTAGCCTGTCTAAACTCTCGAAGGAAAGAAGCCAGGTAGATAGCTGTCCCCGGAAGGCTTTCGCCTTTAACCTGGAGAGATTGGGGACCCTGAAGAGCACTGTGTTTAAAACGCCGGAAAGAAATTGTAACCAAGTCACCAGATAGCAAAACATCACCCACACACAAACAACCTTGTACCGTACTCCGTGACCGAGGCACCATTTCTCCTATGCGCAAGTACGCCTTGAAAGCAAGGACCATCATGGCACGGAGCATGAGGCACTTGTATTGTGATGAGAACACTGTGGGTAATGCCTGCACCAGGCACGCAAGCACAGGCAGAGTGATAGGCAGACGGACATCAGGAACAGCTCCGATACTTCTAACCCCAGCTAACACTTTAGAGACTGTAAAGCAATGTGATGGGTCAGCAGAACCCTTACTCTTATGGAAGTATGCCACAGCCGAGACTGTGGACACAATGGATGCTGGAGCGGATCCATCAGCATGCAGGTGAGCAATGAACAACAACATCATGGGTACAGAAACAGGCAACAGAGTGGGGAGAGATAAAGAATCATGAAACGTTATCAACTTCTTCCATGCCCGCTCATAATGCAGCCGAGACGATGGCGCAAGAGAGGCCTGCATTAATGTGCTTAAAGACTCCCTAAGCCGGCTGGGGACACGTTGTACGGGGTGTCTACCGGGTTGGTGTTCGCCCATGGCGCCAGTTCGTGGGAATCTCCCACCTGTGAACGAGATAACTTATCAGCCAAGATGTTAAAACGGCCTGGAATATGACGTGCAGCAAAGTTTATGTTAAACCGCAGGCATGCCAGCACCAGGGGAAGGATTAATGTGGGGTTCACGCGATGTCTGGTTGTTAATAATGGGGACCAGGGCTTCGTTATCTGTGAAAAAACAGACACTCTTATTCGCCCAAGCATTACCCCACACATGTACTGCTGCTACGATAGGGTATAATTCCAAGACTGCGACATTATGTGAACGCCATGCCACCGGCCAGAGACCACAAAACCATTCTGTCCAGTACAGAGCCCCATAACCTATTCCCCCTGCAGCATCAGTGTGCAGCTGAAGAAAGTCACCTGTCAGAAAGTTCTCATCTAGAAAGAAAGCCTTACCATTGAAGTGCTGCAGGAATTCTAACCATACACCTAAATCCAATTTAGTCTGTCTAGTTAAGCGAACATGATAATGCGGCCTAGACACCCCCAAAGTTTGATCGATTAACCGACGTAAAAAGGCCCTACCAGGGACTACCACTTCTGAAGCGAACGAGAGTACATCGATCAGCGCCTGCAATTCTTTCAAAGTGACCTGTTTAGCTAGAAAACTCAATAACAGTGTCCTGGCCTTGCTCAGCTTATTCTCAGGAAGCCTAGCATGCATCTGCTCCGTATCAATGATTATTCCTAGGAACGGGATGGAGGTGGAGGGGCCGCAAGTTTTTCCAGGAGCTAGCGGTACTCCGATTTGATCACACATAGATATAAATGTCTGCATATCATCGTTACACACCTCAAACGAGTTTGCTAGCAGGAGAAAATCGTCAGTGACATGGATTACCTCCGTCACCCCCAATTTAGCCCACTCCAACGCTGTACTGAAACGCTCGAAGATAGAGCAGGAACTAGAACATCCCATTGGAAGCACTGCATCCATAAAAAACTGGCCCTTCCACCTAAAGCCCAACAACGGTCTGTCCGCTGGTGAAATTGCGCTGATTCGATATGTACTTTAGCCATGTACACGAGTCGTGGTGAATGCTTGATAAACTCAATGGCATCATAAATTGTTGCATACCGGACAGACGAAAACTCCTTAGAAATAAAATCATTAACTGAGGACCCTTCAGGATACGATAAATGATGGATCATCCTAAATTCACCTGCAGCTTTCTTAGGAACCACTCCGAGGGGCAATATTCTGTAGTTACGGTGAGGGGGAGGCACATCGAATGGTCCAAGTACCCGACCTAGCACTAACTCTTTCGATAACTTATGGTCGATCACTCCAGGAAATTCATCCGCAGACTTAAGATTACACATTCCTACATTGAGCTGTGGTGGCAGGCCAATACAACCTATAGAAAAACCAGAAGTGAAACCCTGCAAAAGATAGTCAACCATAGTACTGTCATAGCCCTGGAGGAGTTGCCCGAGTGCTGCTGTGGAAACTGGAGAGGGTAATTTACCTTCTGTGCCAAAAGGGGGACCCACTGGCAGCCGACAGTCCACTTGGGGGGCTGAAAAACGGTGGGTTGCTGGGGCGAGGGGACTTCCCGTGAGCTTTGAAACACCAGACAACCGGGTTGGCACCGCCGCATAACCGACACTTGTGGATGTACCGACAAGTGGCACTACTGCACATCCCGCCCTTGTTGAACGCAAAGCACGGACTGGAGGCCTGAGGTCTGGCCCTGCTCTGGCCGTGAAAGGGGGGTCCCGTAGACAGCCGGCGACCAGTCTGCGACTGAGATGCTTTCATCCAAAGCTCCCAGCTGATAGAGTCCCAGGCTCACCCCCACCGATACCTCATCGTCCTAAAGGCTTCGTCATACGACCGCCAGTTACTGCCCTCTTCCGCAAGACCCCTCACGACCTCCATGTATTTTAGCATTTTGACTGCAGATGGCAGGTTTGCTGGCTGCTTGAGATACACAGACATGTATAGCTGAAAGGCCTGCCCCCACTGCTCGAAAGACAAAACAACATCCTTGGGCTTGGCTGGGGACACGCAGAACGTGGGGTTGCCAACACCTTCGTGTATGGCCAAAGCATATTCTTGTTGCTGTGCACCGGTAGGTTTGAGGAGGAGGGTTAGGTCAATGAACTCGCCTGCCCATATCTTGGCACGGAGAGCATCGGGAATCTGAATCTAAGGGAAGGGCTGTGGAGGTACATGAAGAAATTAAGTTCTGCGTGGCCTCGGACAGCGGCCCCGCATCATCACCTGAAAAAAACGTGTCAACAGTGGCCCACGGTGTATCAGCTGCAACCGGCTGCGGGGGCACCACACGGCCTGGCTCCGCTGCTGCAGGCAGAAGTGGGACTGCATGTCTCCATTCCACCTCCGGCACGTCTGCCGAAACAACTTGTGCGGCGCTGCCCATGGCAGCCGGCGCAGCTGACACCACAGGGGTTGGACGCAACGCCTGCACCATGGCATGGATTTCCCCCAACATTCGTTCGGAGGCGATCACGCGACATTCAATGTCCTGCTCCCAGGCAATACGCGACACGACACACAACGTCTGCGTGGTGTCGACCACAGCCCGGAGTCCTGGCGCATCCTTAAAGTGCTGTGGCACAGCACTCTGAGGTGGAGGACGTCCCATCGACACGGGCGGAGACGAGGCGGTAGCCGGGGTTGGCAATGTACGTCCCTGAGTCGACGGAGGGGCTGGAGCAGTCGTTGTGGCCCGAGTACGCGAACGTGTTTGTCGCACTTGTGAATTGCAACGTGGCGGACGGCCGCGTCCTCGGGATGCTCTGGCTGGAGGCATGCTGCAAACACAATAGCACCTCATAAGATAGATAAACTGTACATCAATGATCAAACGTAGCAAACAAGAAACAGCAAAAACTCAGTCTGGCAACATTGCACTGAAATGCAACTTTAACTACCCAAGCAGTGCACCGATACTGGACCCGCCCCAACCGTGCCTCTTCATTTCGGAATAATACACCACAGCTGTCTATGCAGCAAAACGGTCCCGAAACAACAGTGCATAGGAACATAGAGATTCAGCAAAACAGCCGTGTTATGAGCATGTACACACTGACCCAACAAAGCAGGAATTTAGAAAACCCAATAATGTGTTGACATGCAAAAAACTGCCCCAGCAGCAAAACAGTGACACGAGCACTACAATGCATGTAAACACATACCAAACAAAGCAGAATTTAGAAAACCCCATACTGTGTTGACATGCAAAAAACTGCCCCAGCTGCAAAACAGTGACGTGAGCACTACAATGCATGTAAACACATACCCAACAAAGCAGGAATTTAGCAAACCCAATAATGTGTTGACATGCAAAAAACTGCCCCCACAGCAAAACAGTGACACCAGCACTACAATGCATGTAAACGCACAGACTTGACAACGCAGGAATATAGAAAGACAACATAATGTGTTAGCAAACAGTGACACGAGCACTACAATGCATATAATTATGCCTCCAGAAAAACACCCCTTCTGAGTCCTTACAAAACGCTTCCAAATACCTGTTTACTTCAACTACCCGGGCGGCACCCTCCTCGAAACTAGCCATGCGTTCCATCGACAAACCTGGCAAATGGCTACCCGCTGTACCCCGGAATCGATCAGCCGTCGCGCCAGACGTTGTGTGTCCAAAGCTATCATAATGGGGGTAGATGCCAACCGACCGCTGATACCATTCCCACCAATATGCAGCACTACAACGTCAGCGCGGCAGGTAACAATTCGGGACATGACTGCCGGCGCCATTAAGGTGGCAACCCGAGCCCCGCGGATGCCCTCATATGAGACTTCACAGGGTCGGCCATTCACCTCAAAGTCGCCAAACAAGCCGGCCGGTGTCGGGCTTGTCGACTGCACGAATGCGCCAACCCAATAAACATGACTATGCCCTAAAACTAGAATCTTACAAGGGGAATTCACTGACATTGAAACGGCCAGTTACGAATCCCGTAAGCAAAATTCAAAATGGCGGACAACAAAGAAAATACTCAGCTGTAAAAACTCGGCCGAACAGCGTCAGCAATCACCTTGCACTCACGAGTACAATGACGTACCTTGAAGACGGCTCGCCAATATGCACGATCGTAAATCAGAAAGCAGCAAACCGCGTAGTAAATTCAAATCAATATAGCTCTCACAACCAAATTTGTTGATGCGACCACTCCGTCTGCTTTCACAAAACAAAGTGACCAAGAGCTCGTTACAATCTGTGACCGCACGCCATTACTGCGCGGTGATTGGCTCCTTGCGCCAAGTACAAAGGGTAATTAGCATAATAATAATCCAGGGGGAGGGCGGTTGAAGTACAAGAAGAAATGAGATTCTGCGTGTCCTCCGACAGTGACCCTACGACACCAGTACCTGGGCAGACCGCCTCTGCATTGACCCATGGGACGTCAGGTCCAACCGGGTATGGCTGAAATGCAGGGCCCGGCTCCGCCCCCACAGGTTGAAGCGGGACAGGGTGTCCCCAGTCCACCACCGGAGGTGCTGCCACGTCAGCAGCAACCATCTGTGCAGCGCTGCCTAGCGCAGCTGGGGCCGACAACGCTGCAGGGGGAGGACGCAAGGCCTGGACCATGGCGTGTATCTCCCCCAACAGACGTTCGGTCGACGCAACCCGATTTTCGATGTTGGTTTCCCATGTGCTCCGCGCATCGGACACGACCGTCTGCAGGCCAGGTGCATCATCAAAATGCTGCTGGATGGCGCACTGGGGAGGCGGTCGTCCCATCGACACCGGAGGCAGATACGAGACAGTGGCGGCTTCGAGAGGCGCTGCGCTGACCGGGGGGCGAGACGGTCTCGACGTAGTCCCGGACGGCCGACTCGGCAGTGGCACGACACTTTGTGGTTGATTTGACTCAACAGCCCGAGTGCGTGAACGGGTCTGTCGTGTGGTCGCCTCGCTCCGTGGTGGGCGCCCGCGTCCCCGTGGTGCTCTGGCTGGAGGCATGCTACAACCGCAAAACACTGCATAAGGGAAAAAGATAAACAATGACCAACCGCACACATCCCAACCTAAATGGCAATAATGTGTGTGCTGACCACTGTCAGGTTATGAAACATGAGCCACCCTTAGTACGCACCAACCAACTGTCACAGCAGCTAATCGTGACAAGTCACTCTATGAGTGTGTAAATTATACAAGACGTGTGAGAGAGTAGGACAGTGTGTGTAACTCTGCCGGAGCTGCAAATTGGAAACACGCAACAAACTGCACCAAGCAGCAAAACAGTGACGTAGCACTACGTTGCGTGTAACCATACCATCGTGTACAAAACCGTATACTGTGTGAAACGCAACAAACTGCCCAAGCAGCGAACAGTGCCAGAGCACTACGTTACGCGTGAGAGAGTAAGACAGTGTGTGCAACTCCAGAATCTGCCCGAGCAGCAAATTAGAAACAATGGTATACTGTGTTGACACGCAACAAACTGCACAAGGCAGCAAAACAGTGACGTAGCACTACGTTGCATGTAACCATACCATCGTTTATAAAGCCGTATACTGTGTGAAAACGCAACAAACTGCCAAAGCAGCAAACAGTGCCAGAGCACTACGTTACGTGTGAGAGAGCGTGACAGTGTATGCAAGTTCAAGATCTGCCAGAGTAGCAAATTGGAAAAGAAGGTATATTGTGTTGACACGCAACAAACTGCACAAGGCAGCAAAACAGTGACGTAGCACTACGTTGCGTGTAACCATACCATCATTTATAAAGCCGTATACTGTGTTTAAACGCAACAAACTGCCAAAGCAGCAAACAGTGACATAGCACTACGTAGCGTGTGAGAGAGGGTTACAGCGTGTGTAACGATGTAAGATCTGAGCAGCAGATAGTAAAACTACAAATTAGTGTGGATACTACAACATATTGCACCAAATAGCAAAATAGTGACGTAGCACGACAGTGCGTGTAACCATACCATCATTTATTTTAAAAAAAGGACTACCATGTGAACACGCTACAACGACCGACAATTGCGAAACATTTTATTCGAAGTGACCTATATTATTTCTTTTAGCCTAGGAATGCCGCCCGGTTATGCTAGTTCCGCGCGGTCAGAGCGATGTATTAACCAAAGATTTGCCCCACTAACCAAGGATGTGGCCCGCCAACCAAGATTTACCCCATTAACCAAAGATCTGCCCCACAGCCTTGAATATCGCGCCCCGCAGACTACGGTATAGCCGGTAGTTGCCGATGTCGGAAAAATGCACCCCATCCCGTCGAAAAACGTCCCGGACACTGTTCCACAGGCGCTTATGCCTCCAGAAAATTACCCCCTCAGAATCCTGGCAAAACGCCTCCAGGTACCGATTTATCTCCATAACCTGAGCGGCACCCACCTCATAGCTACAATGGCGCCATTTCTGCCGCCGGCAAACCTGGCAAATCACCACACGACGCACGCCCAAACTGATCAGCCGTCGCGCCAGACGCTGAATGTCCAGTGCAATTAGAATGGGAATACACTGACCAGTAATGTCATTCCCTCCAATGTGCACGACTACAACGTCCGCACGACGGGCGACAATTCGGGCCATCGTCGCCGGAGCCAACAGTGTAGCGACCCGAGCCCCGCGAATGCCCTCATATGAGATATCGCAGGGTCGGCCGTGCACCGCGAACTCGGCAAACAACCCAGTCGGACTTGCCGACTGCACAAATGCGGCCAACCAATATACATGACTGTGGCCTAAAACTAAAACTTTACACGGCGAAGAAGCGATCTCTGAATTCGCCACTGACATGGTAAAGGCCAGCGACGAACTATACGCACAAAATGGCGGCCAACAAAGGGAATTACAAACAACGAAAATACTCAGCTGGAACCGGCCGAAGTGTTCAGCAATCACCTTCCGTGAAGATCCGACGCAGATGAAACGCAACGCAAAAATGTTGATGACGATGTGAAAAGATGACGGCAATGAAAACGCAGTAACAGAACGCAAAACTCTCAACCGAATAGTTTGCTCTCTCGAACCAAAGTGGCCGACTTCTAGCGCGCGCTACAACTGCTCGCTACTACTATGCGCTGATTGGTCCTTTGCGTCCACGGCTAAGTTGAATTAGCATATAATTAGAATAATCCACTGGGCCAATCATCACTTGTCTGCATTGTTGCCCGCACAAAAATACGTATGCCGCATCGTGCCGGTGCAGCATACTCTCATTTATGCAAGCAACAACACAAAGTCCAATATAGTGATGAAAAAAGGCCAAATGAATGACGTTTATTTATTAACATGATAAGAGAGAAATGTGGGCTCGACATCCCAAGGCCAGGCCTGTGACTGAGCCCATACTAGTCTCCTGTACCTCAGGTTGACAGAGCCCACATTTCGGCACATAAAACAAGCAGTATTGGTATACATGATATCATATATCAAACAATGTCGTTACTGCTAAAATCACCATAGACCTACTGCACAGTATAATACTAGCCAAGCACACCAGTCAACCACACTAAATCTAAAACCAACACTACCCGCTGATGCATTACACTATATATAACTGAGGCTAAACCTTAAAAGTGGGGTTGATTAAGCCACCGGTCACCTCAACCTGTGACCACCCCATGAATATACATTCTCATCCAGAAAAAAGGCCTTGCCATTAAAATGCTGGAAGAATTCCAACCATACTCCTAGGTCAAATTTAGGTTGTCTGTTTAAACAAATGTGATAGTGTGGTTTAAGCCTACCCATGGTTTGGTCGATTAAACGCCTGAGAAATGCCCGGTCAGGGACTACGACAGCCGAAGCAAACGAAAGCACCCCGATTAACTGTTGCAAGTGTGACCTTCTGCTTAGACTGAAAACTCAAAAGTAATGCCCTAGCTTTCTCAAGCTTATCATCTGGAAGTCTAGCATGCATTTGGACGGTATCCAGGATGATACCCAGAAACGTGAGTGAGGTGGATGGGCCCACAGTTTTTCCCGGAGCGAGTGGTACCCCAATCTGTTCACACATGGCGATAAAAGCCCTAAGGTCATCATTGCACTTCTCAACTGAGGGTGCCAGCAGGAGAAAATCATCTATTACATGTATCACTTCAGTTACCTGTAATTTAACCTTGGCAGCCCATTCTAACGCTGTACTAAAACGCTCAAAGATAGCACATGCACTCGAACCCATAGGAAGCACTGCGTCCATGAAAAACTGGCCCCTCCACTTAAAACCCAGTAACAGTCTGTCTGCTGTTGAAATTGGAATTATCCGAAAAGCCGATTCAATGTCGACCTTAGCCATGTAAGCAAGCCCGGTTGAACGTTTAATAAAATCAATGGCATCATAAATCGTTGCATACTGGACAGAAGAGAACTCCTTAGGAATAAAGTCATTGACGGAGAGGATCCCTCCGGGTAAGATAGATGATGTATCATGCAAAATTCACCTGGTGCTTTCTTAGGGACAACGTCCAGAGGCGATATTCTGTCATTAACATCAAACGGTGGAACAGCATATGGACCAAGTATTCTGCCTAATCCTAACTCCTTTGCCAATTTACTGTTAATAACCCCCGGAAATTCATCAGCAGACTTGAGGTTACGGATGTCTACACCGCGCAGAGGTGGCAGGCCAACACAACCTATGGAAAAACCAGATGGGAAACCATGTAAGAGGTAATTGAGTGAGTCAATATCATAACCATGCAATATTTGCTGGAGTGCTGCTGGGGAAACTGGTGTGGATATGTCACTTTCTAAACCAAGAGGTGAACGGGCCACCAGGGGCTAGAGGACGGTGGGCCGCGGGGGCGGGGACGTTTACCCTGGGCCTTAAAGCACCGGACGGAAGGATGGGAGCCGCCGCAGAAGTTACACTTGTGGACGTATCTACATGTGTCCCGATTGCACAGCTCCCCGCTGCGACGCCTTTAGTCATAGCTCCCAGCTGATAACATCCCAGGACCACCCCCACCGATACCGCAAAGCCCGGAAGGCCTCGTCATATGCTCGCCAGTTGCCCCCATCCTCCGCTAGACCCCGTATGACCTCAATGTACTTAAGCATCTTTACTGTTGCATGCAAATTCGTTGGCTGCAGGAGGTAAACCGACATGTACAGTTGAAAGGCCTGGAGGGACAGGTCGATAAACTCGCCTGCCCAGATCTTCGTGCGTAAGGCATCAGGAATTTGGGAATCCAGGGGGAGGGAGGTTAAAGTACAAGAAGAAATGAGATTCTGTATGTCCTCCGATGGTGACCCTACGACATCAGTACCTGGGCAGACCACCTCTGCATTGACCCATGGGACGTCAGGTCCCTCCGGCTGCGGCTGAAATGCAGGGCCCGGCTCCGCCCCCACATGTTGAAGCGGGACAGGGTGTCCCCAGAACACCACTGGAGGTGCTGACATGTCAGCGGCAACCATCTGTGCAGTGCAGCCCAGCGCAGTCCAGCGCAGCTGGGGCCGTCAACGCTGCAGGGGGAGGACGCAAGGCCTGGACCATGGCGTGTATCTCCCCTAACAGCTGCTCGGTCGACGCAACCCGATGTTCGATGTTCCGTTCCCATGTGCTCCGCAGCATCGCTGGCTCGCGCCCATCGGACACGACCGTCTGCAGGCCAGGTGCATCATCAAAGCGCTGTTGGATGGCGCTCTGGGGAGGCGGTCGTCCCCTCGACACCGGAGGAAGAAACGAGACAGTGGCGGCTTCGCGAGGCACTGCGCTGACCGGGGGGCGAGACGGTCTCGACGCAACCCCGGAAGGCCGACTCGGCAGTGGCGCGACACTTTGCGGTTGATCTGACTCGACAGCCCGAGTGCCTGAACGGGACTGTCATGTGGTCGCCTCGCTACATGGTGAGCGTCCGCGTCCCCGTGGTGCTCTGGCTGGAGGCATGCTACAACCACAAAACACTGCATAAGAGAAAAAGATAAACAATGACCATCTACACACAGCCCAACCTAATTGGCAATAATGTGTGTGCCGACAACTGTCAGGTTATTAAACATGAGCCACCCTTAGTACGCACCAACCAACTGCCTCGACAGCCAATCGTGACAAGACACTCCATGAGTGTGTCAATTATACAAGACGTGTGAGAGAGTAAGACAGTGTGTGCAACTCTAAAATCTGTCGGAGCTGCAAATTGGAAATAAAGGTATATTGTGTAGACACGCAACAAACTTCACCAAGCAGCAAAACAGTGACGTAGCACTACCTTGCGTGTAACCATACCATCATTTATAAAACCGTATACTGTGAGAACGCAACAACTGCCAACGCAGCAAACAGTGACAGAGCACTACGTTATGTGTGAGAGAGCGTGACAGTGTGTGCAACTCCAAGATCTGCCAGAGTAGCAAATTGGAAAAGAAGGTATATTGTGTTGACACGCAACAAACTGCACAAGGCAGCAAAACAGTGACGTAGCACTACGTTGCGTGTAACCATACCATCATTTATAAACAAAGAATACTGTGTGAACACGCGATCACGACAGACAATTGCGAAACATTTTATTCGAAGTGACCTATACTATTTCTTTAGCCTAGGAATGCCGCCCGGTTATGCTAGTTCCGCGTGGTCAGAGCGATGTATTAACCAAAGATTTGCCCCACTAACCAAAGATGTGCCCCGCTAACCAAGATTTACCCCATTAACCAAATATTAGCCCCACAAACTACGGTATAGACGATAGTTGCCGATGTCGGGAAAATGCACCCCGTCCCGTCGAAAAACCTCCCGGACACTGTTCCACAGGCGCTTATGCCTCCAAAAAAATACCCCTTCCGAATCCTGGCAAAACGCCTCCAGGTACCGATTTATCTTCATAACCTGAGCGGCACCCTCCTCCTAGCTACAATGGCGCCATTTCTGCCGTCGGCAAACCTGGCAAATCACAACTCGACTCATGCCCGAACTGATCAGCCGTCGCGCCAGACGCTGAATGTCCAGTGCATTTAGAATGGGAGTACACTGACCAGTAATGTCATTCCCTCCAATGTGCACGACTACAAACTCTGCGCGACGGGCGACAATTCGGGCCATCGTCGCGAATGCCCTCATATGAGATATCGCAGGGTCGGCCGTGCACCGCGAACTCGGCAAACAACCCAGTCGGACTTGACGACTGCACAAATGTGCCCAACCAATATACATGACTATGGCCTAAAACTAAAACTTTACACGGCGAAGAAGCGATCTCTGAATTCGCCACTGACATGGTAAAGGCCAGCAATGAACTCTACGCACAAAATGGCGGCCAACGAAGGAAATTACAAACAACGAAAATACTCAGCTGTAACCGGCCGAAGTGTTCAACAATCACATTCCGTAGAAGAACCGACGCAGATGAAACGCAACAATGGTGATGACAACGTGAAAAGATGACGGCAATGAAATCAATGGAACGCAGTAACAAGAACGCAAAACTCTCAACCGAATAGTCTGCTCTCTCGAACCAAAGTGGCCGACTTCTCCTAGCGCACGCTACAACTGCGCGCTACTACTATGCGCTGATTGGTCCTTTGCGCCCACGGCTAAGCAGAATTAGCATATAATTCAAATAATCCATTGGGCCAATCTATCACTTGTCTGCATTGTTGCCCACACAAAAATACGTATGCTGCATCGTGCCGGTGCAGCATACTCTCATAATAGAGAAAATGGCGTTCAAAGAACGTGTATACTTTGTCGACACATTTCATATCAAATACATAGCATACATGACTGAAATAATTTACACAACTAATTAACTGATCTCTCTTACATAATCTCCAATATAAATCATGTATTTCAATGATGCATAGTATAAAGTGTGAATGTAGCTAATATATATTCGGGAAAAAACGTGATACATAGTTGATGTACATACTTCTAGTAGCATAGCAATAACAAAATACCAGAGATTTTCTTGAAATGTTGAAATCCTTAGATAATACTAACATCATGTACT
Source organism: Paraescarpia echinospica (assembly GCA_020002185.1). Taxonomy (NCBI): domain Eukaryota; kingdom Metazoa; phylum Annelida; class Polychaeta; order Sabellida; family Siboglinidae; genus Paraescarpia; species Paraescarpia echinospica. Next base: position 8,102,895 of record CM034532.1, on the reverse strand, counting down.
GTATAAAGTTCCAAGCACGTCAGTTCAGATATAACTGAAAAAACTATTTCTGAACATTTACAAAATGTCTGTAACTGAAAAAAACGTATTCAAAATGAACTTGTATATACACTGTGTGGGGACACATTCCTATACATGTCTCACACCCAACTAATGTTCACAGGGTCAATGTCCACAGACACTCTAATAAAATGCCCCTCGTGCATAATCCAATGCACTAGCACTCGCAGCTTCCACCTGGTAGATCCTGCGTGCTCGTCTCGCTTCTTTCGTTCTTTTCTTTTCATCGACAATGGCTTGACTGTGGACGGCAAAGGTGGTCTGGTTGACTGCATTCATGTCCAGTTATCTGCACAGCTTCACTATACCATTATGGCCCACACCCATGTCCAACGATGCTGACGTGTCACTACAAATGGCAAGTGTCCAGCGTTGCTGGTGTCATCACATGATGTGCAGTACGTCTGCAACTGACACACCAACCCAAGACCACAGTTGACGGCACGGACGGCAAGACTGGTGCTTCGACAGGATGGGCACGGTAGCCCTGCGACGAGCTCAGACAGCTTGTTTACCCTTGCGATGACTGTCGAGATGGTGTCACTGCCGGTATCATCTGGATCAGGGTTGGACTCGTCATCGGGCTCATCCTCTCTCGGAATGGCTGTCTCACGAAGAAGATGTTGGTAATCAAACTTCTTCTGAATTGGCGTATGTGAAGTCGGCGGAACCTGTGGGATAAACGATGAACACGTATTAGATTTCAACTTTACTTCAAATTATTACAAGCTGAGTGACTGACATAGTTAGCACAAGACCTATAACATATAGGTGTATCACCGTGTATGTTTTACATTGTCCATTTATGCATGACATTACCATGATAGAATACACCAGTAAACTACTGCATATTAAAATGTAGGTATAGATTTAAAATAGCATATATAAATTATTCCATAAATTATTCATGATTCCTGCCATTATTTCAGTTAGCTGGCATGGGATAGTAATGCTGAATAAATGTCGTCATTTATTGTTAGACATTTCACTTTATTTAAAAATTGGTTATATAAGTGTACATAAAAACGGTATTATACCTGTGCTGTTGGAGTGACACTGACAGGAACACTGTCACTAGCCAGGGCAGCCATAGGCTCTGACGACGTCGATTCACTCGATTGTCAAGCGGAACTTTCAGCGACTTCTGCCTTCGATTCATGCGCCAACTACAATTGTTTGCGTTGCTGGATTTTCCCTGCACCGTAGTACTCCTTTCCTTTCCTTCTCCTGTCTGCCATTTCGCTGCTTTTATCAATCAATCGCGAGAATGCGTAAAAAGTTTATCGAACGAATGTGTAAACACTCATTTATGCAGAACAATAATTTATGCGGAAGACCACGGAAGTGAGCGCTGTGGCCAATGAGGGCCGCTGTTGTGCACCACGTGATTAGTGTCGACCAATAAGAAGCCGATCCACGATGAAAATATGTAAGCATGGCGCATTATACGCTTCATTTCACTAAAACAAAGACTGGAACGATGGGGCATGCCACAAAAGTTATGTTTTATGACATAAAATATTTTCTTTCGTAATAACAATGTGCACACAAGGCAAGTTGAATAATTTGTTTACGCAAATATGTAAACAACTCTAAATCACCGTTTTTGACCAAATTTGACAAAATCCAGCCCCAGGTCCTCCCTTAACATGACTTGTCTTGATAACAAATTATTGATAACAACTTGCATGTGACTGCATGCTCGGCCCATGGCCATAGCCCATGCCATGCCCATGACAGCACTGCAGAGCCAGTGGGGCGTAGCTATTGGTAAAATATTACGTTATCATTTTCATTCTACTCATGTACCCAATTCAATCCTGCTTTTAAACTGACACAAGGTAGTATCTTTTTATAGCAATATCTGCCGCAATGGTCCAGCATAATAATCCGGTTACCAACAACATCAACATTGTCAACATGAACAACATGTCAACGGAACGAACATGAAAGAAACGAGACCGTAACTGTCGCGAGTTTAAATAATTTTCGCATTGACGCGAATTTATATTAATCTTAGCTTAACTAATACATACTTACACACCTGTCTTCACTGGTTTACTGCCTCCTGCCATGTTCCATATGCGCTTTTGAATATCAAATCCATCGGCTTCAACAAACGTAATGCAGGACGATGCCATTGTTCTGTCTGACCAGTCTGGGGTCGCTGCCCGCGGGAACGCCACCGATTGGTTTCCGCGAGTATACACAGCAGCTCATTGGCTAGCTAGTGCATGCATTATGATAATGAGTATTTAAGCGCGTTTCTACGTTGTATTGACACGGGAATGGGGTCAGGCATTATATTATACACATTCAGGGACTGTCCAGACGCAGAGTTGAGACTTTTAGCTGTCTGTTGATACCCGACATTGTGGCATTGCGCTGTCGCTTCGCGTTAGAATCGAAGCAAATAAATGGCGTGTTTTGTGCATATTAGTCGGATAAAGTGATGATTTTTAAAGTTCTGGACCAAGGGGCATGCAACAAAGTACTCGTTTTCGTGTATTTCTAATCGGTAATTTATAGTGAAATTTTCATTCAGGCCGTGCAACATATCAAAGTGTACAAAAATGGCAACATCCAAAAAGTATCAAAAAAATTGTTTTCGACCCGCGCCTAGCCTTAAACAATAAAACCTTTTTTTGAAAAAAACGTAATCCTAGCTTTAAATCGACCGGGACCCCTTGGGAGCACCGGACAAAACAACACCTTCCGTACCGATTGAAACCCCTCTATGCATTTTACCGCTAGCCTAACTAGGTCAGTCGCTAGCTTAATGACGTCAGCTCCTTATCGATCAATGTCGTTTGTGCCGACCTCAAAGATCAACAAATTGGGACGATGTTCCGCTAGTTTTTCAAAAAGGCCGTTACTAACCAGCTTAGGGATGGTTGCACCACCCCGTCCAGAAAATTTAACCTGGGTGCACCTAGGATTGAATTAGAAATTCTCCTGGTTTGTTTTGACCATGAATTTGTGTGGCCGCATAACATACGAATGGCCCGCAAACAGCACCTGCTCCATACCGCTGGTTCTCACCGGATCAACGTTCAGTGGACGAGATGGCTGCATGCAACGCGTGTTCTTCCAATGTATCGAGATCAAAATTTTGCTGATAAGTGAAGGCGAAGTGTTCCGGATGGCAATGCGAATCGAACTGAACGAGAACCACGATTCTCAGCTCCTACTGCAAACATTTTCTCACGCACGCGCTGCTGGCCAATCGCATGCCGCTCAAGTGATGTAGTTGAGTTAGCAATCTGGGCCAGCTTAATTAAGCGCTGGGGCGATTTAAAGGGTTGTGCAGCATTAGAGGGGAAACATGTTGTTTTTACCACCTATTTATATCTGCTGTTGATACTTCCCTGCTTGATCTTTGAATGCGAATGACTTAAAGAAGTCTTGGCATCATTCATGCCACCTGGTGATCATGCCTATTAATAGATACTGCAGTAATTAGCATAGCTTCAAAAAAAAACAATACATACCAGTGCAGAAACTTGAAAGTTTCTCTGCAGACCCGTTGTTCCTCGACACAGTAGTTTGTGCACTTTTGCTGTCTGGCTGTCCGCTCTTTTTGTTTTGACTTCTCAGTCATCAGAGGATTGCGGATCGGGGGAACATATTTCCCCCCGAGATGGTGATGTCTTTCTCGTAGCCTTTTCAATGCCTATAGACCAGTTTTGGGGAATAGAGCCTGTTTTCACAATATGGACATTGCATGTAGGCCGATATACTCGTTTCCTATGACAAAACTTTAAAAAAATCATAAAAAAGTTTGATCAATAATGGAAAATCCACTCTATAGGTACACCTTAGGGTTGCATAAGGTAACTGCATACCAAATTTGAGGCATATATGACAAGTAGTTTCCAAATGGAGCTCATTCCATTTAAAATTCAAGATGGCCACCACACCTTGGAAAAGTGCGTTGTTAAAAAATTCCGGGAAAAAAAATACAGTATAAATTTTGATACCCTTTACAATCCCTGAAAGTTCAGCTGTTTTAAATGAAATAATAAACAGGTTATTTTTTCCGACCCTCGTCCCGCCTTAAGGAACTGACGTTCATCCTTAGCTCCAACACAAGCTCTTCAATAAAGCCGCTGAAGCATGTCATTATTGACTGATTGGCAACCTCGCTTCCGTTTGTGGCCAATCGGTGACACCAAAACCCTCTGACATTCCGTCAAAATCATTCATGATGTTGACGGCAAATAAACGAGACGAAAGTAAACCTGACAAATGGATATGACGCATCTTGCAGCAAAAGTTGCAAGGTGCTTAACGCGTTTTGCCCAAACCCGATATTTCATCTCTGCATAGCATGGCGTATAACGCATTTTGCGGCGAAACATTTTTATTGTGTAGAACTATCCACTATATGGCAGCACAAAACCTTACCATAACTCGATTTTGTATTTTGGTGGATAACGCGTTTTGCGGACAAACTCTTCATATATACTGTATTACCATATAGAGCCATACGGTACACAACTCTAGTTAACATTAACCACTTCTGGTAAGGTTATTAAAATTAACGTAAGTTAATCCAGTTAAGAAACAAACATTTGAAATGAACTCTTCGTCGTCGCTTGTGTTACACCTGATTCATGCGTGATGTTGTGTTTGCAGCCAACCTCCATGCGAGCCATCAGGGCGCGGTACAACCCTTACCTGCAGACACGACACAGGATTGAACAGGTATGTGGATATACTGAAGTGACATTTGTGGATGTGTTCTTGTTGAACATCTGGGTCACAGCATGGACAAAATGGAGTTCATTGTGATGTTGTCTTGTAGTGTGGACAAGTTGCGGTTCATTGTGGTCTTGTAGTGTGGACAAGGTGGAGTTCATTGTGATGTTGTCTTTTAGTTGGGTCACAGTGTGGACAAGAAGGAGTTCATTGTGATGTTGTCTTGTAGTTGGGTCACAGTATATACAAGGTGGTGTTCATTGTGATGTTGTCTTTTAGCTACACCAGCTAGGTCACAGTGTGGACAAGATGGAGTTCATTGTGATGTTGACTTGTAGATGCAGCAGCAGGATCATAGCATGAACAAGGTGGAGTTCATTGTGATGTTGTCTTGTAGTTGGGTCGCAGCATAGACAAGGTGGAGTTCATTGTGATGTTGTCTTGTAGTGTGGACAAGATGGAGTTCATTGTGATGTTGTCTTTTAGCTACACCAGCTGGGTCACAGTGTGGACAAGATTGAGTTCATTGTGATGTTGACTTGTAGATGCAGCAGCAGGATCATAGCATGAACAAGGTGGAGTTCATTGTGATGTTGTCTTGTAGTTGGGTCACAGCATAGACAAGGTGGAGTTGTGATGTTGTCTTGTAGCTGCAGCAGCTGTGTCACAGCGTGAACGAGGTGGAGTTCATTGTGATGTTGTCTTGTAGTGTGAACAAGGTGGAGTTCATTGTGATGTTGTCTTGTAGCTGCAGCAGTTGGGTCACAGCGTGGATAAGGTGGGGTTCATTGTGATGTTGTCTTGTAGTTACTGCATCTGGGTCACAGCATAGACAAGGTGGAGTTGTCTTGTAACTGCAGCAGCTGGGTCACAGCATGAACAAGGTGGAGTTCATTTTGATGTTGTCTTGTAGCTGCAGCAGCTGGGTCACAGCATGAACCCAGTGGAGTTCATTTTGATGTTGTCTTGTAGCTGCAGCAGCTGGGTCACAGCGTGGATAAGGTGGAGTTCATCGTGATGGGAGGCACCTTCATGGCCCTGGCGGAGGAATACCGGGACTACTTCATTCGCAATCTCCATGACGCTCTCTCTGGCTTTACCAGCAACTCTGTAGAGGAGGCAGTAAAGTAAGACAAACCTGGCTATGCTTCATGTAAAGGTCCTCATGGTGATGCCAATGTAAGGATATGGATGGTTTATTGCAGTCTGTCTGTATTGTATTGTATTGTATTCCAGTCACTTTGCTCACCTTCAGATTTCATAATGTTCGCAATAAAGCCAATTTGTAGCGTGCACCTTTTTCTAATGGTTACTTTGACACATGGAAGTTGACCTTCGCTGAGGTGCAATATGAATCGGTGACAATGAGTTAACTGGATGACTTGAGAGTGGTCACCCAATTACTTGTTTTCCTACAATATAATGATCATGAAATGTCTGCTAGTTATTTAATTTATTTATATTTGATTTATTCATGTTATTGTATGTTCTATAAAAAGAATAAGTTAAAATTGTTTTGGAATCACTTATGTAAAGTTGCTACATTTTAATAAGTGTTCTTTCATAATACATTCACCAATGCGTGATTTGTTTTTCTAAATAAATAAGCTCTGTTTGAGGTCTACCATAACTAGAACACAAGGCTACTTGGCATCTGTGAAATTTCTCACCAGTCAAGTCATGGAAACTGTTTTGTTGCAGGTATTCAGAGAAGAGTAAGACCAAATGTATTGGGATTACCATCGAAACACGGCCAGATTACTGTCTAAGGAAACACTTGAGGTAAGTGAGACCCCTCACATAGTTAGTCACCTGTTGTCTAATGTTGCTGCAGCTCATCTTTGACATTGTCACCTACCATTTTAATCGGTGTCACCTGGCTATAGTAACCAACACGAAATGCCACAAAACAAATTCTGGTTCTTGGCTACTAATTTTTTCTTAAAATTATTGATGTAGAATTTCACTTACATATTTACATAGAATGCAACACTGTGACAACATTCTTGACAGAACACATTTTTCAAGAAAAAATTGGCTATAACTCCCTTTCAATGTCATTTATTCATGAAAATATAATTAATCACCAGAACAACTGACATCACAGATTCCGCACTATCGCTGAAGCTTTGGTAATCTCACTGCAGCCCCAGTGAAGAAGACAGAGCAAATCCTAAAGTTCCCTGGCCTTTTGTGGAGATGTCTGACGCAGCAGGGATCATTGTTTCAGTGACATGCTCAAGTATGGGTGTACGCGACTTGAGATCGGGGTACAGAGTGTCTACGAAGATGTAGCCAGGGACACTAACAGGTGAGGAAACTGTCAGTTGTAGGTTTACACTTGAAACCACCAACGAATGCAGTATTTTGCTATCGAACTTTTAATTATTTCAGCACATCCTCTGTCAACAAACAGGCCCACAGTTACACTGCCGTTCTGTACAGTGGTTAAGGTTGTGGTCAGTATCGGTGTTTAGTCTAGCCTCTGGAGTTCACTCACAGAATATAGCAAATAATATTATATTAAAATAATTTAAGATTATAACAATAACACAGTCCTGCCAGTTTGGACTGAAATTCAACATCGACTATGTAATACTTCCATAAGGCTTATCAAATAATATTTACGAAGATATACACATCTATTCGAAGCATAAGTGACCCTGTAGACGAGTGTTGTTGCCATGTGCACAGAGAACATTAGTTAACAATGTTAGGTCTTTGAAGTACAGTCGAACCTCACCTTACAGTCACCTCAGTAATACAGCCACCTCACAATTAAGGTCACCCTACAATAGTCCCAAATTATTCTTATAACGGTAAAGTATAGGAAATTAGTCTTGATAATGAGTTTAGTTTCACTAATACAATCACCCTGCTATTCAGGTCACTTTAGCCCTTGAGGGTCACCTTAATAGTGAGGGTCCACTCTATATCGGCCCAGATGACGAACCATCTGTTATGACCATTCTTGTGTTCTGTCCACTCAACTGTGTCCAGAGGTCACACGGTGCGAGCGGTCAGCGAGTCGTTCCAGATGGCGAAGGACGCAGGGTTCAAGGTCGTTGCCCACATGATGCCCGACCTGCCCAACGTCGGGCTCGAGAGGGACGTCGAACAGTTCATTGTGAGTAAACTTCAGACTTTATGGAATCTCACATTTGAATGGCCTAGCTGTGTTACATTAATGTTTTATGGCAAAAATACAATAAATAATTAAAACATTTCAAAAAGTCTATGTATATGACATAGTAGTCCTGTTGGAATCCTTCTAAGTTTGAGTTGCACATATATTTAGCAAAATAGTAGCGTCTCAGGAATAATAAGCCAGAACATGTAAAAAACAGTGACATTTGCACCAGATTCCAACTACTGTTTAAAATCTCTTTCCAAAATGAATATATGACATAGACTGTTTGAAGGGTTTTATTTGTTGTATGTTGGCATAATACACATGTATAGTTTTAGCTGTTTACAGTGTTTTATGAATGTTTAGACCATTATGAACTTGTGAAGTACCCTAAAGGCTGATGGAGCTTTTGATTATGTAGCTAAATGAATATCATATTTTACTATAAAAATAGCAGTTGTTTCTTATACATGTTCTAACGTTTAACATCATTTGCAGGAATTCTTTGAAAATCCTGCATTCCGAGCTGATGGTCTGAAGATCTACCCAACCCTGGTTATCAGAGGAACAGGTTGGTGGATCAGAAAAACACTCAGTCGCATTATAATAAAACAAATATGAGATATGTTCATTTAGGTTCTGTGGTTACTACAATTCTTTACGGTGAATCGACCGGTTTCGCAGCAACAGGTCCGTCAAGCCATCAAAATGGACGCTGAAAACATAAGAAATTTTTATGGCAACAGCTGTTTGCGGAAATGCTTGATCCAGCAGATTTCATGCCATCCTAGTAATGTAATTCACATATATATCAACATTATGGGCAAAAGCAATGCTTGACGGAAGCTACATGCAAAATTTCAATTGTGACAGGAAAATAGCATCAGACTCAATCGAGAGACCCCGGATTCGAGTCCTGTGCTGCGGTGTCGACACATTAATTGCAGCATGGCTGAATGCTTCCCAGAGAAGTCGAGATGGTGATCGGTTGAACAGGTCTGCCAGGGAGTAAAGTGTAAAGCGCTTTGAGCAGTCGGAAGGACTGGATACTGTGCTATATAAGAACTTACCTTTACTTTGTGTTGTCTGTAGGTCTGTATGAACTGTGGAAGACTGGGCGTTACAGGAGCTATCCTCCAAGTGTACTCGTTGACCTCATAGCTCGGATCCTCGCCCTAGTGCCGCCCTGGACACGCATATACAGAGTACAGAGGTACCGTAGTCACCCCATTTAGTGGCTCCATCTGGTGGCCTCATCATCAACAGATAAATTCAGTGGAACCTCGCTTTACAGATATCTCGGTAATACAGCCACCTCAGTAATACAGCCACCTCGCAATTGCAGATAGGATAGTCCCAAATCTGTTCCATTTACAGTAAAGTATAGAAAATTAGTCCAGCTAATAAGGTAATTTTTGCTTACTCCCGAGGGTGACCTTAATACTGAGGTTCCACTGTATTGCTCACTTGAGGAACAATTGACCAATGTCAGACGTATATGAGTCCGGTCAACCAGATAGACTTCGATTTTGTATGAATGATTACTTAACAAACACCAAAACAGTTGTTACAGTTGTGTCTTAGGATATACCTGTAGCCGCTTTAGAATGGTGACTAGACTTCATATTGAGCAACGGTTCTATTTTGTATGAATGATTACTTAACAAACACCAAAACAGTTGTTACAGTTGTGTCTTAGGATATACCTGTAGCCGCTTTAGAATGGTGACTAGACTTCATATTGAGCAACGGTTCTATTCAGTAGTTAAACCAATAGTTTTAAAGTTGCTTTAGAAATCTACTTCATGTATGCAATTGCTTGTATCTTGTTGTGTTGCGACAGAGATATCCCAATGCCACTAGTGACATCTGGTGTGGAGCACGGCAACCTGCGGGAGTTGGCGCTGGCTCGTATGAAGGATTGGGGGACGTCATGTCGGGACGTGCGCACGCGGGAGGTTGGAATACAACAGATCCACAACCAAGTGCAACCGTACGAGGTAATGCTCTCTTAATCAACATGACAAGTGCACCGTGGTGACCATATGTAAATGAGTTTAACAAGATTGCCACCCAGAGAATTAACTCTAGGTGGCAGGTGGACAAGGAAGCCTTTTGGCTTATCGAGAGTCCAACCCTTTTATCTATGTGTATCCTGCCCTTCTGAGGTATGTGTCGATTTTATTTTTAAACATTCACGCTACTAGCACCCACTCAGTTGAATGTTATGATTTTCTGTTGAAAATTTGGTAATGATCTGTTGAATGTTTGCTGAGATATGGATATAACGCTATTGCCGCGTAGCCTGTCCCCTTATGGGGAACGTTTGAAAATTAATAAAGCTTCCAATCAGAACTGCTGTAGAATGGCTGCCCGAGCCAACACAGTAAGTTAGCAAAAATGTACATATGATGGTACTTTAAAATTTTTGACAGAATATGTTCACAGGAATTTTATTCATAAAATATTTGTAGCGTGCACGTTTTTCTAATGATTACTTTGACACATGGAAGTTGACCTTCGCTGAGGTGCTACATGAATCGGTGACAATGAGTTACTTGGATGAATTGATAGTGCTCATCCAATTACTCATTTCCATACAGCATTGATACAGAAGGCAGCCTTTCATCTGATATTTCTGCATTAAGTAATACATTCTCAGTCATAAGCACAGTAGAAATAATCTTTTGGTCTTTGAAGTTGCAAGTTTTCTTATTGTTGTAAGAACTTGGTGACTTTTGCCAACTTTGATGACTTGCCAATGATTAGGCACAGTGGGTGACCTTATCGCCACATCAAACTGTTGTACTGCTTTTGAAAACATTGCGTGTACAGTTTACTTTTTCCAACTTTTAAGTTTACTATATTGCTCTAGATGCATTCAATCGCCAATAGAAGTAATTCGATGATGCCGTATTGTTTCACCAGGTGGAGCTGATCCGCCGGGACTACTGCGCCAATGGTGGCTGGGAGACGTTTCTTTCTTACGAAGATCCCGAACAGGACATTCTCATTGGCCTGCTGCGTCTTCGCAAAAGTTCCGAGGACACGTACAGACCCGAGTTGAAAGGGGGCTGTTCGATTGTGCGGGAGCTGCACGTTTATGGCAGTGTGGTGCCCGTACACGCACGCGACCCAACAAAGTTCCAGCATCAGGTGCGCAGATGAAGACTAGATTATGTATTGAAGACTAAATGTATTGCGTCTCATTTCGTCATGTTGAATAAAATAATTTAGTGAACTTAACAACCGTCTTGTCCACCGTCTCTTGAAATACGTAACAATGCTTACCCCCTTCGTTTCTGGTTTTTATTAATGTTTAATTTATTTAAGTTTAATTGTGGTGGCTGCTTTGATTGTGAGTTGAATCATTTCTTGTTTCTAAACCACAGTTACCAGATAATGAATATATATTTGGTTATTTATCAGTGTATGTGGGTCAGAGGAATTGGGACACTCATTTGAAATCCAACCCACACCAAAATCCTGTGCATTGATATTGTTTACAAAATTCTGCACACTGAAAATTGAATCATCCACGATACTCCAATGAACCCCCCTAATAAATTACAGCCACACTGATCCCTAAATGCTAATGATTAAATTTGTTGTCAATTACAGTAAACAGTACAATGTTTGTTTTACTTACAAATGAATTTTTATTTAAAATTTGTTATGAAAGACATGTTTTAATTGCAAACTAAGGTGATATTGTCATACAATTTTGGGCCTAATAAACACTTGTTATTTGTGTTCAGGGTTTTGGCATGTTGCTGATGGAGGAGGCGGAGAGGATCGCCCGGGAGGAACACGCCTCCTACAAGATGGCCGTCATCTCAGGTTAGCCCTCGGTCAAATACTTTAAAATGTTATTCCATCCTTTTATGGAATGGTTAAGCGGTCACCTCTGGTCTGTCTTTATCCAAATACAGTGTACTTCAAAATGTTATTCATCTTCTTATGGAGTGTTTAAACCTCCTACAAGATGGCCGTCATCTCAGGTCTGTCGTTCACATACTTCAAACATTATTCCATCCTTTTATGGAGTGGTTCAGCCTCTTACAAGATGGCCATCATCTCAGGTCTGTCTTCATTCAAATTCAGTCGAAACTCGCTTTACGGTCATCTCGGTAATACACCCACTTCACAGTTAAGGTCACTCTTTGACAGTCACAAATTATTTCCGTATACAGTAAATATAGAAAATTAGTCCTAATAAGGTCACCTCCCTATTCAGGTCACTTTTTCCAGTCACAAGGGTGACCTTAATAATGAGGTTCCACTGTACTTCAAACATTATTCCATCCTATTATGGTGTAGTTAAGCGCAGCAGCAAGTTTTATATGAAAGTAATGATTTATAAAATTTAATAGGGGCCTTCTTTGTGAAATGTACATATGGTATAAAGAAATACATGCAGACGTTTGGCAAAGATTACATAACTTGGAGTAGTTAGAGAAAATATTTGATTGATTCGGATATTTATTTAATTGAGAACCTTCATATGAAGTTTCGTGAAAGCGGCAGCCAAGAATCTTGTTAATCGTAGAACGGAATACCTTAAAAGTAACACAAATGTTGGTTACATTTTAGGTGTGGGGACCAGGAATTACTACCGCAAGATCGGCTACGAACTGGAAGGTCCCTTTATGACGAAACTGCTCACATGACAGCAGGAAACTTGTCATGTGACACATCAGCCATGATGAGTGGACAAAAGATTTCACCAGCGAGAGCAAGAGAGTTGGGGCTGGTTCATTGGCGACGTGGGTGTAGATATACACATCCTGCTGTTTTATACCATCTCATAATGGAATGTGTCAAATATACATTGTGTAGCTTTTAGTATTTATTAAAACGTTGTACATTTCTTTTGTTGTTGTTTACATGGTGTATGCAGTAGCACCTCCCTGTACAACCGGGTGACATAGATGCAGGTAATACAATAGGTGAACTGCAAATGGTTCCACCAGGAAACCTGTAGTGCACAATAGCAATATTAGATAAATAAAATATTTTCCCACTGCTACTTACATAAATGCCCAATTTCTTATATTGTGTAGTTCTGTTCTTGTTTTTCTTTTGCAGCAGCATATTTTGAGAATGCTATAATTAGTTGTCAGTAAAAATATAATATCTAGTACACAACCTATCTGATATACCGATACTATATTGAAATCAAGACTGATAGCATTTTACCACTTTATTATATAAAAACTGTACATGTGAATAGTTGATTACACAGTCGTGGAATGATACCACATCACACCTGACAGCTGATATAATCAGCATGATTCAGATATCACTTACAACGTCCCCCAGAATACAACAGCTTTGTCTTCTGCTGTACTTGTGGTACCTGAAATCACTCCCCAAACCACAAGGTTCCTACTCACTGTGAGAATGACATAATTCCTGATGCTCACAGGGAAACGGTTAGACACACTACTGCAGAAGGTGACAGCTGAAAACTGGAATGTTGTGACGCATCAACTGTAATAACTAACGGATAAAGTTTTAAATAAAACTCCATTATATCAATCAAATGTTTGAACCACCAGTCTTTGGTAGTGTGCAGTTCTGCCAATGAACGGGTGTCACTACAAGTTTCTTTACAATGAACAATCCAATGTACAAACATTACATCACTAGGTAATTATCAAAATATACAGTAATTCGATAGCCATTCACGTATGGTGCAAATGCTTCAGTGCGCACTAAAAATAACTACTAACATCCTACTGTGTTCTCTCGTTCCAAGCCAACAAACGAAACAAGCATTCGTAACAAACGTGATCCACCCAAGTAATCCTCATTAATTATCACACGTCAAAAGTGCGGCTGCATATCCTGCTTTAGTAAATTAACATCTACTTAGTGCAAGGTGTAGTTTAGGAGATTTTGGCAACACTGGTAGTGTTGGATAATAGTTTAGTCGATGTCAAACTAAGAGTTAACATGTGAATTATGAAGTAACTAACACACAGCTATTAAAACAAAACCTTCGAGATACAAGGACACTTTATACTTTAATAACCAAATATGTCTCACAGCAACAACATCCACCAGTGTGGCCGAACCAAAACAAACAACCCAGTAACTAGAGATCCTCCAACAAACCCCCACACACTGCAACACAAACCTAGTATCTTCTCCAGATGTTCACGGCAATGATAAGCACTCCCAACTATACACAGTTATATTAATTTATCCAGTTCGAAGAGTAATAAATTAAAATTGGCTGCAGGCGAACGTATGCACACGGATTGTTGCCAATAATAGAGCTGCAACGGCGTAACATTTGTCCATACCACAATCGGAAACGGTTTCCACATAATAGGATATAGCCTAATTTCCCAGATATTCTGTCGACCCAGTTTGTAAATGCACACACCCAAGGTAATATACACACATGCATGTTTGCACTAGAGGTGCATTAGTCGATCTTGATGGCACCATAGATGCGTCGGATAAAGAAGTAAGCCGCGTAGAAGCCGATGGTGCCAGTGACCAGCCAGAAAGTGAACACCATGAGCAGCGTGTAGCCAAAGAAGAGCAGCGTCGGGGTGAACTCTGTGATCTCCAACTGCAAGCAGCACACGTGCTTTAGTTTCACTTTTATTGTGGTTTAACTTCACTTTCTACCGTTACGTTTTCGTCATAGTTTGTTTTCTTACTTAATGCTCTTCATGTGGGTTCATGCATAAGGCCGACACCAAGCAATGTTGCTTGTCCACTGCCAGCTTTGTTCGTTAAGTTTCACTAGTATTATGTCTTAGTTCCGCTTTCATTAAGCCTATGTTTTACTTTTATCATGCCTTACTTTCTTTTTTGTTCTTTCACTTTACTGTCATATGAATGATCAAACACAAACCTTTGTAACGAAGTAGAAGACTGCGTAAGCGAACACATAGACAGCTGAGCCTCCAGACACAATGAATGAACGCCACCACCAGTGGTAATCCTACAAACAACAGTACTAGTGTCACTCCAACAATAGTACTAGTGCCACTCCTACAATAGTTCTATTTATTTTGTTTTGCAATTACTAGATCTTGTGCAATGTCTCTGCAGAGTAACATAATAAAATATCAGCAAATTTGCTTTCAATCACGATGTCGGAACAAGTGCAGATTCAAAATAACTATTAAAACAATTATGGTTTCTATTTACTACAGTAACATCACATTCATGTAGCAGGATATCAAGTTAACAGACTGCTGTTTGCTATTGCAACACATCCGGGAGAGTTCTTGTCTCTTATAATTGTTCATGTTCTTCTCAGAATTTGTCAAATGTGTGGCAGAGCCCTTACGTAGATTGTGTTGGAGCTTACCTCGGCACATAGTTGGAAGTAGACCATCACAATGGAGATCTGTGAGCAGGAGATGATGAGGATGAGGTAGACGAGGAAGAGGAACCCAAACAGGTAGTAGAACTGGTTCTCCCAGATTGCCTGCAACGACATACACCTGTTTACTGGGTGCACAAGATGACAATGCAACAACATACACCTGTGTACTGGGTGCACAAGACGACAATGCAACAACATACACCTGTGTACTGGGTCCACAAGATGACAATGCAACAACATACACCTGTGTACTGGGTGCACAAGATGACAATGCAACAACATACACCTGTGTACTGGGTGCACAAGATGACAATGCAACAACATACACCTGTTTACTGGGTGCACAAGATGACAATGCAACAACATACACCTGTGTACTGGGTCCACAAGACGACAATGCAAAAACATACACCTGTGTACTGGGTCCACAAGACGACAATGCAAAAACATACACCTGTGTACTGGGTGCACAAGACGACAATGCAACAACATACACCTGTTTACTGGGTGCACAAGACGACAATGCAACAACATACACCTGTTTACTGGGTGCACAAGATGACAATGCAACAACATACACCTGTGTACTGGGTGCACAAGATGACAATGCAACAACATACACCTGTTTACTGGGTGCACAAGATGACAATGCAACAACATACACCTGTGTACTGGGTGCACAAGACGACAATGCAACAACATACACCTGTGTACTGGGTGCACAAGACGACAATGCAACAACATACACCTGTGTACTGGGTGCACAAGATGACAATGCAACAACATACACCTGTTTACTGGGTGCACAAGATGACAATGCAACAACATACACCTGTGTACTGGGTGCACAAGACGACAATGCAAAAACATACACCTGTGTACTGGGTGCACAAGATGACAATGCAACAACATACACCTGTGTACTGGGTGCACAAGATGACAATGCAACAACATACACCTGTGTACTGGGTGCACAAGACGACAATGCAACAACATACACCTGTTTACTGGGTGCACAAGATGACAATGCAACAACATACACCTGTGTACTGGGTGCACAAGATGACAATGCAACAACATACACCTGTTTACTGGGTGCACAAGATGACAATGCAACAACATACACCTGTTTACTGGGTGCACAAGATGACAATG
Source organism: Paraescarpia echinospica (assembly GCA_020002185.1). Lineage (NCBI taxonomy): Eukaryota > Metazoa > Annelida > Polychaeta > Sabellida > Siboglinidae > Paraescarpia > Paraescarpia echinospica. Next base: position 8,086,495 of record CM034532.1, on the reverse strand, counting down.
CAACAACATACACCTGTGTACTGGGTGCACAAGACGACAATGCAACAACATACACCTGTTTACTGGGTGCACAAGATGACAATGCAACAACATACACCTGTGTACTGGGTGCACAAGATGACAATGCAACAACATACACCTGTTTACTGGGTGCACAAGATGACAATGCAACAACATACACCTGTTTACTGGGTGCACAAGATGACAATGCAACAACATACACCTGTGTACTGGGTGCACAAGACGACAATGCAACAACATACACCTGTGTACTGGGTCCACAAGACGACAATGCAAAAACATACACCTGTGTACTGGGTGCACAAGATGACAATGCAACAACATACACCTGTGTACTGGGTGCACAAGACGACAATGCAACAACATACACCTGTTTACTGGGTGCACAAGATGACAATGCAACAACATACACCTGTGTACTGGGTGCACAAGACGACAATGCAACAACATACACCTGTGTACTGGGTGCACAAGACGACAATGCAACAACATACACCTGTGTACTGGGTCCACAAGACGACAATGCAACAACATACACCTGTTTACTGGGTGCACAAGATGACAATGCAACAACATACACCTGTTTACTGGGTGCACAAGATGACAATGCAACAACATACACCTGTGTACTGGGTGCACAAGACGACAATGCAACAACATACACCTGTTTACTGGGTGCACAAGATGACAATGCAACAACATACACCTGTGTACTGGGTGCACAAGACGACAATGCAACAACATACACCTGTGTACTGGGTCCACAAGACGACAATGCAAAAACATACACCTGTGTACTGGGTGCACAAGATGACAATGCAACAACATACACCTGTGTACTGGGTGCACAAGACGACAATGCAACAACATACACCTGTTTACTGGGTGCACAAGATGACAATGCAACAACATACACCTGTGTACTGGGTGCACAAGACGACAATGCAACAACATACACCTGTTTACTGGGTGCACAAGATGACAATGCAACAACATACACCTGTGTACTGGGTGCACAAGACGACAATGCAACAACATACACCTGTGTACTGGGTCCACAAGACGACAATGCAAAAACATACACCTGTGTACTGGGTGCACAAGATGACAATGCAACAACATACACCTGTGTACTGGGTGCACAAGACGACAATGCAACAACATACACCTGTTTACTGGGTGCACAAGATGACAATGCAACAACATACACCTGTGTACTGGGTGCATAAAAGAACAATGCAACATCACCTGTGTACTCGGTGTGCAAGACAACAACGTATACCTGTGTATTCAGTGCGCAAGACAACAACGCAACAACATACACCTGTGTACTCAGTGCACAAGAGAACAACGCAACAACATACACACTAGGTGTAAGACAACAACACATCCACATTCAGCTGCACTATGTGTGCAGACAACAAACATCACACCAACATTTAGTTGCATTGTGGGTATGACAACAATGCACCAACACACAACTGCACAATCAGTGTCGAATGAACCACCAAATAACCATTTAATTCAATATCAAAATGCCACCTGTGTATATACTGGGTGTCGACACACAATACAGTAGCGTTCGAGTTAGCGTGGGCAGGTTCTGGTTTTTTGTTTACATGAACCCTCAGGTGAAATGTAGCAGGTTCAACACAGCTGTCCCACGTGGACCCAAGACAACCCAAGACAACCCAAGACAACCCAAGCACCTACCGTGAAGATGAAGAACAACTCAATGAACATTGCACCAAACGGCAGAATGCCAGCCAGCACCATTCTGAAAGCAACATCACACACGTTCAAGAAATTGTTTGTTTTAATTTCAACATCTTATATACATTTAGCCAATTGTGAATTGGGTTTAAATGTCAAAATCTACAAAGAATGGGTAATTTAGGTAATAACATGTACAACTGAACAGTGCATGTTTTTTTAAATTATCAAAAGAACTGACTTTGATTATTAGATGGAACTTACAATAGTATGAATAGCCCTGTCATAGTACACAGACACGGCACACATATGCCCCTTTTTCTTTCAATTTTGTCTTAACTCAATCCCAGACGTATTTGAACAAATGCGCTTGCTTGTTATAGACGATACTTATATTAGATAGATGACTTTTTGTAAGATGACTCTGAAACAATATGAGCAATAAAATGGGGTGGAGGAATGTCAGAAGCCAACTTACCCAACAAATGGGTTGAGATACCACATCTGTTCTGGCACCTGGCGAGGAATCTGGTTGGTCCTTACTGGATGAGTGTATGGCTATCAACAAGACAAATGTAGGGTGATCTTACACTGCACAGATACACACTGAACACATTAAATCTCTATTATAGTTCTACTAATCCACGCAGCCTCTGTGTGGTGTTTGTCTTAAGGCGCAGGTTACAACCATTGGCAATCCAAATAGCTATATCAAAACCATTATTGATATAACCTGTCAATTTGCACTAGGCATTTTAAATTATGTTTTTGGATGATTTGGGAATACATCATTAATTTAAATGAAACATTGAAGCGGTAGGTCCAAGACTGGGTTCAGAGACTCCTCTACGATTGTCAGTCACTCTCAAGGAGCCACCTTTTGAATTTTAAATAAACACAGCGAACTGGTCAAATAAATTAGGATCATCCAAGAAATAAATTAAATTAGCAAGTACTGTATAGTGGGAATATTAAAACGGAACATGACAGTATAAATAGAGTGCATATATGTGAAATAGAAAACATTTTCGTGTGTGTATGTGTAAGCACAGACTGGTGGTGCAAGATGGACTGTGAATCTGATCACAGCATTGAAAGGAGTCTGATCAGTTTCACAGGAAGTGAGTGTACAAGGAAGTATTACCTGTTTCCTGAAGCCAAAGTAGTAGCCAGTGAAGATCAGTGGAACTGAGATTCCCATCCACATACACAGCAGGGCCAGCATCGTTGCAAATGGCACCTGCGGTAGGAAGACACAAGAATATCACCTTTCTACAGAGGCACCTCTCAGTCGACACGGCAAGTCAGTTCTACACTCAGCACTCCCTTAATCCTAACAGGACCAGGGTATCACTGCTCTCAGGGGCCATATGTTCCCACGGCAAGTGAGTTCTACACTCAGCACTCCCTTAATCCTAACAGGACCAGGGTATCACTGCTCTCACAGGCCATATGTTCCCACGGCAAGTGAGTTCTACACTCAGCACTCCCTTAATCCTAACAGGACCAGGGTATCACTGCTCTCACGGGCCATATGTTCCCACGGCAAGTGAGTTCTACACTCAGCACTCCCTTAATCCTAACAGGACCAGGGTATCACTGCTCTCACGGGCCATATGTTCCCACGGCAAGTGACAGTTCTACACTCAGCACTCCCTTAATCCTAACAGGACCAGGGTATCACTGCTCTCACAGGCCATATGTTCCCACGGCAAGTGACAGTTCTACACTCAGCACTCCCTTAATCCTAACAGGACCAGGGTATCACTGCTCTCACAGGCCATATGTTCCCACGGCAAGTGACAGTTCTACACTCAGCACTCCCTTAATCCTAACAGGACCAGGGTATCACTGCTCTCACAGGCCATATGTTCCCACGGCAAGTGACAGTTCTACACTCAGCACTCCCTTAATCCTAACAGGACCAGGGTATCACTGCTCTCACAGGGCCATATGTTCCCACGGCAAGTGACAGTTCTACACTCAGCACTCCCTTAATCCTAACAGGACCAGGGTATCACTGCTCTCACAGGCCATATGTTCCCACGGCAAGTGACAGTTCTACACTCAGCACTCCCTTAATCCTAACAGGACCAGGTATCACTGCTCTCACAGGCCATATGTTCCCACGCAAGTGACAGTTCTACACTCAGCACTCCCTTAATCCTAACAGGACCAGGGTATCACTGCTCTCACAGGCCATATGTTCCCACGGCAAGTGACAGTTCTACACTCAGCACTCCCTTAATCCTAACAGGACCAGGGTATCACTGCTCTCACAGGCCATATGTTCCCACGGCAAGTGACAGTTCTACACTCAGCACTCCCTTAATCCTAACAGGACCAGGGTATCACTGCTCTCACAGGACATATGTTCCCACGGCAAGTGACAGTTCTACACTCAGCACTCCCTTAATCCTAACAGGACCAGGGTATCACTGCTCTCACAGGCCATATGTTCCCACGGTAAGTGACAGTTCTACACTCAGCACTCCCTTAATCCTAACAGGACCAGGGTATCACTGCTCTCACAGGCCATATGTTCCCACGGCAAGTGACAGTTCTACACTCAGCACTCCCTTAATCCTAACAGGACCAGGGTATCACTGCTCTCACAGGCCATATGTTCCCACGGTAAGTGACAGTTCTACACTCAGCACTCCCTTAATCCTAACAGGACCAGGGTATCACTGCTCTCAGGGGCCATATGTTGCCACGGCAAGTGAGTTCTACACTCAGCACTCCCTTAATCCTAACAGGACCAGGGTATCACTGCTCTCAGGGGCCATATGTTCCTCCGTGCTCATCGCTAGGTACATAAACATGGCCAGCAAACTACTGCTGCAGCAACAAATGATATCATCATACCCTCCACTAGATCTATCTACACACAAAGAATAATAACAACAAAGTAATACTGTAAAGACTATGTGTACTTGGACATTGCATCTTTCTGGCCACCCTAAAAATCTACAAAAAAATTTTTTTTTCTGTTTTGATGTTTTCGGACGCCTTGCTCATCTGTGAGAGATTCAGTGATGGTCCTTGGTCATCTGTGAGAGATTCAGTGATGGTCGTATACCAAAAATGCGGAGTAGCAATCGATTTGTGTACTAGTATTTGTTAATGATATCGGACAGTTGAGAATGTAATTATATTTAGGTGTCCAAATACACAGGCATTATAGTAACACTGTGTCAGTTCTTTGGTTCCTATTAAAATAAATTATAAGCTAGTTGCTTGTTAGATATATACTGCTGTTACACCAGAAGGAGAGAACGGCTAGAATCACAAGAGGACTTACCGCGCCAGACGAATGCTTGCCCCAGATGAAGAAGTTGAGGAAGAAACAGACTCCAAACATGACAGCCGGGTAGAACATGGCCGTCTACAAAAACACAAGTGTTAGGTGGAACAGACTCCAAACATGATGGCCGGGTAGAACATGGCCATCTATAAACAAGACAAATGTCAGGTGGAACAGACTCCAAACATGACAACCAGGTAGAACATAGCCGTCTATAAACAAGTGTCAGGTGGAACAGACTCCCAACATGACAACCAAGTAAAACATGGCCGTCTCTAAACAACACAAGTGTAAGGTGGAACAGACTCCAAACATGACGGCCGGGTAGAACATGGCTGTCTACAAACAAGACAAATGTCAGGTGGAATAGACTCCCAACATGGCAGCCAGGTACAAGGCCGTCTAAAAACACAGCAAACACACATGATTGTCGAGTCGTGACATGATTTATCCTGAAAGTATAAACTCCATACAGCCTCTTCAGGGGTTAACATAGGAGTTTGCAAACAGTTTCATAGTGAAATAAGGTAGGCTGGGGGTTCAAAATGGACTGTGAATCATGTTGAAACAAGTCTTATCAGTTGTGTAGGACTTTCTTCACCCTGGAATAAAATGAGTATGCATTTATGCATGCTTGTATATATTTGTCGAGATCACTGTTTCGAGTACAATTTTACATACATTGGCATGTTTACATACATATGGCATATGCACTGGCATGTTTGACGTGACAATGTCTGGCTCTGATTCAGATTACCAGTGTGGCAAGTTACACATTACCCAAATAAAACTACAATTCCAATAAGGAATGGGGCAATCACCCCTCCTACTTGTAACAAATATAAACTACAATTTACTTACAATGCAGTGTTTTGCTGTACTGCTTCTCCAAGGTAGTTCAGCAATACCTAAATACCTTTACAATGTCTTGATATTTTTAGACAGAAGCTACATGAACACCTGCATCAATCTTCAACTGACCTGGAATGCTGCCTTCTTCCACTGTAGTCCTTTCATGGTGCGGTAGAGACGCCCTGCGTAGTAACCCGCTACCATTCTACAAGAATGCAACACACTGTACACTGTCTGGCACCTACATATGCTCTATAGAACTCTGTAACTCATGTTACATCTTGTTAATAACCAATACACATCAATAATGCAAGCACATACTCACACGACATACGCACGAGGTGATACAGGTTACTGAAATATGTTATTTACAATTATATTTAGAAGACAGATATATGAGCATTAGATGTATAACTATATCAAACAAAGGAATTAGGCAACAATGCTTGTTATTCATGTTTAGTTAGGTAATGAAAACAGCAATTAGGTCAACATCACAATATTGTTAATCTGTGTAAATGATACAGTACATTACCAGTCAATCAAGATTTTAATAATAAAAAATCCTCAGGAATCTGAACTCAGAGAAGCAACATGCAAGAATCGTAAGACAAAATCGTGAACAGGGATGCACAAGAGCCATCATTAGAGTAAGGTTTAGGGTGGAAATGCAATTTAAAACAAGTCGTGAGTTTTTTTATGAAAGGTGGCTATAGTCTCAGATGATGTGATAACATATAATGTAATGTAATAAATTTAAATGACAGCCAAAGACACTCATAACAAACACCTCACACACATAACGAGGTGTTCAAATGGTTCATCACCAGTACAAGGAAATAAAGAGACGACTCACCCAAAGAAGACAAAGATGAAGAGTGCGGCAGTCATGAGAGACCCCCTTGCGGCAGGAGACAACATGCCCAACATGGCAAACGCTGTCAAACACACATTCTCCCTTACAACACAACATTGACATGGCAACAAATAACCACAAGGTGTTCACTTCTAAATACTATCTTTGACAAGGTAGAGTGGAAGCTTACATTAAGGGTAGCAACTACTCGAAAATGCCCATATAACTAATATGCCATATCTCTTTTAATATTGAGCACATCATAACCAGATTTGGAGCACTGATTAGAAAAATGAATGGTATATGATGAGTGAAATATGGACACGTTTGGTTGTGTATTACCATGGCAATGAACGTTTCAAGTGAGATGGATTTTCACATCCTTGAAAATTATTCTGAGCTAACAACTGTATGTGTGATCATGCAACTGTCAAGAATCATTAGCTAGAATACTCCTTTGTGCAATAAGGTGGTTTTGGGCAAGGATATTTGACTTCAGTGAGTGTTGTTCAGGTTTGAGCATTTTTCAAGACAAAAAAAGCTCAAACCCAAAGTCCCATCTCACAACAGTCATTGCAGTCAAACTTCCTTGCCCAAAACCACCTTATTGCACGCAGGAGTATTATAGCTAACGATTCTTGACAACTGCTTGATCGCACATACAGTTGTTAGCTCAGAATAATTTTGAAGGATGCATGCCCCTCTATCACACTAGAAATGTTGATTGTCATGGCACTGCACAAGTAAATTAACCCACATTCCACATATAAGGTACTATTCATATGACTAATTAGTACTCCAAATTTGGCTAAGATATGTTTAGTACTAACAGAGATATATATGGCCTATGGCCGTTTTTGAGTAGTGGCTACCCTTAAGGTCACCATTGGTACTGGATGAAAGCAACCTACATAGCGAGTGACCATCTTAGCGGGGCTAATTTCCGACACTATGCAGTATTTGGAAATAATCTGGGACTGTCCTAAGGTGACCTTAATTGCGAGGTGGCTCTGTTACTGAGGTGACCATAAAGCGTGGTTCGACTGTATAATACGTGCTAATTACTTTGGAATGTATGATGTATATCTATGTCAGTTGAAACTATTTTGTTTGACAACAGAATATTCAACCTGTTCACCAGCAATTTGTAGCTAATACAAGAGTTTTAAGATTCAAGTAACAACAAATGTAGTGATAAAACATTATGACACAGAACACTGTGTCCTGTCACCAGCAGATGGTGGCAGTACATTTTCCACTGATGCAGGAGATTTGTTCTCACTACGAAATTACACATATTTACAAACTTATTTCGCCTACAGCAGCACAACAAAAGGCCCAACAACCACTTTGACTTGATATCTGGCACTGCCAAAGTTTCTGGGACTTTCTCTCCGAAATACTGAGAAATTCACTTATAATAGCCCTCAAAATACTGCTTGCATTCTGTTCAACTACTCAGCAGTCAACGCAGATTATTTGGAATCAACGCCGAACAATCTGTTATGTCGGGTATTGATTTCTAGTTATGTACTAGAAATGCGTCTCACCTATGACAAAGAAGGAAGAACACAAGAGCTGGGCGCCAGAGCCAACCAGTGAGGCGAGCATCTTGGTGTGTTTGGGAGGCCGGAACACATCTCCATGGACCAGCTTCCACCCAGTCTCCTCAAATGTGTCCTCCTGCAAGTCACAGCATCTCAGTCAGACCTTCTCACCGCAACAAAAACGCACTTTCACAGGGCCTAAGTCTTCAGGCACCCGAGCTCAGAGGTGCAACAAACCAGTGTTATTAATTAACCCTTTAGATCTCAGCCATTTTTTCAGTTCCGAATTAATCAACTCGAACATGAAAATGTCAGGTCCGTATGTTCAAACATCGTTTCTAGCATTTTCACATCTATCCACTAGATGGCGTCATCACACAATACAGCGTTTAGTTGAGTTTGGCTGACTTGGAGTGTCAGTCTACAGGCGAGTCTGGCCAACTGGAGGCCTAAAGGGATATATGAAATCAGGAACAGAAATATGTACAAGACATCATCATTGTATAGTTCTTAAATTAATTAATTTACTATTTTAATGATCTATCTGCATACACATGTTTAGTTGTATTGTCTTCTAAGGCAGCATAGAGCACCCTGTGATTATGGTGCTACATAAATGTTGTATTTTATTATTATAATTTTTCTTGCTATTAGAGCTTTATGGTAAATATGCAATTTCTAAACAAATAATCCTTGAGTTCATTATGGGTGATAGAGCTATGTTTACAATGACCTTAAAATGATGCGGAGTTCATTCCAGATATTAGGTACAGCTACAAAGCATGCCTGCCAAGGTTAGGCACAGTTTTAGGAACAAAAGGTTATGAGAAAGATGATCCAAGCTGTCTGTGGATATTTCAATGACACATCATTGGTTCTCAAACCAGACCTCTTCTATGTTCGGAGAACAATCTAGATTGAATGGCAAAAAGTCTTTATTCTCATAAACAATGATAAATGAACACTGAAAAAATCTATTGAATGGGTAAATGCCAGCCATGTGAACAGAAATAACAGATATCGGATATTGGAAGAGAAACATAGATAACAAACTATTAGAATTTTTATATGCCAGTGGCTTCTTTGGCTTCTACCCGGAAGGAATGTGGAGCATGTTCTTCTTCCATTAGATGACCAACATCATTTTGTTGACGATTCTGTCGTAGTGTTGCTTTGTATGTTAAACCATGATAAATCACACTGTACTCCTCACAACTACTTCTGTAATGCAACTAGTCCTACCTCATCATCGATTCTGTTGTATCTGGCGATGTCTCGGTTGAGTGTTCTCACAATGATCATAGCCAGGATACCTGTGGACACAGACCACTATTGTCACCTGGGGACAGGAATCACAGGATATTACCATTGGACCATTTCTTTTCGCATACCCAACCAACCCACTAAATGTAGCCAACAACATAACATGGAAATATACAATACTACACAATTACATACAAAAGTAACATAATTTATTTGAGACTCTGCATTTGTATAAATCCTAGTACATGAACAATTGATACCACAATCTCTAGCTGTACAAATTCCACACATTTGTTTTCTCATATTGCCCTGATGAAATTGCAGGTGGCATCTTTGTAAAAAAAAATGCAAAACAGTACTCAAAAGTCTACCTAGTGCCTAGCCTAGTATACACCTTTAGGAAAATAATAAAGAAAGAAAATCGATCCCACATACCTACCCAACATTTGTAGTGTACCTACCCAACATTTGTAGTGTACCTACCCAACATTTTTAGTGTACCTACCCAACATTTGTAGTGTACCTACCCAACATTTTTAGTGTACCTACCCAACATTTGTAGTGTACCTACCCAACATTTTTAGTGTACCTACCCAACATTTTTAGTGTACCTACCCAACATTTTTAGTGTACCTACCCAACATTTTTAGTGTACCTACCCAACATTTGTAGTGTACCTACCCAACATTTTTAGTGGACCTACCCAACATTTTTAGTGTACCTACCCAACATTTTTAGTGTACCTACCCAACATTTTTAGTGTACCTACCCAACATTTTTAGTGTACCTACCCAACATTTTAAGAGCTTATAATGAGAAGTAAAAACAATTCTGCAAGGCCTATATTAAACAGTGCATCAAGTGTCTGCTGATATTTCTTTCAGTCGGCATAGGTAAATAGCAGCGGAGGCTGGTGACTGACCTGCGAGGAAGAAGACAACGACGACAGAGTTGATGATGGAGAACCAGTGGATCTGGACGTCACTCATGTCCAGGTAAGTGTCCCATCGCGACGTCCACTGCACTTCACTCTCATCCCACACCACCTCGTACGTAAACACCACCTCGGTTGGCCCTGCCACACATACAGTAAGCACACGTAAAACATCATGTCATCTACAACACGTAATTATTAAACAAAATTTATTTTAATTCCGGTATAATGAGACCCTTATTATACCAGATATATCAGAAAACTTTATTTGTTATTAGCATGAAACATTTTTATTGAATATGTCAGAATTATGAAAATGTAACTTACGAACTTGTGTTTTCTCTTGAACTGGCCGATAAACAGTTACTTTTTTATTGTGATGCACACAAAAATGTTAAAGCTAGAATGCCAGGCAGAACTGTAATAAGGTTTTCATTTTATGGAGGCTGTATTACTCTCTACAAGAAACGCATTTTGAATTAGTGCTGTAAAAATGTTTTGACATAACTGAGGCCATACTTAACCCTACGAGTGACCACTGAAAATCCTCTGTAGCATACAGTTCCTATAACAATCATAACATTGCTAATATTTGTCATAAAAATATGAATGAGGTATCATTTTATTGCTAAAGGAATGCTTTATTATAATAAAATTATAATAACTATATCACATACTAAAGTCATGGGGATATAATTATCTGAACTTCATCAAAAAATATATTAAAAAACAAACATTTCATTGTGCTGCCAGATAATTACTGAGTGACTGTACACCCTACATCCAGTGAAACAAATGTAGCCATATATGTTAGCTGCCAAATAACACAAAAATGAAACAAATCCGTTGAGAACTTATAATTTTACGATTTTTTTCAACATAAAAATAGGCCAATTCAAGCAGGCCGATCACTACTGCGCTCGTTACTGTGGCAACCCAGTTACTCATCTGGAGAAACATTGCGCTGCTAATTATTTTAATTTTCATATCACAAAAAACACCCCAAAGTCATTCTAACTATCCGAACTAGTATAATAACCTTATTTATGAATACTGTCAGGCATTTTGTCAAAATATTGACGCAGAAACTTGAGATAATCCAAAGTAAACTTTCTAAGTGGACACGTTGCCGAACACCACTCCACCATTTTATTTTCGATTTTCGCTTTGGAGGGCTGATGACACCACATATGAAACTACGGTTCTGATTTGCTGAATTAAGTCAGCCCACTGATGTCATTTTTGGCAGATCGGCCAATGACAGAGCTTTCCATTGAGTGATACCATGTGTGCGGAGGCCTAGACTTTATGAATGGATGCGTAAATTCAGTATGCAGGACGTAGTAAAATCACCAAAATATGTTTTGGAAGGTAGATTGTGAGTTGCTGGCATTGATCTCGAAAAAGCCGTCAGCTATCCATAGATACCAAATATTCACATGTCAGTTGCGCGTGAAAGAAACGAAAATTGTTACAACAAAGGCAGGTATGGTTGGGCCGAATTTCAGCCCAAAACACTCCGAGGGTTAACTGTACAAGAATACGACTGTTTCAAATGGCAGTGTTTCTGGTGGACCAACCTGTCTCAGAGATCTCAACGCTTTCCTTTCCATCTTTATTCAAGGCCGGGCAATTTTGGCCTCTCTTCAGTTCATTCGGTTTCTCATACTTTACACTGAAACCATCGTATGCATCACATTGCAGAACAGTCAAAGCATGTTCCACTAAGGGTATGTTTGTTTTAATCATTATGGTGTGGATAAACTCACTGGTCTGTTTGACTTCAACATTTGGTTATCTTACTGTACATATCAGTGCGGTGATGAGGGTGAATGATAAGGGTTGGGGTGAGGAATAATATTGAGACTGTCTGTGACAGGAGAGGAATTGCTACTCTTCTTCAGCCCACTGTGTACACAACCCAGATGACTGGGTCAATTAATCATGTACAAGGTAAGTGACGGGCATTATTTACTTCTATTACAGTGTAAGTAGCAACCGTCATCCATGAAAACAAACAAAACAAATAATACTCAACACACCTTTTCGATTGTACCTCAAATCCAACTACTCTGTAAATGTCCCTGAAAGGATAAATAATACATATGGTACATCTGCACTACAAATGGGGTCATTTTCACAACACATTCCTTAATTTTATTACCCATTTTCTTACGCCTGCATATACTAAGGAGTATTCTTTATATCTTTTTTTTAATGATTTTATTTAACCCAATACATGGAAATTATAATAATACTGATTATAACTACATACACACAGACACCAAACACGTGTAGTAATTACAAACACAGATAAACTAATATTAATCATAAAGTTTTAATAGGTATCACTGTGTTGTCTTAGAACGATAAAAGAAAATATATAAAACATTCTCCGCTGTACTACTTACTCTTCTTTCCGATGGTGGTATTTCAACATCAGTTTCAGATGGTTGAACAAATATACCTGGAAAACACAGAATTCACCATTTCTTAATTAAAGATAAATGTTCCTGTAGAGTATCCAGTCATGAAGTTTATCTCTCAGTTAGATATTATTTACTCAAAAAACACACCATCCTCGTCATCACTATTATACAATGCATTTTCAGTATTTAATAATTTTTCTTAAAGGGAGGTTCTCTGTTACTATTTTTATAAGACAAGAGAATGAATATATTGAAGGTATACTTTCCATCAAGTTGTGATTACTAAGTCCACAGCATTGTCTACTATTTGAAATTTACATGTTTGTATAATCGCGAAGAGCAAACAAAACATTCGTATTATAAACAAAACATTCGTATTATAAACAAAACATTCGTATTATAAACAAAACATTCGTATTATAAACAAAACATTCGTATTATAAACAAAACATTCATATTATAAATGGCCACATAACGGATGCTGCCTGGTCTAACCATAAGTCTCTTTGATCTTCAGAGCAGTCATGATATTCCCACACTCAAGAAGAGCAATTGAGCAAACTTCCTGCTAATAATCACCACCCAGGCTGATTCCAGGCCATTCGACATACAACTTCCTGCTAATAATCACCACCCAGGCTGATTCCAGGCCATTCAACATACAATTTCCTGCTAATAATCACCACCCAGGCTGATTCCAGGCCATTCGACATACAACTTCCTGCTAATAATTACCACCCACACTGATTCCAGGCCATAGCTCCCAGACCACAGAAAAAGCTGCTATTTAATTTTAGCATTTAAAGCCAAGTTCATTTGAAGTTGCATCGTTTCTGAAGACATGTTATGATGACATCTACACACCTTTTCATTTGCAACAAATCCTAGTTTGTATCCATGCTCATAGAGGGTGGCATCTTGAGGCATGCTGATCTTGGTAGCACAAGGCAGATTGTCTGTCAGTCTGAACAGAAACAAAGCATATCAGTTGCTATCAGATATATCTAATGCCGAATAAACATCGCCCTACTTAAACACTGCCACACTTTTGTTTTTGTAAGAGACTCGTTCAACTAAACACAACATTTGTTGTTTGTATTTTCGTGAACCTAGCATTTTATTTATTTTATTTTTAAAAAGCTGCACACTGATTGGTCAGTAGACACAACAAAAGTTGTCCAGTCTTTACAGAGCATACTGTGTGACAGTGCACAACATTTGTTGCTGCGATTCGATTGTTGAATTTTTAAAAGACCATCAGATGAAAATTGTGTATACTCTTAGTGGGCCAAACAGTGCAAGAATTAAATATTACACTCACAGATGAACATTGTATTGTTGTTTGATGCGCTTGGCAACAAGCTTCGACTCAGCCTCGGTGAATGACTTTTTGCACAGAACTGCACAGTCGATCTTATCTGTCATCCGCACCTGTAACACACCATCACTCAATGTCACACTTGACTGACTCTGTCATCCACACATACAACACATCCTCACTCAATGTCACATTTGACTGACTATATCATCCACACCTATAACAGTAATAACACCCTCACTCCATGTCACACTTGACTCACTCAGTCATCCACATAAACAACACACCCTCATTCAATGTCACACTTGACTGACTTTGTCACCTACACCAATAACGCACCCTCACTCAATGCCACACTTGACTGACATTGTCATCCACAAACACAACGCCCTCACTACATGTCACACTTGACCGACTCTGTCATCCACACATATACCACCCTCACTCCATGTCACACTTGACCGACTCAGTCATCCACACAAACAACACACCCTCAGTCAACGTCAATCAGTTTTTAGTACAACACAAACTTGTTAGTAGTGTGACTGGAATGTAATCACATACAAAATGGAAATATAAACAAAGAACAAGAAAAAATGGAACTATTTTAGTAAGTACCGGTAGGCTAATCCACCTATTCTGGTGAAATTCATGTAAATGCAAACCTGTGCCAGCATGAATGTGTGTAGTCAGTACTACTAATCACCCTTTCAAAAGCAACATTTCATAATTCAAATGACACAGAATTTAATGGAACAAGCATAATTTATCTGTTTATTCATTTTGTGAAATTAGAAACTAGATGCATTAATAAAACCCTGCATTTTACTATATACATATGTTAAACTATCACAAGTTTATATAAAATGTAATGCCATACCTGATATGGAGTGTTAACTATTCGATCCCCTCGAAGGACTTCACCTAAAATAAAGCAGCAACATGTAACAGTATACAATTTTTTATTCCATAACATTGGTTATATAAAGTTAACTAGCTGAGTTTCCCAATTTAACAAGAGAAAAATGCCATTTTCCAGATAAAGAAAGCCTTGTCTATCCCACAATCTCCTGAACTGGAATGTGACCCGTCCTCCAGTCATTGTACTGAAATTTAACCCCCATTTTATACATAAAAGTAATGTTGGCAAAATTCTGAACACTGATAATACACCCAACCCCAAATGTCCAACACTTGAATTCCACCTCCCAAAAAAATGCAATGCATTTTAAACTGAGCCAATCTAAAAATCCTGCAGCCTATCTTCATTGATAAACTGCAACTGATCCTAGTTTTTATGACAACCTTGGCCTCTATATAAAAATATTTGAGGCCTGCCAGCAGTAGCAAAAATTTACTGGGCCGGTCACTGCTAAATGCTGATGTGACCAGCAACAGACACAGCTGACGCAGGGCTATGCATTAGCGATTTTCAAACAGCAATACAAACTAATTCAAATTTCTAGATATGCCCAGCAACATATTTGAAGATGGTATTCTTTATGACGATATAAAAAAGCATGAAATTCCTTCACTGCAAATCCACGTAGAACGTTTTGAAATATTGAGGCCCACACATTTTTTTTATAATATACCCACAGCTGTATAATTGTTGGCACGGCTTCTTTTATAAGAATAGAACAGATATTCCCTAAAATGGATGAGGTCTTGTGCAGAGACGACAACATTGAGATGGCACTTCTTATCTCAGCAGGAAGTGAACATCTGGAATGTGCGGCCTGGCCTGTCTATGTGATGGAGCACTTACCACCTTGTGCAGATGCTACTCTCACACTGGAAGGACCCCGGCTATACAACTATATAAAGAGTGGCATTCTACACACAACCACTGTAACTTTGATTGAGTGGTGAAATGGCCACTAGACCAATAACACTGAATATGATATGATGATGACAAGTAAACGTATTGCTTACCAAGATTCTCTGTCTTGTACACTGTTCCATTTTCAGGTTCGCAGAAGGGCAGTGAATAGTAGTCATACGGCAGCTGTGCTTTAACACTGGTCAGTTTGATGGCCTACAAACAGAGAAATCTCATTCCTAATCCAGTGGTCAGTTTGATAGCCAGCACACAGAGAAATTTCATGCCTAATCCACTGGTCAGTTTGATGGCCTAAAAACAGAAATCTCATTCCTAATCCACTGGTCAGTTTTATGGCCTACAAACAAAGAAATCTCATTCTTAACCCTCTGGTAAATTTGACAGCCTACAAACAGAGAAATCTCATTCCTAATCCACTGGTCAGTAATATCAATTCATCATTCAGATCTACAGCAATTCCCAAACATCCCAATGAAAATCTGTCAATAGTTTGCCAGTTTTTAAATATAATATGATTTTGTTACACTGAGATTAAAGGCCAACTGTGAACTAGGTACAGCTGAATCACTGATCATTTTCATGACACTTTACACTGTAATTGAAATAGAGTAAACAAAGGTCATGGGTTGTGTATTAATTTGTTTCCTGAAGTGAAATGTCTGCCTTTCTTGTGCCTGCTGGACAGTTTAATTGTAGCATATGATATCAGAAGAAAAACAAATTATTAGGCTGGCTTCAATTAGGCTGGCTTGTTCATAGATTCTAACAGTACACCCATCTTCTTGACAACCAAATCCTTTCAATTTGACACTTGATAGCCCGTTACACACACTCTGATAACTGCCCTGACCTTGGTAATTGTAACAAGTTCTACATTATTATGGTACAAGTCAATCATGTTTGCCATTTGTGAATGGTGAACTTTTGTGACAGAAACATATTAATTTTTAATGAAGAAGCATATTTTACAGCAACCGTGAATGACAACTTGTATCGCAAGCTGCGTGTCGAGATAGCGAAATGAGCTACTTAAAACCTTACTTTTCACTCGTGTCAATCCTGACCTGTCCTAATTCTATGGCACAGTTGTTACTACAAGTTTTCATTCCTAATGAAGCCTGAAGGTGTTTACATAAGCGATTTCTGTCAAATTCCATTGTAAGACATATTCTTCCTCCTTGTTTCGTGCTGCACAGGGGTGAGAGTCAGGTACAATATTGTTAAGCCATTTTTTAAAACTATTTTAGCACTCAAGTCACATGTTTACGGCTACCTTCAGACGAATATTTTCCACAGTCAAGGCCACAGTAGTGTTATTTTCATTTTTACTGAATGGTGGCAATATAATAGTATCTCGCAGGAAGAGGAGTGATGATTTAGCTTGCGCATTTGTAAATCATGCGTGAATAATCTGGCAAATGAACAAGTACATTTGACAATTTTTTAGTTTACACAAATTAACTTTACAACGGGTCATTTAAGAATTAAGATGAATGATGTCATAATTTAAACACTCATTGCCAGACCCCACAGCCCCTACACGCTATGTGATAATGTTAATGTAAAAGATGGCTGCACATTGAATATCACGTTTGATTTGGGTTACTATCCAATGATTCATCCTTTATGTGGCAAATATCACTTATACACAATAAACGTGGGTGACATTTTAATGTTGTTTAAATAAACACTAGAGTTTCCAATCTAGGAAGAAAAAACTATGGTTAAAACATCAGTTTCATGGAGTTTCCAATTTGAGAATAAATAAAATTATGTTTCAAAACATATATCACTTTCATGAATCCGGCACGTTTTCCATTTTTGCAGAATATCCCCTGGATAAAGTCAGTTACATTTCAAATCTTAAATTCTATCCTTTTAAATGAATGTGGGTAATTAAAGGACCCCACATGTTTAATATCCACTTAAAACAAAAAAGACCAATGATGTTTAGAGCAAGTAAGGCCACTTTTTACCTTCACTTCAACCAGGTCATGTGGCTGGAAGTCTCTCGGTGCCACGCCTGGCAGGTAAAATGCACTCAGTAAGTCTGCTGACACAAGACACAGGAGCACTGACAAAATCATATTCCCTGCCATCTGAAATCAAATTAAAACAACCAGTTGCAATAAGCAGAACTGTTCATTCCTTAGACTAAGTAGACCCACAAGTATCATTTTTATAATCTATTTTGGGATGCACTTGAATGTATTGTAATTAGTGTTGTTCCTGTTAATAAATTTTGTTGACAATTAGTCAGTTTATGCTCAATTAATAAAACGATCACAATTTTGTATGATCGAACATTTTTTTATTATTTATTCTTAATTCCATTCCCCATAATTCTGTGATTTATCTGTCCGAGATCATGACACAGTACTTAAACAGTTGGAGTTAAACTTGAGCAAGTCAAACCTGACTGGAAGAGAGCATGCATATGATTTGTCCTTCAGCCAAGAATCGTCATATTATTCTCATCACTGATCACACACTGACGATGGCATCACACGGTCAACAAAGTCAAGCACCATGATTGAGGAAGCCAACAAACTGTTTCATTATCTCGGGGGTAAATTCAGATCGAAAGTATGGATGTATAAAAGGAAACTTAGGGACAGTGCATTACCAAAAACACTAACATGTTGAAAGTGGTGTATAAGTTGTGTCTGAAAACTCAGTCAGCGGCTAGTGACTCACCAACAGCAATGTCTGCGGCCGTGAATCAATGCCAATGCCAGAAACACACATTTATAATTGTACAATGTTTCAGTTCACTGATCTTCTTACTGCAACTTGTCAGTTCCATTTTTAGCAACGAACTGATGCCCGTGTCACCAGTATTGACTATTGACTATGTGTTAACAATTACAACACACCGAGATACCTGCCAGAAATCATGGTGCAATACATTCTCAGTGATATTTATCATACATATTGCTAAACTTAAATTGTAATTGATCATCGTTGGGTTAGTTAAACCAATGATCAATCATGGAAATGTTACCCATTCCAACACGAGTTCTAATGATTGGAGTAGGACATATCTGTACAAGTTACAATCTACATTATATATACATATATATGTATATATATAGATACATGTACAGGGTGCACAGTGGATTTAGTTGACAGGTAGTCCATCGGACTAGCTGACTCAGAAACAACTAGTCCTCATATTGTTTTACTAGTCCTTAAAAATCAATCGTACTGTTGTATCATATATGTGACAGTTATGGCACATAGTAAAAGTGGCTTTACTTCATAAAGAAAGACCGTTTCCCATTTCAATTAATGTTCGAATAAACGTGTCATTGATAGAAACAAATACATGTGATTTCGTAGATCCAATTGCAAAGTTATCAGAAGAAATGACTAGTTTAATCAGGGGCAGCAAACAGGAGTCATGGACAAGGCGATGCCAGCAGAATTTGAAGCCTGACGGCGACAAAGGACCGACATTGTCGGACTAAGTTGCATCATTTGCCCTATACTTTTCATTAGCGTTTCCTTTCCCGAAGCCGACTAAACAATCAGTAACATTGCTGGCGTTTGGTAACTTGCTAAAATAATCACCCAATGCAGGAATAATGCAACTACCATCACGACGGGATAGCACGTAACGATGTCTGTAACCCACGCATGTATGTTTGTCCATGTCGCTCACCACTCATGGTCGCTAGGTGGCACTACCTATCCTACGCTAACCGGATGTAAACAGCCGCCATTTACATTCACTGCGTTCAGCAAGTTTCCCATCTGACGGTCGTACGGAATATTTAGCTGCCTGTGATAAAATGCTATCTTACTGTCTGATTTTGTTTTATTCCATCATAACACCCAACTAGCGTATACATAGCGTAAATTAATATACCTAATAACAGCTAGTCCGATGGGACTGCTCCACTAAACATGGACTAGTCCGATCACTGAAACTACTCGTCCGGGACGATCGGACCGGCCTTATTTCGCAGCCTGCATGTATATACCTAAATTGTATAAATTGGCCAAGTGGAAAAGTTCTAGCAGTAGTTAACAACTGGAAAAAATATTACCACCCCAGGGATCGATCTGGAAGAAGACATGCATGTGCCGGGCACATCAGATATAGAACTATGTGCCTTTTCGAAATTTGATGTGTCCCAAATCAGTTGATTAAAATTTTACTAATTAATTTGCATTACATTGTTTTAATATTAGGCATGTAATCATGGTTTTGAATTCTATTTAGGACTGCATGCGCGACATATTTCTGGGTACAAAATATATAACCATCAATATCAAAGTGCTCAGAAATGTTCAGGTTTTTTTCAAAATCTGTAATGATACAAAACCAGATACACTCTGGGTAGGTATGCCCCATTTTTCGTGGACTGGTTATGCTACTTCAGTCTACTGTTCCAAGGATAGGGATATTCTAACTGAGAAATATGATGCAGCAGTTTGTGAAATTGAGTGACAACGATTAACATGCGTGAGAGCACCAACTAAAATATTCAAAGAACCATGTTGATTAAACATTAAAAAACTCATTAATACACCGATGAACAGATGCATGGAATAGCCTCACTCAGTCTGTGGTTGAGATTGCATCGGTGCAGTGTTTTGAGATAGATATGCCTGGGATGATGTGGAAGTATTTAATCTTCGCATCAATGTGTCAAATTTAGGCAAAACTATAGTTAATAACAGAAAAATCGAGGTGGGTCCAGATTCTATACACGTGCCCCTCAGATTTCACAGACACGTTTTTGTATGCGTCTTTTGGGCACATCCAGCAAAAATGTGTGCGGCATTCCAGCATACAATGTGTCATTGATGCATTTCCGCGCTCCAAGGGAATCCCTGCCACATTACAACTGCAATAAAAAAAGTATGAACGTATATGGTATTGCAGCTATGCGCACTAATGTACTGGACATGGCCCACCTTCCCTAACAGTCACCTGTAAGTACTCTTTATTATTTATTGTGTAGGTGTTGTTCTTATGTACTTGCTTCTTATGTACTTGCAGTGCATACAAACTGCAGAACTTTGTTTTTACCAAGCAACAGCGGACTAGGCATAGTCCAACACCGTACTTACGACATTATTGTCGGGACATTTCCCTGTACTTGAAACATACAAGAATCGTTTTTGGTGCTTTGGGGCAATTGTGGTAACAGGCCTTCAAACTCCAAACTATACTACAACACAGCGTTAGATAATTGAATGCCTGTAATCAATACAGCTCCTAAGTGCTGACAAGAATTCTTATCAGAGTTATTCCTTAACGAAGGCTGCTCTTGGGTATATTTCAAGTACAGAAGGAACTATGCCCCTTGTTGGGGAAAATGTCTCGATAATAATGTTCCAAGTGGGGTGCTGAACTCTGTCTAGGGCTGACCAACCACTCTTATGCCATGTCAATGTCTAGCCTCTAGAATAGTTGTCTAGATGGCAATGTGAGTATATATGACAGTTTTACCTGTAATAATTAAATGAATGCATGATTAGGCATGTTTATGACTGTGCCCGCCTGACAGACAATGGCTCTGCTTAGCCTAGGCTACGGGTAGCTTAATAGACACTTTATTCAAGTTGAAAGACTTCTAATTTCCTCGCCATTTAACTTTGCTTGAATTCAGTTATATGTGTAATGGTTCATGTATTAGGAAATAAACTCATTCGTGGCATCATGCTCAGCCTCACGCTATGCCCAAGGCTAAGCCATGGCATCATCCTACTCAGGCTATTGGCTACTATCCTAGGGCTAGTCTGTGTCAGACACTTAGACAGTGGGACACGAGAAATCCATTTTTTCAACTGCAAACTATATTCTCCTATCGAACTCTTGTCTATCTATTCCGATGCGCATCCCCTGCAAATATACCAACAATGATCTTCAAAACATTGAAGTTGGTTGGTAACTTGGTTAATCGGAAGAATAACCGTTAACGTAGTTTCCATGCCTGGCTGCATACGCATAATGAACCAAACTCAGGCTACACCCTCTTTAACAATCAGCAGTTCTTACTACACATATCAGACAGTATTTAATGCGACATAAAACTAGTTTCGCTACATTAATACCACCAAGTTCTAACACAAAAACGGGCGAGTGACAAAATGTCAATGAACTGTTACAGTGTCAGTGTCACTGCCAACTCATTGAGTGCATGAACTTAAAACAACTCACACGCCATGATCTACGACACAAAATCATAGTTCCATAATCACAATATTAACTACTTTTAAATGTGATGTTTCTAAGTTACAAGTGAACATGTGCATAGATCATATAAATCGCACAAGGCAGTTTACTACCTTGTATTTATGACACGAACGATTTACTCTCGTGCGAAGAACGTGGAGGCGGAAGTGACGTACCGGCACGGGAGCAATCCGTGATCATTAAACCGTGAGTAACATTTAATCCACGCTGATTGCTACTACTTTTTACATTAGTCCTTATTGGTTATGTAGAAAGTCCGTACTAAATACAAATATAAGAACCTGAAAGAATGTAATTACTCTGTCCCCTATATCAACGTAACTCTGAGCTCCTTTTTACTTTTACCCGAAGCAACGTTGTAAACACAGACTCGTGATTAAATTTAAAGTAGGTTGGCCTCTACTCTCGTTGGACGCTATTTGCGTAAGATCTGACAATATAAAGTAACAAACGCTAATAATGTATAAGTATCGAACTGATGCAAAACTGTTGCTGGAAAAAGATCTATACTTTAAAGTTTCCGGGGTGCTTAGAACATCTGCAAGACAACAACATATATATCGGGTATGCGTTTTTGTAGTTACGCTGGAATAAACACTTTCCCTCACATCTACAAATATGTCGCTGGATGTATGCAGAAATTGTGAATAGTTTTTAATTATTGACGTTACTGACATGCACCAGGACTACCTGTCGCTGGTCACGTAAGCATTTCGCCGCGTCAGTCCCGTGAGCGCGTACTGCTTCTGGCAAACAACACACTGCAAGAATACCGTGGAGTTCCAACCAAGAAATTTAATGTTTTTCTGTATCATCGTACAGGTAATTATTCCATGTACAAACGTGTCGATGGGTGTATGCAAACAAATGTACTAGTTTTTGTTATGTTAATAACGTTACAACATTCCGGCCGCGTAACCAAGCTGCCTGTTGCAGGTTACGTCAGTTACACGAGTGAGCGCGTGCGATTTCTAGCAAAAGGTTGTCCTAACAACCAAGCCAGTGACCAGTTACAATTTCTTAATGCGGATAGGCTGAAAACATTCGGGATGGGTTTATGGGTGTTTGGAACTCAAATGTTGGGCATTTGGGATTTGGTCAATTTTATGCGTTATTAATTACGTCAACAATACTTTTTTATATTTCAGTGCAAATGATTTGAGGAAGTATATGACTGCCTTTACCCCGGGTAATTCAGCTGGTCTGATATTATTAGTGACAGGATCGCTTGTGTTATTGTTTACTTTTGATGATCTCAACAACTGGTGATATTACAAGATTCTACCGTGTTATAACATCTTAGGTCTTCTTGTTTCCTCGGTTTTTTCTACTTTCCAGGCTTACTCAATATAATCTCCTTACTTGTATATATAATGTAAACGTTATTAAATTAGACATCATTAAATAAGTAAACATATCCAAATATATTAACTACATTTTCGTAGCTTATATTAACAGATATAGGCATATCACTTAAAGTGTTTATACCGAGTACATTTACGTATTATCGAATGTCGCAAATTTGAAAGCGACGCATTCAACAAAGGATGGCTAAGAAATAAGTCAAATAGACATTTTATTAATGTATCCATACTTTTTAAGAATTATGCATATCCATAAAGCATATTGTACATTGAACACGAAGCGTTAACACTTCATTCAATATACAGCAGAAATATTAAATTATAAGCACTTTTCGCCGGGGTCCCGTACGGAACGCCATATGTACTTCAATATATATATAAAGCGCTGGAATAAACATGCTCAAGTCCATCAAAAAATGTAAAATAAAATTCATCATAATGTCACAAATTATTCCACTTATGCCTAAATTGTTTACACTAACAAAGATAATCGTAACATAAAACGCATTGCTCCGGTCTCCATAAAACAGCGGTCTCATGTACGCGGTGAAATATGCATAAATGGTCCCCCGTATGCTGTGTTTAGGATTATATATATATATATATATATTATATATATATATATATTTGGAACTTCACTATTAAGGTCACCATTGGGACTGGGTAAAAGTTACCTAAATAGCGAGGTGACCATATTAGTGGGACTAATTTCCTATACTTTTATGTGGAACCAATTTGGGACTGTCCTAATTGCAATGTGGCATTATTAATGAGGTGACCGTGAACCTCGGTTCAACTGTAACTATATGACATGTGTAGATGTAGATACCAGTTTGTTTTAGGATGTTTTATCAATGTAACTGCCGATCACTAACATTGTGTACACCGTTTCGAAAGATGTGTATGTCGCAATCAGCAGTGTCTGTGTAAATAATAATGCACTTCCAACGTAACTGAAATCCTGAGATGTCCAGTTAGACAAACTATTATTGCATGAATATCCCTTCCCTATTTGTTGTCTCCAGACCTGATCTGGTCCTATTTCTATATTTGATTGCAGAGGCAATCACATATAGAAATCAAATGTGACATTGTTCTACCCCCTTAGCAAATAACTGATAAGATTGCCTTAAGTATGCCTCTCCTGAGGATGTAGAAAGCTGACTGTTATACACAGTGGGTAGGGACACATGTCATGCACACGCACATGCACACGGATATGCACACGGACACACACACACACACACACACACACACACACACACACACACACACACACACACACACACACACACACACACACACACACACACACACACACACGGTGTCATTTCAGATGATGTTGTTGAGTTGTGGTGGGATTATGAGAGGTATCCATCGGCCAGTTTGAAATGGCCATAGGTCAGAGTGTTTGATATAGGACATTGTCAGAGAAAAGAATACAAAGTTGACAGGCATTTATACAGTGCTCGCGGCCAGTCACACAGGGTCACCCAGAATGGGGTGATGACAAACAAGGGTGAGCACTGTTTTGTGGACTTGACTGTCTGCAAGCGCAACACTAGTGAATATAATGTGCTTGGTGTGGAACTTGAAAACACGCATTCAACATTTTAATCAGATGCTGTTAAACGGATATTGAGCCAGGCCATAGATGAATAGTAATACGTGGACTCGAAATATACACTTGAAAGTGGATACATACAACACATGTTCATGAATATTTAATAAATGTAACGATACATGTAGTAAAGCAATTGATAGTGTTCTGCATATACACTCGTCACATTACAAACACACACTTTTGGTGACGTGTCTATCCTCACACTAAATATCCTCCCAAGGATTCATCGTGTTGCTCAAGTGGATGGAATACTGGGGTCCAGACACCAATACAGTTTCTGAAAGGGGGGGTTGCTACATGTGAATGTCCACATCATACTCATCAAGCCATTTCAATTCAACATAATCCATGTACTAAATTGCGCATATGAGTTTGCGTCATTTTTTGCTGTGCTTCTAAATGTTGATATAATAGTAGAAGTGGTTTTCTATTGGAATGCTGTTGAAATATATATGGGGTTTTAATATGTCTAGTGTATGTAGCTGGTTTTCTATTGAACTGCTTTTGGAATCAACTTTTGAAATATTACGATTCGTTACGTAATACTGGTGCAGAGACCCCACACTCAATAGCATGTAGCGCTTCGTCACGCTTGCCCACAGACCTCCCTCCGAACTGTATAGATGACTCCTTACATAATGTACACGTATCTAAATTTGATATTCGGAAGGGCATCCAAATGTAATTGTCTTTCGCAAGTTCGTTGTAAGGATTATGTTTTAATTAGTTATTATTTCAACCGTGCCTGCCTGAGTGTACTGACGGTATGGTTGCTCTATGACGTCAAAGGGTGCTGCACCTGCGAGGTATGTAGAGAACATTATAACCGGTCCCTTGCTCCCGCATAATAACCGGTCCCTTATACCAGTGCGCATGCGCTACTAGAAACGGAACCATTACACACTCGCATTTCAACCTGTTCAATACTTGTTTAGTTATTGTCATTTCACGCTTTCTCTTTAGTAAAGTGACTGAACAAATGGAACTCTGTTCTTATTTATAACTAAACAACTTGATGGCGCCTGTGAACGTTGAGTGTCCGCAGAGGCGGCAGTGGTGGCTGCTATGCTGAGTGTACACGCCACTGTGCACGTCGCAGTCCCCCGGGCGCTGGGCGCGAATGCGAAGATGGAGAAACTCAAGCGTCCTTCCGTAGCACTGGCCGGGACGGGCGAGGCTTGGTCATACTTCATAACCCGCTGGGGTGAGTACAAGACGGGTACTAAACTTGTTGGACCCGACATAGTCGCACAACTACTGGAATGCTGCGAGGAGGAGTTGAGAAAATACCTCACTCGCGCAGCGGGCAAGAGCCTAATGAGCAGTGACGAAAAAGACGTCCTCACCGCCATGAAGGCACTCGCCGTCCGAGCGGAGAACACTATGGTAGCTCGGGTAGCCCTGTCTAACATGCGGCAGGGACACGAGGAGCCCACCCGGTCGTTCTACGCCCGTATCAAGGGGCAGGCGGACACATGCAAGTACGAGATGAAGTGCACTAAGACGGAGTGCGATCAAGTCAACGACTTCACAGAAGAGATTATACGCAATGTGATTGCCCGCGGCATCGCCGACCAAGAGATACAACTTGATCTGCTCGGTGAAAAGAAGCAGGACATGCCATTAAAGGACATGATTGAGTATATCGAGGCCAAGGAGTCTGGAAAACGCTCGGCATCGCGTCTACTCGACCCTCAGAACACGGATGCGATCAGCAGCTCGTATCGGCGGGGGAAACAGCAGAACGTCCGCAACAGGGAGGAGCCAGGCCGGAGAAACCGAAAGCCAAGCCCAAAGGGGTGTGCATCTACTGCGGCGAGGTGGGTCACGGCAAGACGCCCCTGTGGCACACCAGACGCACCGAGTGCCCCGCGTATGGTAAAAAGTGCCAGAAGTGTGGCCGCCAGAATCACCTCGACAAGGCGTGCCTGAGCGGACGACCGACTAAGCCCCCATCTGAGGAGACAGACGAGCTGTATGACGAGCAAACGGCAGCCTTCGTCGAGCTATGCACGGTCACCATGGACAGCGCGGGCGACGGGTTACGCACACTCCCCCTCGCTCACCATCTGTACGATGATATGTGCGATAAATGGACGAAACGCGCGTCCAACCCGCAGCCGTACATCAACCTCACTCTTACCAACGAGCGCGAAGATTACAAAGCGCTGGGTTTTGACCTCCTGAAACGCACCCGCGCAGTATCCCTGCCTGTCATGGCCGACACGGGCTGTCAGAGCTGCCTGATCGGCATTGGAGTCACCCAACAAATGGGCCTGAGTACCAAGGACTTCATACCCGTATCCATGACTATGAAGGCTGCGAACAACAAGGGAATTCGTATTCTCGGAGCTGTGGTGGTCAGATTCGCCGGTAACAGTGGCACTCGGAGATTGGAGACGCGCCAAATCGCGTACGTGACAGACACCTCGGACCGCATATTCCTCTCCCGCGCAGCTTGCGTGGACCTGGGCATGATCTCGGACAAGTTCCCAACACTCGGGGAGGTCAACCTGGCGACCTCTGAATTGTGTGACTGCCCGCGACGTGCAGAGCCGCCGACCAAGCCGACCACACTCCCCATGCCGGCGACCGAGGCTAACAGAGAAACCTTACAGAAACACTTACTCAGAATATACGCTCAGAGCACTTTCAATACGTGCCCGCACCAGCCCTTACCGAGAATGACTGGCCCACCGCTACGTCTTATACTCGATGAGGATGCGACGCCGGTTGCCCATCACACTCCCATCCCCGTGGCCATACACTGGCAAGACGAGGTAAAAGCAGGCCTTGACCAGGACGTTCGTCTCGGCGTGTTAGAGGAAGTACCCATCGGTACGCCGGTGACATGGTGTCACCGCATGGTAATCTGCGCGAAAAAGAACGGCAAGCCGCGACGCACCATCGACTTCCAGGCCTTGAACAAACATGCGTTCCGCGAAACCCACCACACCCAATCCCCGTTCCACCAGGCGAGACGCATACCTAACGGGAAACGCAAGACCGTATTCGACGCATGGAACGGCTACCACAGTGTCCCTCTACACGAGGACGACCGCCACAAGACGACCTTCATCACTCCATGGGGACGCTACCGGTACCTATCGGCTCCACAAGGGTATATAGCGTCAGGAGATGGTTATACACGACGATACGATGAGATCGTCGCGGACATTGGTGACAAGACCAAGTGCGTGGACGACACGCTACTATGGTCAGATACGATCGAGGAGAGCTACTTCCAGGCGGTCCAATGGCTGGATATATGTGGCCGGAATGGAATCATCCTCAACCCGGAGAAGTTCGTCTTCAGCGCACCCACAGCGGACTTTGCAGGCTTCACGATCACCATGACTGACGTACGACCATGCAGCCGCTACCTGGAGGCGATCCGCGATTTCCCACAACCGCGTAACATCACCGACGTTAGATCGTGGTTCGGGCTGGTCAAACAAGTGGCCTACGCGTTCAGCATGGCCGAACGAATGCATCCGTTCCGGAAGCTCCTGAAAAATGGAGAACGCTTCAAGTGGTCCCCGGAGTTAGAGGACATATTCCGCGAGTCGAAGGACGTGATCGTTCAAGAAATCGAGCGCGGCGTCCGCATCTTTGACAAGACCAAGCCTACATGCATCGCCACAGACTGGTCGAAGGAGGGCTTTGGATTCTGGCTATTTCAAAAGCACTGCCGATGCTCACCAATCAGACCCTTCTGCTGCAACGACGGGTGGAAAATAACCCTGGTCGGCAGCAGGTTTACACACGCAGCAGAATCCAGATACGCGCCCATAGAGGACGAGGCCCTCGCAGTCGCGGACGCCTTGGACAAGGCGCGCTACTTCGTGCTGGGTTGCGAGAACTTGATCGTAGCGGTAGACCATAAGCCGCTGCTGAAACTCCTTGCGGACAGAGCCCTTGACGACATACCTAACCCCCGCCTCAGGAACCTCAAGGAGAAGACCCTGCGTTATCGCTTCCGCATCACACATGTCCCAGGCATGAAGAACAAGGCGGCAGATGCCATGTCACGTAGGCCGGTCGGCACCGCGCTACCACCACTCATGAACCTACAAGACGACAATGCTGCCATAGTGAACCATCTACCATCCAGCATGCACACCAACGTCTTATCTCTCCTACGCCGAGTCGAACCGGATGACGACGACGACGTCGAGGAGGACAACCTGACATGGTGCGCCGCGGGCCTCGAATCATTGCGATCAGTGACATGGGACCGTGTCAGGAAGGCTACCAGCAGCGACGTCGATATGCACACACTGGAGGAAATGGCAACCGACGGCATCCCCGACTCGAAGATCGAGATGCCAGAGGCGATTCGCGACTATCACCAGTACCGCGAAAACATCACATCGACAGACGGAGTGATCCTATACAAGGACAGGGTTATCATACCGCCCTCACTCCGCGGTGAGGTACTGAGCACCCTACACGCTGCCCACCAGGGCGTATCGATGATGACCGCCCGTGCAGAATCCTCTGTGTTCTGGCCAGGCATATCGGCCGACATCAGCACCACTCGGAAAAATTGCGAACACTGCCACCGGATGGCACCCTCACAACCTGGAGCGCCGCCCATCCCACCGATCCCGGTCGTTTACCCCTTCCAGGCAGTGTGCTCGGACTTCTTCGTACACAGGGGCGTACACTACCTCGTGACGGTGGACAGATACTCAAACTGGCCAATCATATCGCAGTCGACAGGTGGCGCCACCGGCCTCATCAACCACTTACGTCGCGCCTTCGTGACGTACGGGACGCCAGAAGAGCTCTCATCGGACGGGGGTCCGGAGTTCACCTTTACCGAGACCAGGTCTTTCCTGCACAGATGGGGCGTACACCACCGCCTATCATCGGTGGCCTCCCCCCACAGCAACTGTCGTGCAGAGATTGGGGTGAAGACGATGAAACGACTCATCACCGACAACACCGGTCCGAAGGGAGAACTGGACACTGACGCTGTGCAGATAGCGATACTACAATATCGCAACACACCCGACCCTGACACAAAGATCTCTCCGGCAATGTGTGTCTTCGGCCGCCCGACACGCGATTTCATCCCGATTATCCCCGGGAAATACAGACCACATGAGACTTGGCGTGAGACACTCAAAGCAAGGGAGGAAGCCCTCCGTAAACGCCACATCCGCACAGCTGAAACCTGGGCGGAGCACACTAAACGCCTTCCACCACTCGCGGTAGGGGACTTAGTCCGCGTACAGAACCAGACAGGACCTCACCCCAACAAATGGGACAAGACGGGCAGTATCGTTGAGGTACGTCAGCACGACCAATACGCGATCAAGATTGACGGATCGGGCAGAGTCACACTTCGGAACAGGAAATTCCTGCGCAAGTTCAGCCCAGTTCACTACGACCGGCCGCCAACCCGATCGATCTATGACGACCTAGCAACCCGCGTCACCGTACCAACACCCGTCGTGACACCGCAACTACCTGACCTCGATAACGACCCTGCGACACCTGCGACGCAGACGGGGCACACACCGCCACCGACACTGACGTCAGCGAGAACACCCCAGCGCAAGACACCGCCCGCTGCAGTCACGCCTGCAACCCCAGGACGAGACACACCGAGGCGCGCGATCCTCCAGACGCCACCACCAGCCCCAGAGACCCCGAGATCTCCACCCCCATCGGAGCCTGACGTGGAACCACCAGCACCAGCAATTGGTCAACGACGATCCACCAGAGCGACCAGCGTGCCTACCTGGCACAAGGACTACTCCATGGGATAGTCAATAAACATTTATCAGCCTTTATCCAGTAGCATAAAGACTCGGAGGGAGATAGAGAACATTATAACCGGTCCCTTGCTCCCGCATAATAACCGGTCCCTTATACCAGTGCGCATGCGCTACTAGAAACGGAACCATTACACACTCGCATTTCAACCTGTTCAATACTTGTTTAGTTATTGTCATTTCACGCTTTCTCTTTAGTAAAGTGACTGAACAAATGGAACTCTGTTCTTATTTAGTATGTGCACCTGCGAGGTATGCCGTAAACGATACCTCGCTCTAGGGCGATTCCACCGAACTGGGGATCCTGATGTTGTCGCAGTCCGCTTGTACCATCACTCAAACAGGCGGAGTTACCGACAATAGAAGTATTGGGACCATCGATGCCGTTTGTGATTGACCATGTGTGCGTCCGAGTACCGGCGTGCGTCGACTGGACATGTTGTCGTAGTAGACTCAGGTGTGAAAAAACTTCCTCGCAGTGGTCACACGAGAGACGTCTGCCCTCGCCCTCGATAACTCATCGGGACTCGCGAACGAAGTGGTGACGCCGACCACAGCCGGGTCAAGGCGAATGCAATGTCGACACTGGGCGAACCGCTGTCAACGACGTCCACGGAGTCGAGAGCACTAACCGGCGTCGAGTATGTCTCACAGCGCGC
This sequence comes from Paraescarpia echinospica, assembly GCA_020002185.1. Taxonomy (NCBI): domain Eukaryota; kingdom Metazoa; phylum Annelida; class Polychaeta; order Sabellida; family Siboglinidae; genus Paraescarpia; species Paraescarpia echinospica. The sequence continues at coordinate 8,054,768 of CM034532.1, read as the reverse complement.
CCATTGCATGTTGTCAGCTGTCTGCTGCATATAGTTTTTGCTACTGTGACCTCCGACTACTGCCATGTCGATATTTGTCTGTGCGCGCTGGGCTGGTCCGGGATCACTCAGATCTGCCATATGATACGGATTACCCGTATCCGATACCGATTTTGACGATTTTTTTTAGTAATACGGCCGTACTCCATTTTAATTTGATACGGATTTCAATAAAATTTAGAAAAATCTTTATACAGCCACATTATTTACTTGTATGCATCACAAAACCATAATGCAGTCATATCAGTCGAAAAAAAACAATAGCTTTCGGTGCAATGAAGAAATCGTTTAATTTAGTGACTATAACTACATCGAAAGAACGAACTAAATCACCGACAATAGACAGTGATTTAGTTCGTTGTAGCGCGCAGTAGCCAATCTATTGCGGTTGTGCGCAAGATGGTCGCAAGGTTTCCGTTCGGCAACCCGGTTTTGCGCGACTTGAGTGTTCTCGACCCTGCAGACAGTGTGAACCTCACTTACGAACCGATTGTTCGTCTGGCATCCCGCTTTGCTCCCGACGTTGATGCCGAACCACTGAAATATAAGTATGAGGACTTTCAGTTGTCCGATGACGTCATCGTGCTGGAGGAGAATGGTCAAGCGCGGCAGATCGACCACGTCTCGTCTGAGATTCTCTCAGTTAAGGCGCTGTTGCAAGCCTTCCGCTTCCCGCTGTTGGCAAAGGTGATGGCACTGCTTCTCTGCCTTCCACACAGCAATGCTGATGCAGATTGGCTGTTTTTCATCTTGTGAATGAATGTAGTTTTTGGAAGATGTTAGGTATAATGTATGAAACTACGTACTTGTTGTTATGGTAGGCGCGACATATATGTATATATGAATGACACATATGTATATAAGAAAGATACGTATTGGTACAGATTCTTACAGAATTTTAGGTCAGAAATACAGATTGCAACCAAAAAAATGTGGCAGGTCTGGATCACTCTTAACGGATCTCGCCGGAGAGTGTCTCCATACAACTGTTGTTTCTCGTGCAGTGGCTGACCTACAAACAGAGACTCGACAATCGTTAGACGACATCGGAACTACAAACAGAGACTCGACAATCGTTAAATGATACAACAATAGTCATATCCCGATCGGAGGCGCTGAAGCAGGAATCCGATGATGTAGCCTTAGCTGCACGACTTTCAGGCAGTAGCTGCGTGCTGTAGGCCTAGCCGTCATTGCCATCACACTCACCCTGTCCGTCCGTGTATTGGTACCGCATTTGCAGTGACGATGCTGGACGGTGTCTCCCTCAGTTAGGCGTCATCGGAGTTACAATCAGAGACATTTGATGTTGTCACATTGATCACAGTTTGTGACCGCCAGGCGGGCGACTTAAACTCTGTGTCAATAGGAGCCGACATCTGCAAGGTGCAGCCAGCCTAGGATTAGCCCCCCAATGTGTAGGGAAGGGGGGTGATTTTGGGGTGAAATTTTAGGTTTTTGATAAGCCTCAAGGTTTTCTTGGTGAGCTTCAATGGGATGCATTTTGAAAGCCTGAAGGTGAGGTTTTTGACGATCGAGCCTCGATCGGGAGGGGTGCACATAGAGGCTTTAGAGCTGCATTTAGTGATGTGTTGTTGATAAGAATTTATTTAATTAGTGTTGTTAGTTTGCAACAGTATATGCGCACGATTGTCTTGTGTTCCCGAGAACTAACGACGGCAAACATATCGCCTGCACGAGACTGTTCTATAAATAGGCGCAGACGCCAAGCGTCGGCCGACAAAATACTTCTGCCGTTGAATAGCGCAATCTATACAGGGCCCCTTTAGATTTAACAAGATTGCCACCCAGAGAATTAACTCTAGGTGGCAGGTGGACAAGGAAGCCCTTTGGCTTATCGAGAGTCCAACCCTTTTATCTATGTGTATCCCGCCCTTCTGAGGTATGTGTCGATTTTATTTTTAAACATATTCACGCTACTAGCACCCACAGATCAGCAGATAATTTGTTCCATTAATTTACAGTCCTTTGTGAAAATTAGAACTTTCTTATATCTAATCTACACTGCTCCTTTGTTAATGTAACTTCATGTCCCCTAGTCCTTCTATCTTTCTTAACTAAGAAACAAATATTTCTATCAATATTTTCATAGCCATTTATTATTTTAAACACTTCTGTCTGATCTCCTCTCAATCTCCTGGTCTCTAGTGTTGTTAAAACACATTCTTTTAGGCAAATTTCATAACTAAGATCCCTCAGTTTTGGTATCATTTTAGTCGCTCTCCTCTGTACTCTTTCTAGCATATCTATGTCCTTCGTGCGATATGGCCTCCACGCTTGTATACAATATTCTAAATGAGGCCTCACTATTGTTTTGTACAGCGGTATTATTAGTTCGTTTTCCTTATACGCTATATTTCGCCTAATTAATCCAAGGATTTGATTTCCCTTTGAAGCTGCAAATCCGCACTGCTCTGAAACCTTCATATCAGCACTAATGGCTAACCTTAAGTCCTTTTCTTTTACAGTAGTACTTAGTACAGTACCCCCCAATTGTATATTATACCTCTTCGTTCCCATGTCCTGTGTGGAGGCATTTACATTTCCCAAAATTGAACAGCATTTGCCACTTTTCAGACCATTTGATCAACCTGTCAAGATCATCTTGTAAATGCAGTCTATCTCCATCACTTTTAATCCTTCTAAACACTTTTGTATCATCCGCAAATTTCAACACCTTGCTTGTTATTTCATCATCCAAATCGTTACATAATATAGATCCTATAGTACTGATCCCTGTGGTACCCCACTCAATACCGATTTCCAGTTTGAAGCCTCCCCATCAACTACTACACGTTGTCTTCTGTAAATCAGCCATTTTTCTATCCAGTTTATTATACCATTTCCTATGCATGCCATGGGCCTTTAGGTTAAGCAGTAATCTTTGATGTGGTACTTTGTCGAAAGCTTTTTGAAAATCTAAGTAGACCATATCTACTGGTGATCCCTCATCTACCCACTTAGTGATGTCTTCCAAAAACATAACATATTTGTTATGCATGACCTCGCTTTAAAAAATCCATGTTGAGATCGGTTTAACAAGTTATGTCTAACAAGAAAATCCACCTGTGATCTTTAATTAGTCTTTCTAATAATTTGCAAATCACTGATGTTAAAATCACTGGTCTATAGTTCTCTGACTTGTTTCTCGAACCTTTTTTAAATAACGGTATAATGTTTGCCTCTTTCCATTCTAAAGGAACCACCCTCTTCTAATGACAAATTGAAAACTGTTGCAAGCGGTACGCTAATTTGTTCTACAATTTCCAATAGTAGTTTGGGGGTATCCCATCCACTCCAGGTGATTTATTATCCTTCATAGCCCTTACTTGCTTAGCTACCATTTCCGTGGTTACAATTAACTGTCCTAAATAGTCTGAATCTGCCCCCTAGAACTTTGCCTCTGGTACTGGCAGTGAACTAATATCTTCCCTGGTAAACACTGAACTAAAATACTCATTCAGGTCTTCTGCCATTAAGAATCCCTCTGATATTATATTTCCAACACTATCTTCTAGAGAACCGACTTTATCCTGAACTTTCTGTTTGCTTCGAACATACGTATAAAAACTCTTGCTGTCATGTTTTATGTTACTAGCTAATTTTTGTTCATTGCTTCTCTTTGAATTTCCCATTTCAGCTGTAGCTTGGTTAAGTGCTTCTTTATAAATGTTGTAGTCTTCATCATTTCCAGTACATCTATATGACTTCTACATCATTTGTTTATACTTAATTTTTCTAATGGCTTCCTTCGATAAGTATTTCTTTTCGGACCGTTTCCCTTGTTTTTGAAGGGTACAAATTTCTCGACTATGCACTTAATTTCACTCTTTAATATATTCCAGCATTCTGTTGCTGTCTTATATTTCAGTGTGTTATTCCAGTCTATCTTTGCTAAATATTTCCTCATGTCCTTATACCTTCCTTTGTGGAAATTTATATATTGCTTTTTACTATTCCTTTCTGATTTTATTTAATGGAAGTCTCTTCGTCCTTAATTATTCGACACATTACAACAGGTTAAATAAATTAGGGTATCATATTAACATGAATTATTGACTCGAATCCATTTGCCTTGTATGCAATATTTACTATAATTATTCCAGATAGCCGTAGACACCTGCATGGTATTTCATTTGTACGTTTCACGTTGCACAGGGTGATCGACGTGCCGCCGCAAGATCTATACATAGAACACTGACCTAGATCGGTGCGCTAGATTAGAACTCATTTTACATGGTGTATTTTTCAAATTTTATGACGTTCAACTAAATTATATAGACATTTAAGCTTAAGACGCAAGCTCTACAATGTATATAAATGTCATATTAATATGTACTGTTATCAATGCTGCAACAACAAGATCAAACTGACTAATTTATAACGAAATGGAGTAAATGTCACCCCTATGTTGTAATGGCAGATTCCAACTTCGTGATTCTCGTTCTAAACGTGAGATCGCCCTTTTTGTGGGTATCATTCGTGTCGTCGAAAGTGAATATTTGGCTCACCGCTGTTCATTGATATATATCTGTAATATATCATTGATTACGTTGGCCAGTTAACTAACTGAAAACATGGTACGTCAAGTAGTACTGAAATATGACTCGAGTAATAGGAAAATGTTGAACTACTGGGCATTTCTGTTGAAACCCCGCGCCAAGTTACCCACGTGTTTTCCTCACCTTCGATACGATAAGCCCATCATATTCATAGGGGCCTGTTGTTAGATGGCACTTGTCTAGAATCCGGACCCTCTTCATTTGAACAACATTCTTGCATCATTATAAATATCCTATTGAACATGTTCATTCCACAATGTCAATGACCAATAAAGGCTTTTTTAATACAAGACCAAATTGCATCTTACCCACCTTTTTCTGCCCTGCTTTAAATTATTATACCCTCGTTTTAGACTTTTATGAAATTATGGCACTAGAGTTAATGTAAATAGCACTCTGGTTTCCATCATTATCAATCACTAAAACATCTATATGGTGCAGTGTGCTTGACATGAGCTGCGTAACAGCTATTTGAACTTAAATTATAAAATATGCTTGAAACAATATGTAACACTAACAGGAATTCCCTTGGACAGCGGAAACATGTAAATGACACAGTGTGGTGAAATGCCGGTCCGATTGGACTAGCTCTGATTATGTAAATTAATTTACGCTGTGTACATTAGTACATGCTAGTTGGGTGTTGTGATGGAATGAAACAAAATAAGACAATAAGGTAGGTTTTTATAACACGCAGCTAAATATTCCGTACAACCGTCGAATAGGAAACTTGCTGAACGCGGAGAATGTAAATGGCAGCTGTTTACATCCAGTTAGAATATGTAGTGCCGCCTAGTGATCATGAGTGATGAGCGACTTGGACAAACTTACATGCGCTGGTTACAGACAGCGTTATGTGTTGTCCCATCGTAGTTGCGTTATTCCTGCATCGGGTGATTATTTTAGCAAGTTACCAAATGCCAGCAATGTTACTGATTGTTCAGTCATTGGCTTCGGGAAAGGAAATCCTCATGAAAAGTATAGCCAAAATGATGTAACTTAGTCTGAAAATGTTGTTCCTTCATCAGCGTCAGGCTTCAATTTTCAAGTTCTACTGTCATCGCCATGTCCGCCACTACCGTTTGCTGTCTCTGATTAAAC
>CM034532.1:7984018-8048045 GCA_020002185.1 Paraescarpia echinospica | reverse complement strand
GGGCTGGTGGTACGGGCTGGTAGTAGGGGTTGGTAGTACGGGCTGGTAGTACGGGCTGGTAGTAAGGGCTGGTAGTACGGGCTGGTGGTACGGGCTGGTGGTACGGGCTGGTGGTACGGGCTGGTGGTAAGGGCTGGTGGTACGGGCTGGTGGTACGGGCTGGTGGTAAGGACTGGTGGTACGGGCTGGTGGTACGGGCTGGTGGTACGGGCTGGTGGTACGGGCTGGTAGTAAGGGCTGGTAGTACGGGCTGGTAGTACGGGCTGGTGGTACGGGCTGGTGGTAAGGGCTGGTAGTACGGGCTGGTAGTACGGGCTGGTGGTAAGGACTGGTGGTATGGGCTGGTGGTACGGGCTGGTGGTACGGGCTGGTAGTACGGGCTGGTAGTGAGTTCCAACACTTTACAGTGTTTTACACCATAAATTGATAAACATCGCGACTTAATATTTGTCCGGATGCATTGATGTACATATTGACACTGAACTCGAGATGGACGTAAATTTGTATGCTTCGTAACGAGGCACTGAACATTTACAGGTACTGGTGTATTGTTGTCTGTTTTATACATTATTGAGCAAATTTTCAAATCTGCTAAATCGTGAAATTTAAGTAATAATAATAATAATAAATAACTTCTTACGCACCAATATCCTCAGACAATCCGAGCTCAGTGGCGCACCAAAACCAAAGGATTAAGCATTCTCATACTCGTGTGATAGGCGAAAGTCGTCAACAAATGGATGGATGTGCTAGGAAGCTAGGAAGGATAGGCGATATTGAAAAGATAGTTGTATCAATACAATTTGTGTTTTACTTACCGACATGATTTTTAAACCACCTTGCTTTCATGTTGAGTGGTGGACTCAGGTTGAGGATATGTGGATTAGCAGCCATCTTCAGGTGTGGAAGACACACTTTAGAACTGGAAACAATAATATAATATCTGTAAATAATAACTGATCACGCTTTCCTTTTTGCAAAGTCAATCAGTTCAATAAATCCTCACACTTGAAGGCCAATAATAATATTTGTTACACGACGGATGTTTGTCTGTAAAATTCCTATTTAGTACAATTTCTGATGGTAGATATAGTACAGCAGTATACACATGTCAGTATAATATTGTCAGTTCAGATGAACTTTGAGATCAAACAAATCTAGAGAATATGGGCAGTTTTATAGCTGACATATGCATGGAGTTATGTAAACTGTGTGTGAGTGTGTGTGCATGCATGCGAGTGTATGCGTGTATGTTTATGGCGTTTTGCTAAGTGTTACTGACAAGGTAGAAAGCATGTCATAAATCAGCAAAAGAAATTATTTTTTACACAGTAATGAACTATTTTTTTATGACTCACCATAGATAAGTGCCTCTTGCATTGATGCTGTTCATTAGATCATATGCTTTCATAGATGTGTCGAGTGTCCCCGTCAACTGAATGGCACTAGCATTATTTACAAGAATGTCAATGCCACCAAACTCTTTGACTGCCTTCTCAACAGAGGCTATCACCTGGTCTTCATGTCTTATGTCAACGATGCATGGTAAGCATTTACCTCCCACTGCTTCAACTGTTAAATAGATCAGGCAGACACTTCACTATCATAATAAAATAAATTCTGTAGCGCCAATATCCTTAAAAAATCTGAGCTCAGTGATGCAACAAAACCAAAGCAATATGCTTTCTCATAATCAGTAACAGGACAAAAGTCATCAACACAAATATATATATATATATATAAAATATTAGTACAAATACCCATCCTTCAGAAGGGGTAACTTGGTAGTTTATAAACAATTCTGAGGATTAGGTCAGAAACCAAGCAAACAAGTCGATATTTCAAGTGAGTGCTAAAGTAGACTAATCTGCCTGAAGACAAAAACATGAATAAATGAATATCTAATAAAAAACAGTGACAATGTCCGATAAATATGGCAACTGTTTTGATACAAAGAAATTCCATTCTTACTTTCTTTAGCTGCTGTGTAAATTGTTCCTGGTAACTTTGGGTGTGGTTCTGCTGTTTTGGCAGCTATGATAATGTTAGCACCATCACGGGCACATTTCAATGCAATGGCCTTCCCAATCCCTCGACTGGCACCAGAAATATAGATGGTCTTCCCCGCAAGCTTCCTACAGAACATAACAAGAAGTTGACAGCTATATGAAAACTTATATATATATGACAACATACTCAAAAAAGTTATTGATTCAATGGCAAAGTAGGTGGTCAATGACCAATGGGTCAGTGTATATTTCGAACACTGATATACAATGGAACCTCACTATTAAGGTCACCCTTGGGACTGGACAAAAGTGACCTGAATAGTGAGGTGACCATATTAGCGGGACTAATATAATATGCTTAACTGTATGTGGAAATAATTTGGGACTAATTGCAAGATGGCTGTATTGCCGAGGTGGTTGTAAACGATGTTGCACTGTGTATATAAATTCTAACATACTGACCGCCCAAATGTTTTAAATATAATTTACTGTAACTACACCAATGAACAACTGTGTCATTTGTCAAACTATCACTGTCTCAAAACGTTAGTGACATTAGCAGAAAATGCAGAATTTGCAATCAGCTGAAGTAATCGTTAGACAGTCACACACATGTTGCTGCCACATTGGGATCAGCAACCAGGATGAAAGGAACATGACCATTAGCGGTGACCTTAGACATGCATGGGGGAGGGTGGTGCTAAATGTCAGAGTCTAGTAGTCACTTCTCCACACCTCACCACACGCTATGGGGTGATTACTTTACATAATAATTATCATTGATAATGTCCAAAACTACAAATAGCACTTTTTTTAAAGTTTAACACAAAAAGGTAGGAATTTTAGGTTTTGACTGTTCATAGGAGAGAACAGGATACGTTTTTTTTATTTTACCTACTGTTGTGCTATATGCTGTAACATTTAACCGTTTTATTTAATACACTATTTAATACTTCTGTGTCATTGTTTTGACATTTATCTGCAAACATGAGTTAAATGTCACAACATGGCCATGATTCAGGAAGGATTTAAAGTTAATATTTTTGGCGAAATTTTACATTTAACAAACGTTTGTTTACACCAATTTCACGTCACACGAATACCCAAAACATCAGCTTATGTTTTGCCATTGTCAAACTGGTTCTAATAAAAAGCAGGACAATTAATTGATGCATATTGACTTTGTTTGTGTTGGCATTTTTAGCCCCAACCTCCACTACAATGTAAGTAGGAGTGACAGTGTCAGTGGACACGACTGACGAGTGTTGCCTGTTCCTGTGACATGTTATAAACCTATAAATTCGTCCCACATATATTTCGTTCAATAACCTGAATTATCTGATAATTCTTGGCGGCCTAACGGACACAACCAATGCATAAAAATGCGTAAATGTTAGCAAACAGGCTCATTTATACCCAACGTTCTGCATTTTGTTTTCGGATAGAGTTGACAGACGATGCCCTCCCTTTCTCCCCAAGCGCCACCTGTTAGCAAACCTAGTTAGCGGACATGGCGCCACCTGGGGTAAACGTTCGAAACAGAGCGTGGACGTTTTCAGATACAATTTCGTTTACTAGATTCCCATAACTCGTTAGAATGGCCTTAGCAATTTAATAACAAATTAATACTTTTTAGCGTATTAACTAAACGGCAACTTGAATGCAGCAAGTTAAAATTATTTAAATGATTTGTATCCGTTGTCATGCAAATTAAATAATTTATGACTGGTTGTTAGGCAATGACGTGGTTACACGTGATATAAATAAATATGGCGTCGAAGCGTGAAACGTGAGCGCACGGTTTAGAATATTTACTTGTTAGTTTCTTTAGTGACAGTCAACTAGTTGTATTTGTGGAATTACACAATGGTAAGCAAATTCGTTTCACCCATTTATATGTTTCGCATATGTGTAATACTAATGAACCCTAGATTTTCATCAATAAATACCCGTTACCGAAATGCAAATTCTAGACTCGGTGATTGGTCTTCACCGTCTTGCTCTTTTGAGTCTTCACTTGCCCGTCTTGGAGACCACTTCAAGTTCATCTAGTCTTTTCAGAAATCAGTGGCAGTGCATTCACTGGCTCCGATTTGACGCTGCAGGTGGCTGCCGCATGTGAGTTACAGAGACACAGACATCGTTAATTTTCATGTCCATGTAATATGTATGCAATCTATTTAGGAAATTGTTTTATTCTATGACTATGTCAGTCTATGACTAGTATGACTATGTGTATGTATCATTCTGACATTCGTGGCCATATGCATATTCAATATTGGTTCATGTTTTAGTTATTATGATTAAATTAATTATTAAAGAATAATTTGTACATTTTATTAATTAATGGTGTTAATTAATAGGTTTTGATGTTTCAGCTTTGTTTTGTCTTTGGTATTTTGTGAGAAAATTCTTAAAGTAAAAGAAGAGCCCTCACATATCATAATAATAATGATGTATCTCATGTATATTATAATATAATGTAGATAGACAACACGCATACATCACCTGCAGAAATTAGTTCATTTAATTATATTCAGCTACAAATAGTTACTTAGAAAAAGGTATGTAATATACATGTAGAAAGAAAGATTTAGTGTACGAAAATCGGGGTGTTTAGCAATATTTTTTACGTTTGTTATTATTGATGATTTCATGACATTAGTGCATTTATTATATATATATGGAGTAAACAGATTTGTTGAGAACAATTTATGTAATGTTATCAATGTTGATGTATCATGATTGACTTAAAAGCAAACAAATCCAGATGACAAAGTTATGCAGTAAAGAAGCCAGGTGCTTAAAGAAAGTTAATTGATGTGATTTCATGTATGTGATGCTAAATATCTCTGTATTCTTTTATATTATACTCAACATCATGCCTTTGATGTTCTACCTTTTTATTTGCTATTTTAAACATATATTTGGCAACTTAGTTCTATTGCACTCTGGTGTCAATCTATTGTTTTGATATGTTTAATTTTCCCAAATGAGCAACATGCTTCGATCTGTTCCATTGTAGTACTGATATAATAATAACACTGCTGATTGAAACGTTGAACTTTGAAACATTTCAAATAATCCACTTTTAGTAATGCCTCTGCAATTATGTAACTTTGTGCAACAGCACATTACAAATTAATGTTGTGTTGATCTGTTGTCCATATGTGACTATGGGTGCATGCAGTCAATAAATGATTCCAGTGCAAGGGAGGATACCGATCGCACTGTATGCTCAACCAGGCGTATAATAATACACTTCATTAACCTCACAGTGCTTGTATGAATTAAGCATGTTCTGACAGGATAGGCGATACGACTTGGTATTCCCATATGTGTGAAGAGATTCATCAGACTGGTTGTTACAATTTTTTTTCGTTTTTCACAATAATGAGCTCTATTATTTTTATTTTACTGAAATACAAAAGTGATAATTTTGGCATATCCCAGTTTTTGTCTTTTGTAACTGCTTGTCAAAGTTTTTAGGGGGGATCTAAAAGAGAAGTTAAATAAAATTAATGTTTTTTACAAACTACTGTAGTAGACAACTTCACATTTATGTATATGGCAACATGTAATGTATAGTCACTTTGTTGCAGTCGGTTCAACAATGACATGCATAATACAAACATCCCTCCTGTGAGAGAGCACAGCCCCAGTAGATATGCCTGTTGCAGCCCCGATGCAGCTGCGAGGTCGCATCTCCTCTGCAGCATCCATATCATCCATTGACAGAGGTGAGCACTCATCCAACTCATCATTATAATTTTATAGACTTCAGCCACTTGTGGTCTGTTGGTAGGTGCTGTGTCATTGTTCAACAAGACTTTTAGACCTCTGATTCAATTCCCATATCACAATGTATTTATTATTGCTATTATTTAAATTGTCTACCATTATACTAGTATATCATTTCAATTATCTATTAATGAATTTTTTATTGTATTTTATTTATTCAATTCTAATTATAGATGTATGCTTTTGTATGTGTACTATTATAGTGTTAACTTCGATTTGCTTAGCACAGATTTGTTTAATGAAGTTTTTAGCATATTTAGTTTTTTTATTTACTCATAATATATTAAGTCTCAGCATTTTATCGTCAACACCCCTGAACATAGTTTTTACTCTGGATATGAGTGTTAAAATAAACTGTATTATTGATTATTATTTTCATCATTTATGGTGGTATATTTTTCAGAGTCCCAGGTTTTATCCGTAAATTTTGTAAAATCATTAATTGCAATATTTGTCATGTGGTCTGGGAGGATGCTCCACTCTTTGACAATCGTTGTGCTGAAAGTCTAACACTGAAGTTGCTCCATAGTGTATTTCATAGTAAGTTGTAGTGAAGTATGTGGCTGTGGTTTGTTGTTTTCAAATATTGGTCTTTGTCTAGAGTATTTCATATCCATACATGTGTGATCTTGTAGATGTGGGTCATATTGTCTCTACTGTATCTTGTAGACATGGGTCATATTGTCTCTATTGTATCTCGTAGACATGGGTCATATTGTCTCTACTGTATCTTGTAGATGTGGGTCATATTGTCTCTACTGTATCTTGTAGGTGTGGGTCATATTGTCTCTACTGTATCTTGTAGGTGTGGGTCATATTGTCTCTACTGTATCTTGTAGATGTGGGTCATATTGTCTCTACTGTATCTTGTAGACGTGGGTCGTATTGTCTCTACTGTATCTTGTAGATGTGGGTCATATTGTCTCTATTATATCTTGTAGATGTGGGTCATATTGTCTCTAATGTATCTCGTAGATGTGGATCATATTGTCTCTACTGTATCTGGTAGATGTGGGTTATATTGTCTCTAATGTATCTTGTACATGTGGGTCATATTGTCTACTGTATCTTGTAGACGTGGGTCATATTGTCTCTATTGTATCTTGTAAATGTGGGTCATATTGTCTCTACTGTATCTTGTAAATGTGGGTCATATTGTCTCTACTGTATCTTGTAAATGTGGGTCATGTTGTCTCTACTGTATCTTGTAAATGTGGGTCATATTGTCTCTACTGTATCTTGTAGATGTGGGTCATATTGTCTCTACTGTATCTTGTAGGTGTAGGTCATATTGTCTACTGTATCTCGTAGATGTAGGTCATATTGTCTCTACTGTATCTTGTAAATGTGGGTCATATTGTCTCTACTGTATCTTGTAGATGTAGGTCATATTGTCTCTACTGTATCTCGTAGATGTAGGTCATATTGTCTCTACTGTATCTCGTAGATGTAGGTCATATTGTCTCTACTGTATCTTGTAAATGTGGGTCATATTGTCTCTACTGTATCTTGTAAATGTAGGTCATATTGTCTCTACTGTATCTCGTAGATGTAGGTCATATTGTCTCTACTGTATCTTGTAGATGTAGGTCATATTGTCTCTACTGTATCTTGTAGATGTAGGTCATATTGTCTCTACTGTATCTTGTAGATGTAGGTCATATTGTCTCTACTGTATCTTGTAGATGTAGGTCATATTGTCTCTACTGTATCTTGTAGATGTAGGTCATATTGTCTCTACTGTATCTTGTAGATGTAGGTCATATTGTCTCTACTGTATCTTGTAGATGTGGGTCATATTGTCTCTACTGTATCTTGTAGATGTAGGTCATATTGTCTCTACTGTATCTTGTAGATGTGGGTCATATTGTCTCTACTGTATCTTGTAGATGTAGGTCATATTGTCTCTACTGTATCTTGTAGATGTGGTCATATTGTCTCTACTGTATCTTGTAGATGTAGGTCATATTGTCTCTACTGTATCTTGTAGATGTGGGTCATATTGTCTCTACTGTATCTTGTAGATGTGGGTCATATTGTCTCTACTGTATCTTGTAGATGTAGGTCATATTGTCTCTACTGTATCTTGTAGATGTGGTCATATTGTCTCTACTGTATCTTGTAGATGTGGTCACTGTATCTGTCTCTACTGTATCTTGTAGTATGTAGGTAGGTCATATTGTCTCTACTGTATCTTGTAGATGTAGGTCATATTGTCTCTACTGTATCTTGTAGATGTAGGTCATATTGTCTCTACTGTATCTTGTAGATGTGGGTCATATTGTCTCTACTGTATCTTGTAGATGTGGGTCATATTGTCTCTACTGTATCTTGTAGATGTAGGTCATATTGTCTCTACTGTATCTTGTAGATGTAGGTCATATTGTCTCTACTGTATCTTGTAGATGTAGGTCATATTGTCTCTACTGTATCTTGTAGATGTAGGTCATATTGTCTCTACTGTATCTTGTAGATGTAGGTCATATTGTCTCTACTGTATCTTGTAGATGTAGGTCATATTGTCTCTACTGTATCTTGTAGATGTAGGTCATATTGTCTCTACTGTATCTTGTAGATGTAGGTCATATTGTCTCTACTGTATCTTGTAGATGTGGGTCATATTGTCTCTACTGTATCTTGTAGATGAAGGTCATATTGTCTCTACTGTATCTTGTAGATGTAGGTCATATTGTCTCTACTGTATCTTGTAGATGTAGGTCATATTGTCTCTACTGTATCTTGTAGATGTAGGTCATATTGTCTCTACTGTATCTATAGGTGAGGAATAGAAATGTAACTTGGTCTTGGTATGGATTTTATTTCAGTTCAGGTATAGTTTTTGTGGTTATTGAATTTATAAACTTAGCCATTTGTTCTTCCAGCTTATTAATAATTGACCGGACTACTACTAGTACCTGGCTACATGCACATTATTTCTGGTAATCCCTGACTGAATAATTTATGGGTTTTGGACACTGTTGTTGTGGCCATAGCATGTTGCTTCCACATTGTCTTAAAATGGGCCCATTTATGATTAGATTTATTTAATTAACATTTATTAAGTGACATAAATATTTATTGTACTACCAGTACCATATGTGTATACAATAGATACATGTGCATTATTTATTTTTAATACTTGAAGTAGAAATATAATTATGTATATTCATACTGTATGTGCATGCATATATGTGTGGTGGCCTAGGAAAACCAGTTACCGGTATATTGAAGAAAAAAAAAATGTATTTTTATTCAAGAAATGGAAAGCAACACTATTTTTACTTCCACTAAAGTTTACTGTACTCAAATATTCCCACCAGAACCAAAGTTACAAGAATTTAAAGAGGGCCCCTATAAAAATTAGTTCAGGAGAAAAATCAGTTTTAAAGTCGAGAGTCATTATTCACATGAAAACAAAACTTCATGATGGCATCACAAAATATCTGCTGCTATTACCATGTACAATCCAGTAGAGCAAATGTAGCTGTGTTTGTTATCTTTAGCTTACAGAAATAATTATTAAATTCTGATGGCTACTTTTAAAGTTACAAGACTTTAAAGAGGGCACCCATCAAACATTATTGCAGGAAAAAAGTACTCGTAGTGTATGGAATCATCATAATTCATGTCAAAATAAAATCTTGCTGCAGTATTAATATTATATCAAAATATCCAGTGCTATCACCATGTCCAATGTAGTGAAGAAAATGTAACTATGTATCTCAGCTTTGGAACACTAAAACTATTATCAAATTCTGATGGTTACTTTTAAAGTTACAGTAATTTAAAGAGAGCACCCGTCAAAAAAGTTGTAGTTTGTTAAAAAAAACGTATATTACTAATCAACACGCAAGAGGTATTAAACTCTTCGATGAATATGTGGTTAGCTCTAAAAAGAACTGTTGTTGTTTGGGTCTGAAGAGAGGTGTTTGTGTTCTCATCTTGCGCCTCGGGACGTCATAAACAGTTTGACTGTCACCATTGACAGATCCGTTCACTTCCTCTGCCAGCTCTGGGTCAAAGTCGTCCTCGCTCGAATCAGACAAGTCCGAATCATTGTCATCATTGCCGATCGGGTGTGTCACAAAGTAGTCATTCACAAGTTCGTTGAGGATGCCCCACTTGCGATATACTACATGTTCATCAATGCCAGTGCACTGAAACACAGAGCAAGATCATTCGACTTCGCCGTCTTCGGTCCATCCATGCCATGGTTATGGGCGTAGCCATCTTTGATTTTTCGAAGATCGTAAACACGAAACAAAATTTGTCCCGTAGTCTGTATTTCCAATGAAATCCGGTTCGATAACATGTTAAACTGTTAAGAAATATGTACAGATATAAACTACAGCAACATCAAACTAAACTAATAATTAATCGAAGTACACAAACAACTCCAATCCAACTTCCAAATAAAATTCCATTAACTTTCAAGCAAAATCAACTTTATGACGTGTTTGCGGGAAATTACACCTGGCGACTTCCGACTGGTTTTCCTAGGCCACCACACATATATTTACAGTATACATGATTATGTATCTACTTCAATTATATAAAATATGTTTGTGTGTGTATATGTATAAAAAAAATTAATATATATATACATATGTATATATATATATATATTATATATGTATACTATACTATATATATATATATATACTATATATATATGTATAGCCTCACCTGTAGTTTAAGTAGCAATGGGGTGACTGTCCTGTACATGGGTCAATATTGTACAAATGAACATGTATAATGTTTAGTTGCTTCTCGGGTGTGATCCTTTGTTGACAATGTGATCTGGTGACTTTTGTTGCTAGATACTGCTGTGTCAAAGCATATATTTGTATAATTGTGTCAACGTTTGCGTTAGTATTGGGATAATTTATATTGCAAGTAGCAGATAGTGTGTAATAAATTACAGGTGCACTATGGGTGAAGTAGAATGCTTCTTGTGTCAAATATAACATACTTTTGTGGAGACACCCAAATTATGACCGCCACACCCTCAAACCTTTCTCCGTTGCTGTAGCTAAGTAAATGGTTTCATAACTCGAAAACTGGTTGTGTAGAACAGTGAGAATTTGTAGACAAAACACCAATAAAATAAGAACACATTTTGGTCATGCAGTAATAATATATATGAATTTTATTGACCAAGTTTACACATTTATGTAACTATTACTTGTATTTGAGGCAAAATGTATGTATGCCAAAGTACTATTCCAAAGGTAGAAGAGAAAATGTGATTAAACTAACATGACTCTATGATTGGAGGTCAGTAAACTGGCTTCATAAATACTATTCTGTGAAATAAAAGAGTTATTGTGACAAGTTTGTATTATGGCAGTTCTGCAGTTATCTGATATGTACATTAACAATACACCAGTCCCACTAATTGATAGGCTATTATTCCCAGCAACTGATACCCTGTTATTCCTATATTCTAAGAATAAATTACAGTGTACTGTAAATTGCTGTATCTGCTAACTAAGCCAATGTCTCTGTTTCATCATACAAATAGTGCAAACTGTGTACTGGCAATAATAATAAACTTTATATGCACACAAAGTAAGGCATCATTGAAGAGTGTTATTTATTTTATATATTTGACTAAAAATTAAATGCTAGCACTTAACTACTGTTTTATACATGTACTAAGAATTAAATTTATATAATGGATAACATACCCTGTACATGCATACATGCATGCACACACACGCACGTACAACACACACATGTACAACACGCACGCACGCACACACACACACACACACAGTGTATCTATGTGTTAATCCCTTCTCATTACTTTGTCCTACATATTGATCGGCAGGCAATATATTTCTGTATGACACAGAACTACTAATATTGTGTATTTAGTAAGCATAAACGAACACTAGATATTGCGACAGAAAGGCTGAATGGCCCAGCAAGACTTGCAATAGTAAGGTTCAACTGGGGATTATATCAGAGCAGTGACAGTGAGAGACCCAGCAGGACTGATCCCTGTACTTGCACATCATTAGCACTTCACGGGCCGCACAATGAATCTTACTCTGGTATCGATTCAACACAGCATTATTAGTCGGTATTTATGTTCGTGATGTATATTTTAATGATACCACATCAATAATTTTGCAATCAGCTGCATTGATTTTATGTATAAACTGTCAGATGGGCATTTCTGTGATATTTGTGGCCCATAACAGGGGTAGAACTTCAGCATTTATTTTACTAGACAGCAGGACTAGTAAAGACAAAAGTTTACTAGTCCGCCAAAAGGTTTACTAGTCCTGCAAATAAAAAACATAGCACAAATTTAGGTCACAACAATTTTATTTAAAACACAAAAAACCACAGTGTCATCCAGGCCTGGCGTTAACACTGCCTGTCAGTCAGTCAGTGTCACTCAGAGTCGGAGGCACTACTGTCATCACAGTCGGTGTCACTGCTGTCAGTGTAACTATTACAGTCGGGCCTTGGCCTAAGCGGCTGAGTGTCTGGCCTCCGAGCTCCACCAGCACTCCACAGCTTGATTGCCTCCTTCGGTTCAAATGCAGCGATGTCTGGTGAACTCAGCTGAATGGTCAACAGATCAGTCAGTCGATCTGCCTTCAGGACTGACCGGATGCTGCTCTTCGTCAGCTTCAGCTGACTGAAGCCTCTCTCCGCATCAGCCGAGCTGGCTGGCAGAGTCAGAATGGCGTCAACAAGCCCAAGTATGTTTCCTTACTCTGCCTGGTGGGCTGCATTGACACTAGACCATGTCAGCTGTCGCACGTCTGGGGACTGTTCATACAGGATCATCTTCAGAAGTGTCCACTCCGTCTCCACACTGGCAGTATCGATGCCAGCGTCGCGAAGCACAGGGCCAAAATGGTTGTTGAGTGTGGCCACAGCGTCATTTCCATAATCACCTGCAGCTTCAGGCCACAGCTTGAAGCTAACGATTGATGATGCACGCACAACGTCCGAATTGCTGTCAACGAAGCGACCCTCCAGACAGCTGACCAGGTTGCCCAAGATCTGCAGTCGGGTCTGCTTGGCGAAGACAGCACCTGTGAGTGTCTCACCATGGAAGTCTTCCATGCGCGCCAGGGCACGCTCCTTGGCAGTTGTGGTCGTCTTGTACATCACAAGGGTGGCCACAACGGATGTCAGCGTGGCATGTACATCAGCAACTGTCGCAGTCACTGTCTGAGCCACCAGCGACAGCTTGCTCAGAACAAACAGCACATCGAGAAGGAAGTGTGCCATCTCGATGATGTCTCGTCGGTGCAGTGTCGCCAAGAAGCCAATGGCCTTTGCCTTGGCATCTCCGGAGCCCCCGGGCACTTGCATCTGCGTCAGATGTAGGACATATGCTGGATATCCCTTCACAAGGGCCTGCAGTGCCTTCAGCAGGTGTGGCAACCAGCGAGTGCCACCGACACATGGTGGAAGGGCACATGGCAGAGACAATGTGTCGAATGCTGCCTTCAAGTTGCTACGGTTCAGTGGTGAGTGATGGTAGAACAAGTAGAGGCTCAGGAGGAGACCGCTCAACTTTGTGTACATGGGCAACCGACACAATGCGTCCTTATATGCAAGTTCCAGGCGATGCGCATAGCAGTGGATTGCTTGCAGACACGGCTGCTCACTTCGGAAGAGCGTGGCGACACCGTTGGCTGATCCGGTCATAACAGCGGCGCCATCACTGCCGAATCCGACAAGCTTCTTCATGAGTGTCTCTTTCGGGATGTGGAGGTAGCGCTCCACGACACCGCCAATTGCCCGCTTGATTGACGGAGCATCTGCCTTGCCGACTTTCTCAATACCAGCGAAGGCAGTAGAGACGACACCATTCACTGCATACCTCACGTACACTATCTCCGCTTCCGTGATGGACGCATCTGTCGTACCGTCACTGATGAGGGCGAGAAAGTGAGCACTCTCCAGGTGCTGTGCGAGGTGACGGCGCTCAACCTCAGCGATGGCACGCACGAACTGCTTGCATGCCTTGTCATTCCGATAAGTGTTCCCCACATCAAGGCCCTTCTGTGCGTCCAGGGTACACTGCCACACATAATCTGTGAACGGACGCCGGTGCTTTGCTATCGCGTGACAAGTCCTGAAACATCCAATGCAGGAAATATTAAATATCATAGTATTAAGTAAATACTGAGTATAGTCACAACATAACAACCTTCCTCAGCAAACAGTGAATACTAAAAACATCCTCGCTTTCAAAACAAAACTTGACGAAGATTTGAAGATGGGCAGGTTTAAATTTTAATAAAAGCACAAAAATCACAAGACAAGCCACGTTCTCAAAACCAAAAATATGATGCATAAAGGCGGGAAATACAACACTAAATAGTATTACTTTTGAACCCGAAGATCCAGGCAAGTTATAACACAGATCTACATCAAATGCAAATTAATAATTTCCCATGGCATTGTTTACTGCACGGCACGCTTGAAATGAGAGATAACAGAGAAATGAGGGATAATAATTTAAACCATATAGTGCTAACCCTAACAAAGTACAATCAAACACAATATTTTTTTTACATTTTATAACATTATATCACATGGGTAACATAATTACCTAAACAAATGCGTCAGACGGTCCATGGTGGCCGTGTTCAGCGCTTGGATGGCTCGGTGGGCAGGTGCAGTGCCGGGACGGGCTTCGAACGCAGTTTGCCGGAAGACAGCTCGTGTGTGCGCCTCGCTTGTACTGTGTGCGCGTAGCGAGTCTGGACGAAAGTTGTCCGTGCCAGTCAAGAACGCATTCTTGCCACGGACACCAGTTACGTTGTGTGTCCTGCACACTTTGCAAAACATCAAATCGTTGTCGTCATCGTAGGACAGCCAAGTGTGGTCTCGTTCCCAAACCTTCAAATAGCCACGCTGTCGTTTCTGCTGGTCGTACAGCGTGTCCCGTTCTCGCTTTTCCACCTTGCGTTTAACTTCTGGTTTTGCAACCCCAGTTAAATAACGATGCATCGTGCGTAAACGTAACAAAATAATTAGTAATGAATTAACAAAATAATTGATGTAGAACTGAAGATGTGAACCGTATTCGAAATCCGCGCAATTGAAAATAGATTAGAAAATAGACGCGAAAATAGACGCCAATTGCGCTCATTAGCCGGTACCCCTCGACATGATACCCTAAGCCAAACAAAACGGTCGTTTCAGATTTCTATGTCACACAACAACCAATCAAAAGTACCGTTTCACTGTCGATTCACATTAGGTGAAGATTTACTTTGTCAATTGTACGGTTGGTGGCGCCACGCAACACGCTGATTTTTACTAGACAGCCGGACTAGTTGGTAGGCCGGGTTTACTAGTCCGCCGTAATCTTTACTAGTGTACGGACTAGCGGACTAGTGGGTAGTTCTACCCCTGCATAACTTGGGTCATGGTATGCGTTGCCGTTTCTTAGGAGTGGTCAGTGCATAAACCCACTGCTGGGCACTGACCAACCATAGCTACATGGGCAGCATTGGCTGTGATATTTTTAAAGAGTAGAGTTGGCTACAAATCTTGATTTCCCTTTTTAAAGTACACAGTCTGGCAGTTTAATATAATCGTGTTTCAACTAATGGGTATGTCTAATGTCATGTTAAAACTATACTCTACCAGTGTGATTGTGAAAATGTATATTATTTAATGTACACAGTCTGGTAGTTTTGTTGTAATATAATTATGTTCAGACTACAGGTATCTGAAATCATGTTAAAACTATACTATACCAGTGTGATTGCCAAAATTGTATTATTTATTATTAACGAAACACAAGTTGTTTTAGAAATGTAAATAGTTTGAATTGCAAGCTAAGAGAAAGAATATGGCAGATATGGATGGCAATGTCGTTCTTATTTCAGTTATTTAAATACACCAAATTGTGCCTATGGTATAGATAGAAATATAGTTGTTTTGTTAAAGTAATGTTTGATTTCTATAATGATTGTAGCTATCTATATAATCCAGTCCACCCATCTGATGTCTTCTGGAAAATGTTTATGGAAATATCTTTATTAGTTTTTTCAAAACCAATTTTTTATTGTTTGTTACGTTCATGTTATATCTGCGTTTGTATTGCTGGAAATGGTTTTCTTAGCTAGTAGTGCAGCTTAAAATGATGACACTGCTGTGTTCTCTGATATTTGATGGTTAATCACCTAAGGTGTTCAAGCCAATTACAATGTTAATTGGTAAATTGCTAAGTATAATTCATAGGAAAACCTGCACACAGATGTAGTTTATTTTTCTGATTGGATTTCTAAATGGTTTCTGGCTTATGAGTGGCTTACAGTCTTGCAAGAGTCAGTAAACCACAGTGCACCTAATAAGTCTTAGCATTGTCGTAACTCGTGCTGTAGTCAAGGTGCAGATAAAAGAAACAATTAATTAAAGTCTATTCATGTCAGCATTGTAGATAACCAGCAGGTGCTGTGTCACGGAGAATATTTGGACCTGGATACTTGTTTATATGCACAGCTGTGATGTAAATCAGTAAAAAAGTTGTTTTGTTTTCTGGGGTGAAATTATGGTCATTAGATATGTATTGTGTGTCATGGGTAAATTCACATAAGGAATATTATTCTCTTATAACACTTTTGATTTGTTGGCCTATCCAAATAGATGGTAGGATTGTTGGCAGTCTTCAGCCATGACAGTGATTGTGTGAATGACCTAGCGGGCTGACCTCCTCTTGCAATTGCTCTTGTTCAGTCTCAATAGAGGTTGTTCAAGTAACATTGCAGACTTTACAAGCATTAATCTCTGTCTGATCCAAGAGGTTGTACAAATTCTTGTTTATACATGCTGACCAAAATGTTTTGTTTGGGAGCTACCTATTGATTTATGTCAGTGTGCCAGTGCACAAAAGCCACACCTGTGTAATATTAATATTATTTGTTTTAGATTATTTAGCTACTGTAATATGTCGATCTGTCTTTACTGTAAGCATTTTTAAGTTTGACATTTACATTTATCAAACAATTGTATTGGTAAGTTAGTTTTAATTATTTTTAGATTTTATAAAAGATTATAAAGTGCCCAGAACAATGATTTGGATAGGGTCCTATATAGTAAAAATTATTAATATTATTATTACATGTGTGTTTGGCATTTTACTTAATTGCATAATAAAATTATGTTGCCATGAAATGAGCCATGTTAATGTGAAATAATGCTCTGGTCTCTGTCCTATGTGGCACAGTTGCCATTTATATGGTATTTGTTTTGAGAATAATCTGAGTAGATTTTCTCATGTGGACCTATATCAGGAATATAGATATGTGTGTGATATTTAAAATCCATAAACAGAATCAACCAAATAGCAATTGTTATCTCATGTGTGAAATGATCATGTAGGCTTCTAGAGTTGAGGTGCAACTGTTGTTTTCAAAGCAACCATTTTGTTTTTAGCAAGTACAATATGTAGGCAAGCTTCACCGGGGACTGATTGTGTGTGTCCTTATTCAAACTCACCAAATGTATTTTGTAAACCATATAACATTGTCTTTTTGCATACATCTGCAAGCTAGGTCGATCACACCACACACCAAGTCATCAGATTTCATTTCTAAAGCTGTTTTCCACACTCTTGAAGTAGCCCGAGTTGTCCGAACTTGTCAGGATGTAGCTATATTTAACAGATCACCGAGATGCTTTTTTAGTGTATTTAGGATGTCAGAAGGAGGTAGGTCAAATGGATGCAAATGCTTAGTCACCACTTAGTTTTACAGGCTAACATGAAATGGAGCAACAGGTTACAGTGTATATAGGGAAACTATAAAGAGAATATTGCCAAAAGGGATAGCATCACAGACTACTGCAGAGACCCTGTCATTTTGGTTGAGTCGGCCGGGAGCAGGTAAGAATTTGACTGATGGGTACAAACCCGTCAACTATGTAATGACCCGAACTAGCTATATGATGGGCTGTGTAACAGGCACCGCACACGCGGAGCCTTCCTCTGACATTGCACAGATGGATACTGTTCTAATGCAACAGCATAGATACATTATTAATTACTGATGTTAGTAAAAAACTGGCACTACAAAGACTTGTGTCGGTACTGTTGTGGGAAAGTTTTCGGCGTTTGAATTTTCAATAAACAAATCACCAACCGTATTTTACACCTTGTTAACATTGCGTTAACTTCACTGCTAAAACTGTTTTGTAACATTCAATTCAGTCAAATTAAGATAGTATCATTTTAGCCGAGTTTACGGACAATTTCCATATTTAGCATTCGCATGGTGGCGCGTTATTCCCTGTATACAAATACAAGTAATCGGGAACGTTTGGGTTTTTGGTGCCCAATATTTTGGTGCCCAATATACTGAATGCACGTGCTTCATTATCTCTCTAAAGGCGTCCAGTTAATTGAAAGCATATGACACTATCAATTGAAACAGCAGTGTAGCATTTTTGTTTTTGCCATGCTGCCACCATGTAAGAAATGTCGAAATGACATTACGTGTTTTTCCGAATCAAAACCAAAAAAAATTACATTGACTGCCATCATTCACCGGGAAGACGATGGCGTGGACCGAGTGGAGACTGCGCCAGTGTCGTCGGTGATACCTCTGCCTGTGTCGTCGCATTCGTCATTGTCATCTCTGCCCATGTCGTCACGTTCATTGTCGTCATCCCTGCCCGCGTTGTCACAATCGGCGCATCAACAGTTGAATTTTTTCCACTCGAAGCTGCTTGGCTGTTTCCTATGTTGCTGATTTTGTTTGTCATGTTGCAGGCTCTTGTTTGTGATGCATTGATTTGTTCAAAAAATTTTCTACTGGTGATGCAGTGTTATTATTAATATGGTCACTATATGTATGTGTATATATATATATATATACATATATATACATATATATATATACTTATATATATATACATATTATATATATATATATCAACCAGGAGCGGATAAGAATTGTGTCAACCCGTCATTTGGATGGGTAAAATTTCCGGACACATGATGCATGGTGCTGTCATGATGGGCAAAAATATTAAATTGCACAGTTGCGAAATGGAGATTTGTACCATTTAAGATTCCTCAGATAAGCTTTAAAATAATACCTCATTTATTGAGTATCTTGAGTAGTTTTTTTATTTATTACTAAAATTGAAGCATATAGACCAAATATTGACTCATATTGGCTATTGCTTTTAATCTATGTGTTCATAAATGCTTGCATTTCATTAGTTTTGGATTGTTTGCTGAGGAAAGTAAACCGGACACTGAAAGGTGAGACTACAAGGTGTGCATTTCTGCCAAAATAACCAAATTTGTCGGACATTACTTAGACAGCTAGTTTTGGCTCGTGTGCAGTATAGACCTGTGTAACTTAATATGTTGTTCACTGTCGCGGGTCACATGTGATGGTTGCAAACATGTTTCACAGTGGGCTGTATGTTTCAGAAGTGCCGCAAGTGAATGCGCCAGGCCCTAGTTACACCAAGAGTCGAGGTGCATTGTCTGCCCGAATGGTTGGAGCACGCAGCGCCATGGACAGCTCCAGCAAGGCTGCCCACGTGAATGGAAAGGGAAAGAAACATCGACGCAAACCTCCAGTCACGGCACATCTCGGAGGCACCAGATATGAAATTGGTATGTGCATTTTTTAAAAGGAGGCATTCTGTTCCTAGTTTTTCATTTATTAATTAACATAATTTTTTTAAGATTATACTAACTATGTTGAAGGTATACTGCTCACCAAATTGTGTTTAGTAAGCCCTTAACAATGTTTGCAATTTGGAAGGTACGACCCTGGAGGGTGCTCAGATAATCAACAAAACATTCAGTTCTAAAACAGGCTTTAGTGGCAATATGGCTGTGTTGGGCTGAGTTAACTGCTTTACCTTTTTATGTTCAACAATGTCCCATTTTCCCATGTTCAACACTGCAGACTTCCTATTACAGATTGTTACGCCCGCTAATTCCGGGTAGAGGAACTAACTGGCTTCCTTTAAGTAAACAATAATTGTCTATCTTTGGCAGAAACAAAACATCATTGTAGATTTTAATATTTATAGCAGTTTGATCTTTTAAACATTTGGAAATGCTTGGAAGACACTTACTTAAATGAGTTTTACTTATTCCTTTTCATTCAGGGTAGAGCATAATGACAAAACGATACTTCTCTAATACACTCTGTTTTTTTCCCTGAAGTCCCATATTTCTTTAATTCCTCCAACTATTTTTGGGTCAGTTTTTTTAATTATTTATTTGGGAATATTTGTGCATATTATGTATGTATTTAATACAAGATTACACAAATTTAATGCAGTTGTTGACTTAATGTAGAATATATTGTGCTCAACTCTTTGCCAAAGTAGTGTATGTAATTGTTTTTTCTTGCAGTGCGCATTATGGTTGAACAGTGTGGTTTTGTCATCACAGAAGAAGACGATGCGAACTGGTACGGTTATAGTACACATATGCATAATTGTCAACACATTACCCCTTTAATGTTTCATGACTAAACTAATGCCTGTTTTTTGTCAAAATAATCACCATAACAAAATGTTGGTGAAATATTACAGCCATTCTCATAATTATGAGCTCCCTACAGTCTGTTTATTGCCATGTAACCACATGTTAAAGTTCTTTGTAGTTTTCTGCTGTGGAATGACAGTTTTGTGTCAACTGAACGTATCTCTGAGCTGAAGCCATATCAGAAGATCAACCACTTCCCAGGCATGGGAGAGATCTGCCGCAAGGACTGTCTGGCAAGGAATATAGCAAAGTGAGTTGGAAATACAGGTACAGACCTTCAGAATTTGCACAAGCAAATAATGGGAGATCCCCACACGAGATCACATTGTGATATGTTTTTTTAAGGTTTACCAAATATTGTTCTCATGGTGGAATGTATTTTATCCAAATTATGCAAAGCTTTGATCTGTTTCAACATCTAGCCCACCCATGAACAAAACAGTGGGGAAATGTGAACATTTGCAAGTGATGCAGTTTTTTTGGTGGTTTTTGCAGTATTACGTTTTGATCAACGCATTACCTTATGCCATACCATTATATGTAGATTAACTTAATTAAAACCCAAATTATGAGTATCAATGACAGAGTTAGTTAAGTAAAGTATGAAAAAAATAAGACTGTTTGTTTGGAAGGGGTGATTGGGAGGATGACCAAAAATGGGACAATTCTCACCATATGGGGAGATTTTAAAGGTTTGTAGATGGATACACAGAAAACTGAGTTTATAATAAACTTGTAAGTTGCAACACATAATCGTTTATGTAACTGTATCTTTCAGAATGTGCAAAATTCACCCGGAGGAATACCAGATTCTGCCGAAGACGTGGATATTCCCTTCCGAGTTTGGCATATTCCAGAATTATGCAAGGGAATTGCGTAAGAAAAAAAAGAATAAGACTTTCATTGTGAAACCAGCCAATGGAGCAATGGGCAATGGGTGAGAACATGTTTCTTACCAAACCAGCATTTCCATGTTGCCATACTTTGATTTTCTTGGCAGCTTTACCATACCTTGTACAACTATAAACCACTATTCAATAATGCCTACTGATGCTCTTAATGTGTAGTTAAACTCTTAATTGACCATTTCTTGTTTGTCTCACTTGTCCTTGGTCACAACTTTTCATTGGTGACACCAAATATATGGTAAAGGTGTATCAGATTGGCATAAATTACTTATATCACTAACTGACATTCTTACCTCTTTTTTTTATGCCGAACATTCATTCCATCGAGATACATTGTTTAAAAGTGGAGATACAGTGATCGATCAATTCATTCAATCAAGACACATTGTTTAAAAGTGGAGATACAGTGATCAATTCATTCCATCAAGACACATTATTTAAACGTGGCGATACAATGATCAATTCATTCCATCGAGATACATTGTTTAAAAGTGGAGATACAATGATCAATTCATTCCATCAAGACACATTATTTAAAAGTGTAGATACTGTGATCAATTCATTCCATCGAGATACATTGTTTAAAAGTGGAGATACAGTGATCAATTCATTCCATCGAGATACATTGTTTAAAAGTGGAGATACTGTGATCAATTCATTCCATCGAGATACATTGTTTAAAAGTGGAGATACTGTGATCAATTCATTCCATCGAGATACATTGTTTAAAAGTGGAGATACAATGATCAATTCATTCCATCGAGATACATTGTTTAAAAGTGGAGATACAATGATCAATTCATTCCATCGAGACACATTATTTAAAAGTGGAGATACTGTGATCAATTCATTCCATCGAGATACATTGTTTAAAAGTGGAGACACAGTGATCAATTCATTCCATCGAGATACATTGTTTAAAAGTGGAGATACAATTATCAATTCATTCCATCAAGACACATTATTTAAAAGTGGAGATACTGTGATCAATTCATTCCATCGAGATACATTGTTTAAAAGTGGAGATACAGTGATCAATTCATTCCATCGAGATACATTGTTTAAAAGTGGAGATACTGTGATCAATTCATTCCATCGAGATACATTGTTTAAAAGTGGAGATACAATGATCAATTCATTCCATCAAGACACATTATTTAAAAGTGGAGATACAGTGATCAATTCATTCCATCAAGACACATTGTTTAAAAGTGGAGATACAGTGATCAATTAATTCCATCGAGATACATTGTTTGAAAGTAGAGATACAGTGTTCAATTCATTCCATCAAGAGACATAGTTTAAAAGTAGAGATACAGTGATCAATTCATTCCATCGAGATACATTGTTTAAAAGTGGAGATACAGTGTTCAATTCATTCCATCGAGATACATTGTTTAAAAGTGGAGATACAGTGATCAATTCATTCCATCGAGATACATTGTTTAAAAGTGGAGGTACAGTGTTCAATTCATTCCATCGAGATACATTGTTTAAAAGTGGAGATAGAATTACCAATTCATTCCATCAAGACACATTGTTTAAAAGTGGAGATACAGTGATCAATTCATTCCATCAAGACACATTATTTAAAAGTGGAGATACAGTGATCAATTCATTCCATCGAGATACATTGTTTAAAAGTGGAGATACTGTGATCAATTCATTCCATCGAGATACATTGTTTGAAAGTGGAGATACTGTGATCAATTCATTCCATCGAGATACATTGTTTGAAAGTGGAGATACAGTGATCAATTCATTCCATCGAGATAAATTGTTTAAAAGTGGAGATACTGTGATCAATTCATTCCATCGAGATACATTTTTAAAAGTGGAGATACTGTGATCAATTAATTCCATCGAGATACATTGTTTAAAAGTGGAGATACAATGATCAATTCATTCCATTGAGATACATTGTGATCAATCAGTGCATTTTGTAAGCATGTAGTATTCACAACAGGAGCTGATGTAATTCAGAGTGCCCTAAGATGTAAAATTTGGTAATAATACACAGTGACAAAAATGGCAAGATGAGCATATTAGCGAGATTATTTGTCCTATTCTTTGCTGTGACATAAGTACTTTGGGACTATCCTAGGGTGACCTTAATTGCGAGGTGGCTTTTTACTGAGGTGACCATAAAGCGAGGTTAATTTTATACGGTATGTACAGGGCCCTGTATTGTGGTGGGATGAATGCATTGATATAAAACATGTTACGATGCTGCATGTTTTCAGGATCTCTCTGTATCGAATCGCTGAGAAGATCTCACAGAATGACCACACAATAGTGCAGGAGTACATTGACAGGCCGTTCCTCGTGGAGCAGTACAAGTGTGACATGAGAATCTATGCTCTTGTCACATCCTGTGATCCACTCAAGATATTTCTCTACAATGATGGACTTCTACGAATGGGAACTGAAAAATATATGCAACCAAGCGAGGTTAACCTGGTAGGTGTGACAGCTGATGTAGACTTGTGGGCAGGCGTAGACATCAGTGCTGTCACAGACACAGGCCCTTAGCCAGAAATAATTGTTTGCTTGAATTAATCAAAAGTGTGCTTTTCAGCACGTGAACAGCTTACGTGGAAGCCAGTTGGTCCAATTATTTAATATTTAATTTATGTTTATTTAAAGGGAATAAAAACATCTATTGCTCGAATTCATGTTATATTACATCCTGCTATCTATTTCCATGTCCACCAAACAAAAAAAATCAAAAAAATTCAATGAATTAGAAATTCCACATTTTATGGTGTGCATCCAGACATTTTCGAATATGCATATTTTTGGCGCGCTTTTCGGGATGCCGAGATGTGACGTCACTTATGACTCAAACTCGCATCAGGCCGACCCTTTCCATGCATTCAGAGCATGTTTACAAGTATAGCTTTTGGGTCGAAACGATCGTCAGAACGAGTTATTGTGCAATATTCCGACATAATACAAACACTAGTCATCATAGAGGAACAAACATTTATCTTACGGTTCCACATGAATCGAATTTTATTCAAAACAACGAATGCGAGATTATATACATTACTTTATGTAGCTGGATACAATATATGTTTGCTATGTATGTTTATTGGTGTAGATTATCTCCCGTTGGTTGCATTCGATATAATTATTCTAAAAACGAGCCCAAGCTTGGCGAAACCTAGTCGACTTGAAGGCCCATTCGCATTCGTTGAATATGAATACATTAATTAAGTACAATACATTCTGAGATAGGAACACAATTATTTAACCCTTTTGAAACTGTTACTCTGTGTGTGTGTGTGTGTGTGCGTGTGTGTGTGCGTGTGTGTGCATGTATGCTCCCTTCCTCTCTCATCTATTATTGAATCCTCCCAGTCAATGACCTGATTGTTCTGGTGTGAACCATCTCATCAGCAGATCTAGGTGTTGAAAAGACTCATAACGAATAAGATATTTGTATATATACTAATACGTTACCTTGGGCTTATGTTCATCTTGTCCCAGGTAGCAAGGCCTTTTGTTATGTTCATTCACTTCCCTGGACCATCGGCCTCAGATATACCAATCGGTGATGTAGTTTTAAAAATCACAGTGCTAGTTATTTTTTTAGTTGTGAAATTGAATGGTCAACCATTCTCAAGGGGGTGCCACTATGGAGTTGTATTTGATTTTTCTGGAACTTATTATCAGCAGCACGCAATGCCATAATTAATGACAGCAAAAATTACACTTGTTAGGATGAACGTACTCAAAGGATTGCTCCTGATTATCTCTTACGATGTGTGACCATGGTATTCACAAGTCAGAGAAAATAGAAAATAGTAAAAATGATAAAAAATTCCCTTCACGAAAAACTTTAACATAAACAAAATATCAGGGAAAGATTTATGAATTTGAAAACAAAATAGGTATTATGGAAAAATCGGGGAATTTAAACACATAATAAATATCAGGGAAACTGAACATAAAAGAAATATCATGGACAAATCTAGGAATATGCTCCCTCTTAGTGTTAGATCAGTTGAAAATATTACACAATTTTGACGTCATTTAAAAAACTTACCTTTATAGCCTTAGCTCCCTGGCGTATCGATCCATCTGTTGACGACTTTAATTTGATTTATCGTTTCTGAGATTGGCTAAGCCTTTTGTATTGATGCACCTCTGAGCTTGGTTTCCGAGGATTTAGGCGCAAAAGAAGTTACCTTATTAATGTTATTTTAATTTGAACACAAAAGAAATATAATGATATCTCACAGAGTGCTAATTGTCGACTGTCCCACAGGACCACCTATTCATGCACCTAACCAACTACTCAGTAAACAAGCACAGTGAAACTTATGAGAAGAGCGGGACCGTCGACACGGGCAGTAAACGCTCCCTACGCTACTTCAATCAATACTTGCGTCACCACGACTACGACGTCGGAGCTCTGTGGCAGAGCATCAACGACGTCATCATCAAGACACTGATTGTTGCACAGCCGCACGTGCTGCACGCCTACCGCATGTGTCGGCCAGGCCAGCCTATGGCATCTGACAGCGTCTGCTTCGAGATCCTGGGGTTCGACATCATCTTGGATCGCAAGCTGCGGCCCTGGCTCCTGGAGGTACGAGGGAGTTATTTAATTGTGTTTTGTCACTATGATGTCACGTTTTGTAGAAAAGTTGGTGAATGTTTGCAGTGAATGTGTGTATGTGTTTGTATGCCTGCGTTCGTGCGTGCGTTTGTGTGTGTGTATGTGTGCATGCATTTGTGTGTGTGAGTGCATATATGTAGGTGTGCACTAAAGCAGTTTACTGGGTAGTATGCAAATGCAGTGTGTGAGTAATTTTGTATGCAATTTGTCAAAAGGATTCTTCAAATCCTCAGCTGATATCTTAGTGAGCAATATTTCTGATCACTTACCGTAGTTTGGACTATGTCAAAACCTTTATTGCGATACCAAGGTTTATACGAATAAAACAACACAATCCTGACTCACTCAATAAATTTAAAACTGAAATAATTAACTAAAATCTTTATGATAAACTTTACACAGATACTCGTGCGGATCCGCATGAAAACTACAATATCCTCGATGAAATTGTTACTACAGCTATGGATAAATTTCTACCTATTAAAGTAATTAAATTTAACAAATATAAACATAAGAAAACTCCTTTGATTACCAAGGGCATTATTATGTCGATAAAGTTTAGAAACAAATTGTAATCGAGAATGAAACAGACTCACGTAAATACAGAGCATTACCATAAACTTAAAACTGACTTACATACTTATAATACAATTCTTAAAAGTAATATTAGATTAGGTAAGCCAATCCAGTTCTGAAAAGCATAAGCATGATGTTAAAAAGATGTGGTGTTTAATTAAAGAAATTAGTCAGAAAAGTCAAAAGAAAGAACAATTTCCAGATTTGTTCAAAGTCGATGGAGAAATGATTAGTGACAAATGCATTATTGCAAACAGATTTAACACATTTTTTTACTAATGCTGGTCCTACCCTAGCCTATAAAACAACTACTAGTGGAGGTAAATCATACAAAGATTACCTGAAAAACCCGATATTTCACACCTTCAACTTTAACCCAATTAACATGGAAACTACTGTTAATATAATTGATCGTTTACCTCCAAAATCAAGTTGTGGAAAAGACGGTATTTCAACACCATTACTAAAATTGGTAAAAAATGATATCAGCAATGTAGTCACTCTAATTATTAAATGGAATAAAAACATCTATGGCTTGAATTCATATTATATTACATCCTGCTATCTATTTCCACCAAGCCAAAAAAATCAAAAAAATTCAATGAATTAGAAATTCCACATTTTATGCTGTGCATCTGGACATTTTTGAATACGCATATTTTTGGCGCGCTTTTCGGGATGCTGAGATGTGACGTCACATATGACTCATAGTCGCATCAGGCCGACCCTTTCCATGCATTCAGAGCATGTTTACAAGGATAGCTTTCGGGTGGAAACGAGCATCAAAATGAGTTATTATGTGATATTCCGATGTAATACAAACACCAGTCATCATAGAGGAACAAGCAGTTATCTTACGGTTCCACATGAATCCAATTTTATTCAAAACAACGAATGCTAGGTTTCGCTGAGCTTGGGCTCGTTTTTTTAGAATAATTATATCGGATGCAACCAACGGGAGATAATCTACACCAATAAACATACATAACAAACATATATTGTATCCAGCTACAGAAAGTAATGTGTATAATCTCATAATATTAAATATTGCACAATAACTCATTCTGATGCCTGTTTCCACCCCAAAACTATCCTTGTAAACATGCTTTGAATGCATAGAAAGTGTCAGCCTGCTGCGAGTGTGAGTCGTATTTGACGTTACGATACCATGTGATCGCCTAGCTCATTAAATTTTTATTTTCCGCAGGAATTGCTACACAGATGGGTTTGAAATCGAACTTATGCTACAAATGTATTTTTCTGTATTTTTTTAATGTTCTCGAATGTTACATACAATGTTAAACTTTGTGTACACATGGAAAACGGATTTTAGCTAATGCCTTGTTTTTATTTCCTTTAATCAATCAATAAGAACTGGTATATTTCCAGACAAATTATAAATTGCAAAAGTCATACCCCTTTTAAAAAAAGGTGATGTTTCTG
Source organism: Paraescarpia echinospica (assembly GCA_020002185.1). Taxonomy (NCBI): domain Eukaryota; kingdom Metazoa; phylum Annelida; class Polychaeta; order Sabellida; family Siboglinidae; genus Paraescarpia; species Paraescarpia echinospica. The sequence goes on along the minus strand of CM034532.1, from coordinate 8,020,172 downwards.
ACTTTAACAATTATCGTCCTATTTCTATCCTGCCATTTCAAAATTGTTTGAAAGGGTTATGTTTGATCAAATCCACAATTACTTCCATTCTAAAGCGTTATACTACAATAGCCAATATGGGTTTAGAAAGAAACATTCTACTGAGCTTGATACACTTGAAATCATAGACAGAATTATACAAGAGCTTGATAAATTGGTTACTCCAATAAATATATACCTTGATTTATCAAAAGCAAAAAAGTACATATAATCAGTCCTTGTATTATGTATGCATGTTGACACATTGAGTAATTATCAACTATAAAAACAAGTCGTATGCTATTCTGATTTGTATCATGTAAATTGTGTTGTTGTTTGTATTATAGTGGCTCCTGTGCTAGCGATATTAAATATCTTAATGGAAGTCTCCCGACCTTATCTATTACTTATGTTAGTCGTTGTGTATGTATCATATTTATAGGTCAAATAAATTGATTCTGAGTTCCGAGTTCTGAATGCAGACATGAAAATCCAAGCACATATACACATGTCTTCAGATCAACAGGTCACCCAGTTTTGGTACAGACGAGAGACTGGATTATGACATCAAGTCTGGTGTTGTGGAGGACACCCTCAGACTGCTCAATATCAGGTGCTTATACATATATCAACACATATATACTGTGCAATAACAACTGTTTTATTTTTGGCATTAGTTATTGTTCAGATGTTAATTCTACATTAATGTGATTGTAAATGTGGCTCATTATAATATATTATAGTTCACATGTGCAGTTGTGAGCCATTCAGAACTGTGAGGGCTGAAGTAATTAAAGCAACAATTAACAATGTCACATTTTCCTAATCCACTTATACGGCAGTCAAGAACTTCTTTGTTTGCCAGAGACATGAGAAAGAGGGATTGCATGCAAGAACTTTAAATCTAAATATAGAGTTGAGAAGGTTGCCTGATAATAATATCAGCTGAAAAGTAAGACAATTGTCAGTGTTCTTTACAAGCAGCCCAGTTTGGGGTGCAGAAACATAGTCTTACATTCGTTGCTTTGTTGCTGTTGGTGTTTTGATTGTGTTTGTCGTTGTTGCAGTTAGTATTGTGGTTGTTTTAATGTTTATTTTGTCGTTTTATTGTTGGTATTGTAATTTAGGTTGTTGGTTGTGTTTTTGTTGTTGTTTAATTGTAGTTGTTGTTTTGTTGTTGATGTTATTATCGTGTTTATCTTTCTTTATTTGGTTATTGCTGTTACTATTTGGGTTACTTTTGTGCGTATTTTCAATTTCAAGAAAAACTCAGATTCATACAGAATTTCAAGTAAACAATACGGATTCCAACAAAGAAAATGTGTCATGCCACAGAAAACAGAGCATTGTTGTTATTGCCAGAGCGAGTGACAAGAGGAAGAACATCGCTGCCCAGAAGGCACTTACCCAGCGTCGACTCTTCCGCTCCAGCAAGAGACTGGAGGGAGAGACTTACGAGGCAGAGAAACGCAAACAGTCGGTCGAACGCAGGAAAGAAGAACTGGTGAGATCTAACAAGACATTCCCAACACGTTCCTTTCTCTGTAAAATAAAATGTGAATGCTTATCTAGTTGTAGTCTCACTTTTTAATAGATGATTTTGTAAAAGGCTGAATGCTTTGGAACATAATATGTTGTTTTTTTACTCCTTCTTTTCCGGTATGTCTGGGATGAGGCTTGCCTCGCTACTGGACCTCGATTTCTGTTTTCTTTTTCTTCCATGTCACTGCCAAATTTTATGTGGTGTTTAATTCTATTTTAAAGAAATTTCAGAAGTGGTACCACCTTCATTCACAAATATATTAAAAAAAATACAAATTAATTGGGATTTAAAAAATATATTTTGTTTGTAATGATTCCACTGTAGAAAGACATGCTGATGCGAATCCGGAGAGATGCAGCACGCGAGGATTTCGAAAATCGGAACAGTGGTCGGTTCCGGCGAATTTTTCCACCAAACGACAAGTTTCTGCATGAGAAGTACGCAGGCATGCTTGCAGACGCATTCAGTGTCTTCCTGTCTGGACGCACAATCTCTCTACAGAAGGAGATACATAGGACATACACAGGTCAACTGAAGGTGAGTCATCTCGTCACTTTCACGTTTGTGCAAAGATCTCGTTCAATTCTCCACACTTTGTCCACTGCAGCTTTCTATTAGCATTATTTCCTCATCTCCTATCTGTTTCGTTTTTCTCTTTACAACTCCCTAACAAAACAGTTATGCATTCAATCGTCTACTTCACCTTTGATCCCTTGCAGGGTAGGAACCATATCACTTAGTTTATTCCGTTCGCTCGACATGTCTTTCGTTGTCTTCAGCTATGTTCTTCCATTCTTTCTTTTAACAATATCGCTTCGTCTTTATTTCAATCTACGACCCCATTCTGTTTCTTGTGCTCTCTGTTAACTATTTTTCACATGATTATATTGTGTACCGTATGCACCATGACAGAACTATTCAAGTTGACAAGTAAATATCCCTGATGACATATATGTTAACTGTGTCAAATATCCCATTGTTTGTCTTACTACAACACCAATCTTGACAGGTCTTCAAAACATTGACGCAATATCTTAATCCGACATACAATTAGAACTATTAATTTTAAGTTTCTCACTCAGCTCTTACAAATAGCTGCCAACTAGACAACATATGTTTAATGTAATTTATTAAACAGCATCTAACAAGAAGACAAAGACAAACAAATATAATCAGCAACTAAGATTATATAATAACATAATTCCAAATAACCAACAAGTGTTACTCAGATGGCATGATAAGAAACATGAACTTTAATAAGGTGTGTTGTTTGCAGGAAGAAGACATTCTGGACATGTTAGCCCAGTGTGAGGCTGATGAGAAAAGTGGCTTTATGGCACTGGGGAGTCTCACGAACCGATCTGTGTTAGGGCCAAAGGTAACAAACATAACCTCTTGGGGCACTGCATGGTGTGTAGTACTTATTCTAGTACTCTATATCTCAGTGTAATGTCAGTAAATCACGCCACACAGACATAGCGCATTTATTCCACACTGATGGGGTATTTTGTATGTTTGAACTGACCAGAACTATCATGATTTTGTATGAATTAAAACTGTTGTCTTATATTTTTTAATTCTTTCATCATAAAATGTGTCTCGTTAGTGTGGAAAGGCCTAATTATGTTGTAACTGCAGCAAGTGGTCAGTAGTTGATTAAGTGTAGTTGGTTAGATCGTGTGCTCATTTCCATTTTGGCACAAGTAGGTGATCAGTAGGAAACGGGATCAAATGTTGCAGTCATCTGAAGACCTATCTTTTTAACCATGTTTACCCGCCTTAATGCCCTGGAGTATGCATCCATCTGTTGACCACTTTAACATTGTATACCAATTGCCTAACCTTTGGTTTTAATTTGTTTATAAAGTGATAAAGAGTAGTTAAGGTGTATTTCCATGAATCCTTCAGATGACATGCATTGAGTTGTGTACCATAGTGATGCAGTGGCTAGAGCTTCGGACTCTCGACTGAGAAAACCTGGGTTCGAATCCTGTGCAGCGGTGTCGAACCTTGGACAAGTTTGTTCACTATGCGTTGCTCCAGTTGACTCAGCTGTATCAATGAGTACCTGGCTATAGACAGTGGTGGACATTTGTGTACGAATAGCCTTCGTGTATTAATTGCAGTGTGGCTGGATGCTTCTCCGAGAAGTCGAGACAGTGTTCGTTTGAACAGGTCTGCCGGGGAGTAAAGTGTAAAGCGCTTTGAGCAGTCATGAGGACTGGATACTGCACTATATAAGAACTTACCTTTACTTAAGAACGTACCTTTACTTTGATGTGTTATGTAGCCTATATCTATCACTGGGCTAAGAATGGTGGCCTCTCTATGTGGATGCATGCATCACTGCATGGATGAATGTTTTCAAATAAAAAGTGCCATTACACTGACCAGACACACTGACCATTCACACTGCCCAGTTACACTGACCAGTCACACTGACTATTCACAATTCACCCTGACCATTCACAATCACCAATCATACTGACCAGTCATGCTGACCATTCATGCTGACCAGTCGCATCAACCAGTCACACTGACCATTCATAGTGACCATCCACACTGACCGTTCATGCTGACTGTTCATGCTGACCATTCACCTGACCATTCACACTGGCCAGTCACACTGACCAGTCACATTGACCAGTCACACTGACTGCTTGTTGCAGCCACTGTCCAGCATGCCAGCACTGGTGAAGCTGTCCATTGACGGTGACTTTGATGACGATGATGACGATTACAATGAGCAGCTTGAGAATGACACGAGTGCACGGTCACCATCGCGCCTGCGTGTCCACCAGTCCCGCAGCTCTGGCCAGCCCGGTCAGCAGGCCCGGCCTCTGTCTGGCTCCATAGCCCTACACAACCCCCGCCTTGCTGGCAAGACTGGACGCCACGGCCGGTCACTGCGGGGGGCCCCGTCTGCCAACGATCTGTGCCTGGTAGGTCAAAATGCCCCGGTCATGTCCAGCTTCTCACTGGGCTTGTTAAATACAAATGTTGCTATCCACAACAGCCCACATAGGGCATAGTGGTTGAGCGGTCAGAGTGCCAGACCGTCAATTGGAGGAACCAGGGTTCAAATCCTGGTGCCGTCCGGTCGGTGGTTCAGTACTTGTATTGGCCCGACATGGGCAATTTTGTTCACCTTATATTGGCTGTGTCTTTCAGAAGAGACATTATCTCATCTATCTAGTGACTAGTAAAAGATCACTCAGAGAAATGGAAAAAACCCTGTCATGGACCCACTGTGCTGGGATCTCAGTCTCTAAATTACCATTAGTGTTAATGTTCAAAAGTGGATCCTGCCACTTAATGGTTAGAAGTAGAAGAAATAGAAGAAGCCCTTCTGCTACCTTTATGTCAAAATTACAAATAAATGATATCTGTCTGAATGTGTACTTTATGTTCCTCAACTATTATAGGAACTAAAGCAAGGTGTAAAATATATGTTCTTATACTATGACATTGATGAATATTATATTAGTAACATTTATGTGCAGACATAATGTAAAATATTAGAAATACCTTTGCCAGCTTCTCTAAAGTAGCAATTCAAAAAAAAATTGATTTTAAATGTTGATGTGCATGCATCATATTATGGCCCCTTATTTCAAAATAAGTGTGATGACATTCACTGACATATTACACAATTCCATCATCATACAATCCTGGCGTACCTGCTTATAAATTTTGAGATTGACTAACAATGTTGTCTTGATATGCATCTGAGCCTAGTTTCTAATTATTTAATTCTTAGTTATTATTATTACCTATATACTTTTAATATTGTCTTTGCTTCCACAATAGTTGAAGAATATACTATAAAAAAATTCAGAGAGATTACATTTATTTCAATTGTCGACGTAATAGCGACAGTTTTTCTTTAACAAATGCATGTTGATGTATATGAATACAAATGTTTGAGAAGGGGTTGCATTGAAATCTTTTATGTATGTATTCAAATGCAATGAGCATTTCACAGCTGCATTTGAATGCACAACATTCAAATGCGCTTTCAGTTGCATTTGCTGACAAGCTTTTGAATGACCAAATTGGGTTTCTTGGAACTAGGCTGTTCCCCAGATATCTTATTGGTCACACAATGCTATTATCTTGTGCATGCTAAAAACGAATTCATATGAGAAATATATATATATATATATATAGTATGACAGCATGTAATGCTAGTTGTTAATTTATTTAACTTGGACAGCACCTTTAAGCAATTGAGACTGGATTGGGCGGTACATAGATTTACATTTTTGATTGATAGTTTGTTAATATTTTTTAAAGAAATGTTTAAGAGCATTTATGATGCATATATTATTATTATTGTTCCGTACATGTGACATGTTCATATAAATGTGAACAGTTGTGACATGTTGATGGTGTTGACAGCAAGAAGACATGACGGAGAGGGAGAGAGAGGAAGAACTAACAAAAGGAACTCTCCTTGCACTCAATGAGATGAAGATCAAGTTCCCCGGCAAGTCAGACAACGAAGCCGAATACATCCTTGATAAGGTTTGTAACTCCAAGTTTCTCACCTGACTCAGACAGTAGCATGCAACTTGCAAACTCATATGTGCACTCGATTATTAAATAATTAAATATTAATAATTAAAACATGGTTACCAGGTCCGTAGCATGAAATATTTTTTGCCAGTTAATCAACGATGTGCCTTTTAGCATGCAAGTGGCTTGTGTGAAGCCATTCATGTTAATCACAGCCATTATTTGCCAGTTTCGTTTTTTCAACAACAAACCAGTGTCATTTCAGCCATTTATTTAATTAAATTCATTAGATTTGTGTCACTACCAGTTAATTAAATTAAATCCATTAGATTTGTGTCACTACCGGTTATGCCAATGATAGTCATTAACGTGGGCCCCTAGACTTGGAACTATTAATCTAGTGGCCAATTGGCCACCTATAAATTTCACCTGTCTTATCAGTTGTAATTACCCATCTTGGCCTGCCAGTCTTGAAGACATGCAGACGGGTATCTGGCTAAGCCCCTGATGGTTACCTTTTGCCAGAATACATGGATAACAAATTTCTGCAGCTAGCAGTAAAGAAAATGTTTAAATACTGTAAATATATATATATATATATATATACTGTAAAAATTATGTGATATAAAGCTGCTTTTAATATAGTCATTTTTCACATATCAGTGCAATGTCAATACTTTTAAATTTTGCTCTGGATTCTTGTGATGTTGTTGACTACTTTATGGCAAGGCTACTACAGTCATTGACTAGTGTTGCATGCTTTGTTGTTTGTTAGCTGAATGAGAACTGGAAATACCACAAGCCAAGAATAGCATCCTACTGGCTTGTGAAGTTAGACTCAATCAAACGCCGCAAAGTAAGTAGCAGGCTTAAGGCTGAAATGGTGTTTTTTAACAAAAAGTACTGAAAATGTTTTGTTGCCAGATTATACCTTTGTATGCATACTATCAATAAAGTTCACTTCTATGACAATTACGTACCTCTAAGTGAGTTTTAGTCATGGATCAAGCATGTCGATATCATGTAATGAAATCCATTATGCAATCGTACTTTTACGTCCCAAATTCAGACGGAACTGACATTAATGTGATCTCCGAGTCACAAGGGATAGACACTCACACAGTCCCCAATGTTGAAAGCCAGGTTTTTATGCCAAATATATCATGTCTGCCCGGTTCAGGTTTTGAACTCAAGAGCGCTGGCATGCCAGGCGGGTGTGCTAACCACAACACTATCGCGCTGACTGTGTCTCGAAGCAAATAAAGTTGTGATGTGCCACGGTGTTGTAGGTGGTGGACATTGTACGGTCGAATGTGCGTGCTGTCATTCAGACGGCGTGGAAGTGTACTGATGTCGACACGTTACATCTCTACCGCGTGTTCAGTCGTGTCTTCAACCGACTCCTCTGGAGCCATGGCCAGGGACTCTGGAACTGCTTCCAGGCATCAGGGTAACAAACACCCTCTAATCTATTTCTTGTCATGTGCATTTTATATGTTTCAATACGTAAACAACATTAAAACAATATTTTGGCATATGTAGTGTTGATTACTGGTTGAAGGATTTTGTCTTTCTGTATTCATTTATCATTTATGTACTTTAAATATGTAGGATTAAGATAAAAATTAATTATCATATAACACTAGTATAATAAAAGTCTATTGATAATGTTGGTGTGGTGGCTGCCGATACTACGCATTATGAAAACCCAAATCAGGAAGTATTTGAGTTGTGTTTGTTGTCAGCTGGAATACCACCAGTCATTAACACTATCGCGCATTGTCGACAGAAATTCATGGGAGACAATCTTCAACAAGAGTTCTGACCACATCACCCCGTTTGAGATGGCGTGCTGCCGTCGGATCGTACAGTTGTGTCGTGACTGTCTTCTCATTGTCTACCAGTTTGCTGCCGAGGCGAAGAACGCACCCCATTCCATCTCACGAGATACTGCGGGAAGCTGCAGTAGCACTCACACGCACAAGTAAGTAATGAGTTAACTAAGTACTATACTAGTAGAATTAACAGTGAAGTACTGGGTCACCACTTTCCCTTTCCTTGCTCTGCTTTTTTTTACAAAGAGAAAACAAATTCAGCTGTAGTTTAACATTCATTTAGCAGTTATTTAAATGTTGTGCTGTTTGCTAAAATTGATGTTCCATTTAACACTTCCATGTGTTGTTTCATAGATCTAATGGTATCTCATAAGCCCCCTGGGGTGTCTAGAGAATATCCTGAGTTACTTGATGAAGCTATAATTACATTCTTACATGTAATAACACTGTAACCGAGAAACCAAATAAACTTTCAGTTCTCGGCTACCTAGTTTAATATTGTTTATTGATTTTGAGACAGACTAACCCATTTGTATTTGATGTGTCTCCAAGTTCGCTTTCTGAGGATTTAGGCACAAACAGATTAATGTTATTATTATCTTTCAGATTGCCGACTGCGGACACTACCACCAGCTGGTCACCTCCAGGTCAACTGATGAGTCAGCGCATGTCAAGACTCTATCAGAACCGCTCTCAGAGCATCAGTAGTCTAAGTGGGCCCTCTTGACTGCTGGTCAGCTGACTAGGATCATGTGACCCTAATGGAGTCGGTTGTGTAGAATGTTCTTGTAGGTTGTATCTGCTGAGACGTCTACATATCCTCTGTGTGACTTGCGAACAGTCGGCTCTTCCCTAAAAGAGATTCTCTTGTAAATTGTGTACATAGAAGACAGTTGTTTGCTGGCTGCATCAGTGCGACTGCAGATGTCGGTATTTGTGTTGGTGTGCTTCTAATACGTAGATTGTCAATAATTTATATAGCCCCTTTTTAAAGTGTTGCGCTCAGATCTGATGGTGTGTGTGCCCTCAGGTAAAAATCCCTGTAGAAATGACTACCTGGTACTTTTTGTTTTTCATGGGTCGGGATGGGTGGACTGTTCGATAAAATCCTAGCAACTATTGAAAACTGTACTGCTTAGAGCTAGGCTATTTCAGATTTTTTATTTCTGAATAAATATGTTGAGACTTCCTGTTGGCTTTGATTCGTCTATTTGATCATGTCTACCCTACGTACAATATGAACAAAAGTGGCTGAAAATATGTCCTTTTGTTCACTTCTGTCCATCTCTTCAAGATGGTACATACTACAGTGTACAGATACATCAATTTATTCAACTTGAATCCTCTTAGTTTGCCAGTTGACACAGTCAACAGAATGCTTCAGTCAGGTTGCGCGATATCTTAAATTTTTATCTGTCTGCCAGAAAGATGCAGTAATCAAACATATTTATGCCATTTATTAGACATTTCTTTGTGTGTAAAAATTACAGAAATAATTATCTTGCTTCAGTAATCAAGTATACATTATACATTCCAGTTCAGGTTGTGCTGTGCTTTCATTATAAGAGATCTAACTACAGTGGAATCGCATTAATCCAGACCCTCGCTATTCAGAAACGGGAGCAGAATTTTTAAACACTAACAATATACCTTGTTATGTGTCCAATTTACTTACTAATCTCTAAGATTAGAAACTCTGCAGACCAATCATGAAATGTCCAGTGAACGAATGCGGCAAGTCAGTAATTTCCCAATGTTGTCTATGTTGATTGAATATGAGAGATCTGTCATTGGACAAACATTTTGCATATTAAAATTGTTGATCAGAATTTTGTGTCGTATTTGTTATTGTGCTAGAGCAAGTTCTGTACACCAGAGTCAACGAGCTTCTGCTTCAGTCTGTTATAGTTTCATTATCTCTTTCCCTTCATCGCATGTTTGCTGGCCTCTCGCCGTCGCTGTGTCAGTGGGTTTCTTGGATCAGAGATCGTATATCGGTCTTCACTGTCAACATTGACGTCTATCACATTCGCGTCACGTCCTTCAAACTGCAGCTTGTGACTCAGCCTGCGTGTGACAGAGGACAAAGTCATGACATTATGTCGGAGTAACTGTCACTAGTAGTTATTTTCTAGAAACTATGTACAGTAAAATCATGTGAAATCGGAAGGCTAAGAATTGCATTGGCAAGTGAGATCGTTGTAAGGTGTAGACAAACAGTATTTTGAGTTGACAAGACTTAAATAAGTGAGATAGTTGTATAATAATACTTATTGACAAACTGTGACCATTCAACAGGATATGCTTATACTTGGGACTTTTTCAGATTTTGTTGGCTGTACTGAAAATGCAGATAGAGATTCACCACTCTCTTTTAACTCCAACCATCTCTGGCTCGTAGTATGCCAGAGTTATATCAATGTTAGATACATACGCCCTCAGAGTATAGGTAGAAAATGAAGACCACGGCTGAGATGGGAGGATTGTGTGGAGAGATTTGGGAAGGGATTGGGGAGTGAGGGATGATGATGGAAACAGCAGTGTGGGATCAAAGACGGAAGGAAAAAAAAAAAATTGAGTATACCTATCAAAGCTAGTCCCATCCCATACATTAGGAACAAAAAATCAGAGCAACATGTTCACACTTACGAACGGTAGAACCTCATATTTTTGTGTAACCTCGCAATTGTAGTCACCGTAAGACAGTCCTAAATCATTTCCATAACAGTAAAATATACAAAATTAGTCCTGCTAACATGGTCACCTCATTATTCAGGTCACCTCGCTATTCAGGTCTCCTCACTATTCAGGTCACCTTGCTATTCAGGTCACTGGCCCAGTCCCGAAGGTGACGATTATAAGATTCTACTATACACAGATACTAATGCTTTAGTTCTGCATATCACTTGTGTCCACTTACCAGCTGAAATCATCAGTGACCGCTCCCTCCTCTGTTTCCTCGTCCCCTTTCTCTTCTTTCTTCTCTTCATCCTCATCAGCGTATTCATTGAGCATTCTGCTGGCGTTCAGTTTAGACTGGAATTTGGCGAGTATAGCGAGCGTCTCCTGTTCTCGAGAAGATCCCTTGCGTGGTTGTTGCTTCTTCAACTGCTTGTACTTCTGTCGTTCCGCCTTATGTCGACTGATCAAATCATCAGCAACATCTTCTGGGTTCTCTGTCGCTTAAAATATAATACACAATTATCATAAGCAAGATGCAAATATATGTTAAAAACTTTGTAAAAAAATCAGGTATACTACGCTAAAAATTTCAGCACAACTGCAACACCTGGAAATAAATGGAAATGTGTCGTTGCTGTCAATATAGATTTTAGTAGAATATATTTATTGTATAGCTTAGAGGAACACTTCAGTCGTATTCTTACGAGTACATAAGCCCGGTCTTGCTCATTTAAATTAATTTTGCTCCTTAACAGTGATCTTGTTTCCTGAAAACTGTCAACAAGAAGCGTTTTGCATTTTGAACAACAGAATCTGGTTAATGGTGGATTTTCATCGAGCTCATTGACTCAGTGAAACGGTCCCCTAGATGGTCTTTGAAATGTTACCTGCTTATTGAAATATCGAAGATGATTTATTACTTCGATTTGAGTTATGAACAAGGCTTCTGTGTGGTTACCTTTGTCTGATGGTGATGTGTCTCTATCTCTCTCTGTCTTCTCCTTCTCAGACTTCTTCAGTGCTCGTAACTCTTTCTTCAACATCTCTGCTTCCTTTTTTAATTCCTCCCTGTCAATCATTTAATGATTCTGAGTTGTATACAAAACAGAGCTACCAAGTCTCATGCATTTGGCGTGAGACTCACGTGTTTTGTGTCTGCATCCGCTCTCACACATATACAGCTGTATCTCTAAATCTCACACATATTGGCCATTTCAAAAAAATATTAATATAGACAAAAAAGAACTTGTTTGTATATTAATAGAGACAGGCTGATTTTCATGCACATGTTGATATATTTATTCATATCTACATGCCAATAGCGTAGAGTGTCAATAGAATCTGCGAAGTTATTCTTATCGTAGTCAGTTAGTTGGCGAAGTTACTCTCAGCGACGCTTGTAAAATGTTGTCTTTGGGAACATTTTAATGACAAAAAGTGCTGCCACCTGATGTCTGGTCAGTGAAATGTGGGTACTGTCATCTGGTGTCCCATCGGGGAACTGGATTTCACGCATTCAATGATTCCAAGTTACAAAAAAATATTGTTTATGACTAGGAATCAGTAAGTTGTAAAGACCATGCAATGTTTACATAACTAAGTACGTTATGAAGGTTTCAAATGGGTAACATAACTATGTATACACATTTTTGTTAGAGTCCAGTTTAATATAATGATTTAGCCACTTTACTAATAACTAACCTCATTGTCATCAATGACTTGTACAAATACTGCATTGTATATAAAACAATTTTAAGCAGAAATTAATTAATTCTACAGGTAATATATGTTTTATTAGAAATGATAATATGAACGTTTGCGTAACTACATATGTCTTAATATGAAACAGCAAAATTAATTTTCAGGTAAAAATGTTTCATTTAAAAGGTAACTGATGTGAATAAAAACTAACATTCTAGTGTTGTCTTTGTCATTATCCAGCTCCTCCCTTTGTTCTGCTGGTGCTGAGTTGTCTTTCTTCAGTTTCTTCTTTATTCGCTCTTTCATTGATTCTTTCTCTTCGTCCTGTTTCTCATCTGGACTCTGATACAAGCATAAAATGAAAATCCTTGAATTTAAAAACTATTTCTTACTCAAAAAATTATTAGAAAAACAGGTTTTGAGTAAAATGTTTCTTTCCCAAGAAAATGTTCAGAAATATCTGCTAGAATATTTTGGAATGAAAAGATGTATGACTAAAAAAATAGGCTAAGTGGCCCTGAAGTCCTTTGGACTAATACGTCTATATGTGACCACTGACCAAATGAATGATAAGTCGGAAAAATTGTAACATTGTTTTCTTACATTCTTGTAAAGGTTGGGTAGGGTGCTTTACACGGTTTCAAAAATTATGACTGCTACAAAAATTGGTGAAGTTATGGAGCATTGAACATGGTAGGGGTCAAAATGAAGAAAACGGCTGTTGAAGTTTTACATTATATATGCAAATGGACTGCATGGAAATATTACACGCATGACATTCAAATGTGGCACACAGTGTGTATGTTATGTTGCAATGATACACTGGAAATACAAATGTGCTGCTACAAAAACTTATCAAGTTATGCTAGATTATGTCTTTATGTGTAAACTAAGAGGACAGATTATTTGAGAGCAAAAGGTAGACTCGCTGTTTGACACAGTTTAAAACCTACAGGCAACTGTCCAGTTTAACAGGAGTCTATCAAACAATAGCAGGCACTACCACATGAAATGTCTATGAAAAATTAGAGAAAAAGTTACTGAACAGTTTTTGAAAAAACAGCCCCACAGAACTAATTATAGTTATTGTTAAGATGTTTAACCTAGTTCTATCATCTGACATTGTGCCAACAGATTGGTGTATTGGGATCATTAAGCCTATATAATTATTATATAAACATAGCAGCAGACACTGGGACAGTGTGACTGCTGCCTGGCTAAATGGATGCAATGGTGCTTTGAAGTTAGTTCTTCTGCCAACTATCCTTTTCACACAAGCCTATAGGTTTAGTAGCTGCCAGCACACTACTGAGCCTAAACTACCATGCAGGTGTGAAAAACGTGCTGATGATGTATTTGAACTTGACCCACTAATTAACTGTCCACCAAGCAGTAGCAGAACAGTTTATAATAATAATAATCCACAAGTTAAGTGGCAGTGATCTTCCTTTTATCATTCATGTGGTGTTTATTGTGAGCAGGGCAGACAAATGGTTATCATACGTAGAGAGGTACAGAAACAAACTGATGTTTTCTATAAAAAGAACATGTTTGCCTATCAATGGCATGTATTTCCTATTGTTGCCGTTTCTGCCCGGCATAAATCAAACAACCCAGGTAATTATTAATCAAATGTTTGTTGGTGAATCATAGTTACAGATCATTAAGGGTTATGATGAAAATAAAATGTTGACATGTTTACTGTTCACTTATTGCACGTCTTGCATTTAGAGGAATAATTATAATAGAAAATAAAATGTTGTGGCACATAATTTTAAATACATGCATTGATGAGAAACCAGGAATTATTTTTCTGTGGCCTAAGAATAACTAATTTCAATTAACTTTCTGCTTATATAAAACAACTGCATAAAAATATATATCCATACAAGACACAGACTCCGCATGTGACAGATGTTTTGGGAAGGGGAATAGTGTTCTGTTTCTGGTACAATACACAAAATCTACTGTTAGAGGATAATTCCAAGGGCCCTTCTCAAAACCACATCACTAGATAGTGTAAACATTTTGCATTTTGGGGGGCTGTGTCAGCCTTCTTCTCATGTGATGTAGAGTTACCACAAGGAGAAAACTTGTCTCCTTTGTTATTTGCTATTTACCTGAATGATTTTGAACACTGTTAGTCATAATTATAAGGGACTTGACATGGCAGCTGGTGAAATTTACAACCTTAGTGATGATGATGTAGACATTTTCTTGCAAATGTATGTTCTACTATATGCTGATGATACTAGAATACAGATTTCTTGTATATAGTGGAACTATGACAACTCTTCTAATGGTTGACATGTGGTTGTTTCAGGATGACCCCTTAGAATGTAGACACAACTGTCCAGGGGTCTAGAGGGTGCTGTGTCTGTTGACCCAAGTCTCTGCCAGTGACCAATTAACGATTAGTCACACTTTCCACCAGCAGCCACAGTGACCTAAGCCTCTGCCAATGACCAATTACAGATTAGTCACACTCACCAGCCAGCCACAGTGAGGTATGACAGATGTTGTGGGAAAAGGGATTAGTTGAACAAAAGGACTGCAAACATGATAGATCTGCTGCTACAGTAGACCGTTTAGTTAGCAAATTTAGCATTTTAGGGGACCTTTGGAGCCCTTAGAATGATTCAATCAAATACAGATTCCTTGTGTACAGCGGCACCACCACATGAAATGTCTATGCAAAATTAGAGAAAAAGTTACTGAAGAGTTTTTGAAAAAATAGGCAAAATGTGACATTACCACATGAAATGCAAAATTAGAGAAAAAGTTGCTGAACAGTTTTTGAAAAAATAGGCAAAATGTTACATTTTTACCAGTTTTGGGGTCCTTGGAGGCCCTAGGGAGCCCTTAGAATGATTCAATCAAATACATATTTCTCGTGCATAGTGGCAGTGCCCTAAGATGTCTATGCAAAATTAGAGAAAAAGTTGCTGAACGGTTTCTGAGATACGGCAGTTAACGGCGGACGGAGAGTGATGGCATAATCCCCTGGACCTTTGGCCAAAGGACTAAAAATGTGTAGGAAAATATTCTTAATGCTAGACTTCTTTCCAGAATAAAGACAATTATTTTAGCTCCAGCATTTTATATTATATTCTTAAAACTTTATTTCTGTTGCAATTTATGCACGTTATGCTACGCAATTAACGCTGTACAAAAGACGATACCTCTGAATTATCACTGTGTAGTCGCTTTGATGGTGAAAGTGTGGACTCATCCACTTCAACTGCGGGAACGCGGCTTAACTTCTTGTCATCCAACAGGTCATGACTGCTCTTGCTTTTATGTTTTATTTTCTACAAAAAATGTCAAATATGTTGTGCAATACACCTGGCATGTGGGAAGAGGGTGTCGGTGATAAATGTACACAGTAAATAGCATGACTTAATTTTAATAACACGTTGCAACATACAGTATATTTTATCACCTAAGGGTTGTGAAATAAAACCAATAAATATAGGAATAAAACGTTCACATTCATGTAGGTCATCATCACATTCACATTCATGTAGGTCATCATCACATTCATGTAGGTCATCATCACATTCATGTAGGTCATCATCACATTCACATTCATGTAGGTCATCATCACATTCATGTAGGTCATCATCACATTCATGTAGGTCATCATCACATTCATGTAGGTCATCATCACATTCACATTCATGTAGGTCATCATCACATTCATGTAGGTCATCATCACATTCACATAGGTCATCATCACATTCATGTAGGTCATCATCACATTCACATTCATGTAGGTCATCATCACATTCACATTCATGTAGGTCATCATCACATTCACATTCATGTAGGTCATCATCACATTCATGTAGGTCATCATCACATTCACATTCATGTAGGTCATCATCACATTCAGTTGGCAGGTTTATATCAAAAGTCGCTAGAGTAATTTACATCCAGGAAGATTAGTTCGGTGGGACAGCGATACAGCATCAGACAAAAACCAGGACAAGGAGATTCAAAGAAGAATCACGGCTGGCTGGACACCATTAGCCAAACACCATGACATGTTCAAAGGTAACTTTGGAACTGCTTGAAGAGACAAGTCTACAACTAGTGTACTTCCAGTGATGACATACGGCACGGAAACATGGGCATTCACCATTCAGGCAAAGAACAAGCTAGCAGCCGCGCGAACAAAGATGGAAAGAAGTATGTTAAACATCACATATTGGGAGAAAAAAACATCGTGGGGTGGTCACAGGTTGAGGTGACCGGTGGCATAATCGACCCCACTTTTAAGGTTTAGCCTCAGTTATATATAGTGATAATGCGTCAGCGGGTAGTGTTGGTTTTAAATTTGGTGTGGTTGACTGGTGTGCTTGGCTAGTATTATACTGTGCAGTAGGTATATAGTGATTTTAGCAGTAATGACATTGTTTGATATATGATATCATGTATACCAATACTGCTTGTGTTATGTGCCAAAATGTGGGCTCTGGCAACCTGAGGTACAGGAGACTAGTATGGGCTCAGTCACAGGCCTGGCCTTGGGATGTCGAGCCCACATTTCTCTCTTATCACGTTAATAAATAAACGTCATTCATTTGGCCTTTTTTCATCACTATATTGGACTTTGTGTTGTTGCTTGCATAAAACAAACATTTGGGTAAGAGAGAAGACAAAGGTCATAGACGTGATAGAACAAATCAGAAGACAGAAGTGGATCTGGGCAGGGCACATCAGTAGACTACGAGATAACTGATGGACATCGCGTATCACAACCTTATGAAGGGAAACGAGCTAAAGACCGGCGAGACGGTGGAGAACGAACTAGACAAGTACTGAAAACATGCTGAGGCCTTCGCCCAACCACGGGACAATATGGCTGCACAATGATGATGAAGATTAGTTACAGTATGTACATAATAAATTATATGATGTAATAAAGTTAGTGTCTATTACTATGACATGATTACAATACTTTCACAACAACTGTGAAACTGTTGCTACAGTAGTTGTGAAATTATGTACCAGTAGTTCTTCAGCGCTCGTAACTCTTTCTTCAACATCTCTGCTTAGACTGTCAGGGAGTGAAAGTAATAGAAAGACCATCAGATGGAGATGATATGTGAACGACACAATATTGATAAGAAAAAGACCCAGCAATCAACAAAAATTTGGGGAACTATTAGCTTCTACATGTATGTAATGACATCATACGACTAGGACTGATGACGTTATCTTGTTAAAAAAGTGAAAATCAATACAGAGAAATTAATCTCTGTATATGAAACATATTACATATACAGATAATCAAGGTTTACCTTGGTGGCCTGGTTCACCTCTTCCTCATCTTCTTCTGCCTCCGCACCAAATGACAACAGACTGAAATTTCTACAAATTGAGAAAAGACGTCTCATTATTAGCGCTGCATATAGAGTTGTTTGGAGTGTATCAATACAGCATCTACACTGACAATCTGATAAGAACATTTAGTGGCTTATTTTTTCTCAGTTGTGTTAGTTCTATGTTTGAATCATTAATCAGTAAAATATTAAGATATATAACATAAGTAGTCATAATTAATAATTGACCTTACAACCATAAAACAGGTCAAATGTCATGTAAAATGTTTCTGTTTGATCATATGGTATTGATTTTCCAAAACATAATTTAGCAAGTGATGACTTTTAAAGAAATGTATATATTTTATGTACGTTTTATTTTTTTAATTTAAATTTTAAAACTTAAATATACTTTAAATCTTACATGTGGTGGCGATATCACCATCATTGGACAACATGGATATATATACTTGGTGCTGTAGAGCAATGGACATTGTGAAATGAGGTTATGTGGATTTGCATGAACAAACAAGTGGGACAAGCACGCATAGTAACCGAGAGACAATTTATGCCATATATTTGCAACAAAGATATGCTGTAGCATGGAAAAAATGGTCAATTCCACAGCTGAAAATGTTGATAGAGAATACATTTTAAGACACATCTTTTGACACACTTCTTCAAAAACATACTTTGTGGCTTTGGATTTGCTCTTTTTCCTCTCTTCGCCGCCTCTTTCCGTTTTCTTTGGTAAAGTTCTTGGAATGATATCCTCAAACGGATTTGCTAATATCTGAAAGAATCACAAGTCTTGACAAAAATCTGAACCTGTCGACGGGGAACAAAAGTAACAATCACTTCTTAGAGCCTCACAAGACATATCTTACATATTTACAGAATGCTGAAATGTATCAATTACATAACTACTGCTTATAACACTTGATACTGTTAAGAATGACGATGAAAGATATTTGCATTTTGAAACTATGATATTACCTCACTTCATTTTAAACTAGGTTGGAGGCAAATTGAACTTGTACATATTTTATAAAAATTACAGACTTACCTTTGCTCTGACTAGTTTATGTGGATAGAGAGGCCTCTCATTGGAATCTGTTTCACATTCTGCTAATTTTATCATATTGTAGATTGTGTTTCCCTCAATCTGCAATGGATACGAATATGCACTAGGAATGGCAATCAAACAATCACAACAATTGACTGCTGTTGGGACAAAAGTGAGAATGCAACCTTAAGTCTTGTCTACTTCATGCACACAAAGTATCAACATGAGTCCTTATAACATACCGGTAACCTAAAATCTGGATTATAACAAAAAATCTACTTGGATTATGACAAATTAAACTGAAAATAACACCCGCAGATGCCACTATAAGTAATACCAAAAATAGATAAGTACTCAGTACTTTTATTTTACAGCATATATTGATAATCACCCAATGGGTTGTTGAGATTTCAAAACAATCACATAATTCTTGAAAAACACACAATTTCCAATTCGAATGTGACAGCGTTCTCTGTAATACATATATAACTAACCTTGCCAAAGATGGTATGTTTGTTGGCGAGTTCTGGCGTGGCAGTGAGGGTGAAGAAGAACTGGCTGCCATTGTCGTTGGGGCCACTGTTGGCCATTGCCACGAGGCCTCGACGCACGAACCGCAGCCTCGAGTGAAACTCATCCTGGGGAAGCAAATCTTTGTTTATATTCTGATGTTTATATAATCTTATGATACAATGTTTCTGTTTGATTTTATCTATTTTGCAATAACTTTTGCAGAAACAAACATCACACTAATAACATATGGACATCAATTCTATATATTCTTTGTTGTTATACCTCTAGGGCAGTTGGGTGGGTCTGGAGATGAAGCTTTAAGTTCAACACAACTACAAGTGTACATGAATATTAAATATAGCTAGGAATATATCGCTGGTGCTTAATAATAATAATAATACTGTGTTGCACTGGTATCCTGGAACATCTGCCAAATAAGATGCTCATACCAGTTGCTTCAAATCCGACCATTAAATCAGTTGAGGCTATAAGAAATGTTGAACTAAATTAGTAAATTATATTATCATAAACATTCAAATTCATCCCCATAAATATAACATGATCAATGTCATAAGAATCATAAAAATATTATCATAAATATTATAAAATCAGCAGATACCACAAGATCATAAATATTATGAAATCATTATCATCCATAATATAAAATCATTATCATATTAAAAATGATCATAACTTTTTAACGTAAATAAATATTCTAAAGTATGTTACTGTTATGTATGTAATTTCTTTCATCTTACTCTGAATGGCTTTCCATAGATGGAGTCGCCACCATGTCCTGTGCCAGTTGGATCACCGCCCTGCACGATGAAGTCTTTGACGACCCGGTGAAAGATGCTGCCATCATAGTAGCCTTCCATGCACAGCTGAATAAAGTTGCGACATGCTTTTGGTGCTTCCTTTGACCACAGCTCCACATCAATGTCACCTACAGTTGTCACCAGCAACACCTGCATAAATAGATCCATGCCAATGTCATTCATAGTTGACACCAGTAATACCTGCTTAAAGGGAATAAAAACATCTAACGTTTGAATTCATATTATATTACATCCTGCTATCTACTTCCACGTCCACCAAACAACAAAAATCAAAAAATTAAATGAATTAGAAATTCCACATTTTATGCTGTGCATCCGGACATTTTCGAATATGCATATTTTGGCACGCTTTTCGGGATGCCGTGATGTGACGTCACATATGACCCATACTCACATCAGGCCGACCCTTTCCATACATTCAGAGCATGTTTACAAGGATAGCTTTCGGGTCGAAACGAGCGTCAAAATTAGTTACAGTGTGTTGTGTGATATTCCGATGTAATACAAACACTAGTCATCATAGAGGAACAAGAAGTTATCTTAAGGTTCCACATGAATCCAATGTTATTCCAAACAATGAATGCGAATGGGCCTACAAGTCGACTAGGTTTCGCCGAGCTTCAGCTCATTTTCAGAATAATTATATCGGATGCAACCAACAGGAGATAATCTACACCAATAAACATACGTAGCAAACATATATTGTATCCAGCTACAGAAAGTAACGTGTATAATCTCATAATATCACTAGAATATCGATGTATGAAGGAGGAATTGTACGATTTATCATAATAACTTTAATCAGTCAGCGAATTGCTGTCGGTCCTGCTAGCTCAGTTGGTAAACGCGTTGGTTCCGTAGCATTTATTTTGTAATCGGGCGATGCTGGTTCAATCCCAACACCAAACCATTGATTTTCTTTATACTTTTTATGTTTTCACGAAGTAATATAAACCAAATCATTTTTATACTATGATGCACTGTTTGTAAATATTTTTTTTATTTTTGTAGTAATTATTTATTCGCCACAAAAACTAAAATATGGGAATTATATAACGATGTTTCTAAATTTTATTTATCCAAACAAATATAATGTAATGGATATATCATTTATTAATTGTATATATATAATTATTGTATGGTAATATATTGTAATTATATATATGAAAACAAATGTTGATCTGTCTGAATAAATAAAATTTAGAAACATCGTTATATATAATTACCATATTTCCATTTTTGTGGCGAATAAATAATTACTACAAAAATATTTACAAACAGTACATCATAGTATACAAAATGATTTGGTATATATTACTTCGTAAAAACATAAAAAAGTGTAAAGAAAATCAATGGTTTGGTGTCGGGATTGAACCGGCGTCGCCTGATTGCAAAATGAATGCCTCGGAACCAACACGTTTACCAACTGAGCTAGCAGGACCGACAAAAATTTGCTGACTGATTTCAGTTGTTATGATAAATAGTACAACTCCTCCTTAATACATCGATATTCTAGTGATATTATGAGATTATACACGTTACTTTCTGTAGCTGGATACGATATATGTTTGCTATGTATGTATATTGGTGTAGATTACCTCCCGTTGGTTGCATTCGATGTAACTATTCTGAAAACGAGCCCAAGATCGGCGAAACCTAGTCGACTTGTAGGCCCATTCGCATTCATTGTTTAGAATAAAATTGGATTCATATGGAACCGTAAGATAACTGATTGTTCCTCTATGATGACTAGTGTTTTGTATTACATCGGAATATTGCACAATAACTCATTCTGACGCTCGTTTCGACCCAAAAGCTATCCTTGTAAACATGCTCTGAATGCATAGAAAGGTTCGGCCTGCTGCAAGTGTGAGTCATATGTGACTCACGTGATACCACGTGATCGCCTAGGTCCTTAAATTTTTATTTTCCACGGGAATCGCTACACGGACGGGTTTAAAATCGAATTTATGCTACAATTGTATTTTTCTGTATTTTTTAATGTTCTCGAATGTTACATACAATGTTAAACTTTGTGTACATATGGAAAACAGATGTTAACTAATGCCTTATTTTTATTTCCTTTAAATAGCTTTCCGTTACATTAATGTCACCCAGAGTTGTTACCAGCTACACCTGGATAAATAGCTCCACCTCAATGTCACCCACAGTTGTTACTAGCAACAGCTCCGCATTAATTAATTAATGCTCTAGTTTGAAGAATCATATATTATTATGCGTTTTAAATGTTATAGAGAAATATGATGGATTCTCATTTCTCAACTCAAACATGTCGACCATGTTGAACAATAATATCCAATAATTATTTATCATAATGATACCATTTTTAATTGGACGAGGCTATTCACAGAGCTGGGCTCTGTGAATAAGATTCCATTTCTTATTTGCAGAGCCCAGATTTGCGAATTAAAAAAGTTTTGTATTCGCAGAGCCCAGTCGGCAACAACAAATAAACATTAATCTATCCCAAAACGTACATTTTTATCATAACACATTATTTGACGTACACAAGATATAACTATTATTGGCAAATATGGTGGTTTAATGCACGTTTAAAGGTCCAGATATCATCGGGGATAGCCTTAGTTTAATTCCCTGTTTACATTCCGAAATGAGCCAAGATTCTGGATTATATCTAGACTTAGTTAGGACTGCCACTGACACGTACCTATCTAACAGTCTCCAAGGAACATCCAACGTATGTACAGTCCTGGTTCTGTACCCATTTATACTAAACTATAGCCTGATATCAGGTATACATGTCACATGTTCACTCAGGCTAGTCTAGGCCTATAGGATGCTCAGGCTAGTCTAGGCCTATAGGACTAAAATGGTGACTGATAGGCAAGAATCAGGATTATATATGGACCTACAAGTTTAGGACTGTCACTGGCACCTAGCTTACAGCCTTCAATGTCCAGCATATACAGTCCTGGTTCTGCACATATTCATATTAAGAAATAGCCTGATATCAAGTACACGCATATGTCACAGGCCACAGGTTCGCCCAGGCTATCCTAGGGCTAGGCCTAGAGGGAGTAGAACTAAGGGGGTGAATGATGGAACCAACACACTGTCAAATTCAGGCAAATTATAGTTACATCAACATAATCGAGGTGGGCTCAGATACTAGACCAGTGCTGGGTTAATCTACCACCAGGGTGCCATCTGATTGGTTGATCGCGGGCTCTGCAAATAAGATTTGATTTGTTATTCGCAGAGCTTGGCTCTGCGAATAGCGTGTGGCTTTTTTTATTTGCAAACTGCTATTAATTGACCATCTCATCAACATACCATCAAAGTAAAATCAGAAAGAAATAATAAAAAGCAGTTCAGGAGAAATTTCCACAAAGGAAGATATAAGGAAATGAGGAAATATTTAGCAAAGATAGACTGGAATAATACACTGAAGAATAAGACAGCAACAGAATGCTGGAATATCTTAAAGAATGAAATAGAGTGCATCGTAGATAAATTTGTTCCCTTCAAAAAACAAGGGAAACGGACCAGAAAGAAATACTTATCGAAAGAAGCCATTAGAAAAATTAAGTATAAACAAATGATGTGGAAGTCATATAGACGTACTGGCAATGACGAAGACTACAACATTTATAAAGAAGCACTAAACCAAGCTACAGCTGAAATTAGAAATTCAAAGAGAAGCTATGAACATAAATTAGCTTGTAATATAAAACATGACAGCAAGAGTATTTATGCGTATGTTCGAAGCAAACAGAAAGTTCAGGATAAGGTGGGTCCTCTAGAAGATAGTGCTGGAAATATAATATCAGAAGGATTCTTAATGGCTGAAGACCTAAATGAGTATTTTAGTTCAGTGTTTACCAGAGAAGACACTAATTCACTGCCAGTACCAGAGGCTAAGTTCAAGGGGGCAGAATCAGACTATTTAAGACAGTTAATTGTAACCCCAGAAATGGTAGCTAAGAAAATTAGGGCTATGAAGGAAAATAAATCACCTGGAGTGGATGGTATTCCACCCAAACTACTAGTGGAAATTGTAGAACAAATTAGCATACCGCTTGCAACAGTATTCAACCTGTCATTAGAAGAGGGAGTGGTTCCTTTAGAATGGAAAGAAGCAAACATTATACCGTTATTTAAAAAAGGTTCGAGAAACAAGTCAGAGAACTATAGACCAGTGAGTTTAACATCAGTGATTTGCAAATTATTAGAAAACTAATTAAAGATCACATGGTGGATTTTCTTGTTAAACATAACTTGATAAACCCATCTCAACATGGGTTTCTAAAAGCGAGGTCATGCTTAACAAATATGTTATGTTTTTTTGAAGATATCACTAAGTGGGTAGATGATGGATCACCAGTAGATATCATCTACTTAGATTTTCAAAAAGCTTTCACAAAGTGCCACATCAGAGATTACTGCTTAAACTAAAAGCCCATGGCATAGGAAATGGTATAATTAACTGGATAGAAAAATGGCTGATTGACAGAAGACAACGGGTAGTTGTTGATGGGGAGGCTTCAAACTGGAAATCAGTTTTGAGTGGGGTTCCACAGGGATCAGTACTGGGACCTATATTATTCTTAATATATATAAACGATTTGGACGATGATATAGCTAGCAAGGTGTTGAAATTTGCAGATGATACAAAAGTGTTTAGAAGGATTAAAAGTGATGGTGATAGACAGCATTTACAAGATGATCTTGACAGGTTGATCAAATGGTCTGAAAAGTGGCAAATGTTGTTCAATTTTGGGAAATGTAAATGCCTTCACACAGGACATGGGAACGAATATGTAGAATATACAATGGGGGGAACTGTACTAAGTACTACTGTAAAAGAAAAAGACTTAGGGCTGACAATTAGTGCTGACATGAAGGTTTCAGAGCAGTGTGGAATTGCAGCTTCAAAGGGAAATCAAATCCTTGGATTGATTAGGCGAAATATAGCATATAAAGAAAAAGAACTAATAATACCGCTGTACAAAACAATAGTTAGGCCTCATTTAGAATATTGTATACAAGCGTGGAGGCCATACCGCAAGAAGGACATAGATATGCTAGAAAGAGTACAGAGGAGAGCGACTAAAATGATACCAAAACTGAGGGATCTTAGTTATGAAAAACGCCTAAAAGAATGTGGTTTAACAACACTAGAGACCAGGAGATTGAGAGGAGATCAGATAGAAGTGTTTAAAATATTGAATGGTTATGAAAATATTGATAGAAATATGTTTTTTTCAGTTAAGAAAGATAGAAAGACTAGAGGACATGAAGTTACATTAGTAAAGGAGCAGTGTAGATTAGATGTGAGAAAGTTCTCATTTTCACAAAGGACTGTGAATGAATGGAACAGATTATCTGATGATTGTGTGGGTGCTAGTAGTGTGAATATGTTTAAAAATAAAATCGACACATACCTCAGAAGGGCTGGATATATGTAGATAAAAGGGTTGGACTCTCGATAAGCCAAAGGGCTTCCTTGTCCACCTGCCATCTAGAGTTAATTCTCTGGATGGCAATCTTGTTAAATCTTGTTAAATCTCACTTAATATAGGCACTTCAACGAATTCTGCTCGCGCCGTTTTTTCGCGTGCGTCATTTTCTGTTGCAATTGCGCTGTGCCGTTTACTCGGCTTCTTTGTAGCGTTTTGTTTCAACCCGTCGTTTCGCGCGCTTTTAACGGTCGTATACGTCATTCATTGCGGGATTCTTGTAGACGGTAAGTCGAAGTTTATTTGCGTCGATTTCTTTTTACAATTTGACCAAAATTAAGCGAACTGTTGTCAATTAGATGACAGAGGTGTGATTCATTTGCAAGTTTTACAGTTTTGGCACAAATTGGCAGAAATGATTTTGTGTTTATTCACATCTATAGGTTTTATTCATTCAGTGTTGAAAATTTTGTTGTTCCGACAGATAGCGACATATCGATTTTACGCTGTTCAAAATGTGACTGTTTTGGCCGATCTGGCTCTGTCAGACCGAGAGCGCGTCACAGGAGTCAGTATCAGATCATATTCATATCTTGGTTATCTTAATTTAAATCCCCACAAAAGCAACAGTGAACACTACCTGTTTTACCTTTTAGATATCAATGATTTTATTAATCATTGATTAATATACGCGGGCCTTTCCCTTGGCCTGGGCTTGGCCCTTGCCCTGGCCTGGCCTGGCCCCTGGGTGCCGTTGCCTTGGTCTTGGCATGTGATGTGCCATTATAATTTTACGGTTATGCTTTTAATTAGACTTATATAGTATAAATTTCATTATGCAATAACTTTAATTAATTGTTCTTAGTTACCTATTAAATCAACAATTTGTTAGACACATTTTTTAGGTAAAATACGTAAATTATTCGACTTAATTTGTTAAAAAAGTTTCATGACAAACAGTCACTGCACAACATTTTAAAAGTATGTTGTAATATAAATATTAAACGCCTTGAGGCTTGATCAGTTGTAGCATCATTTGTTTAATTGTGTGACAACATGCAATACATTAAACACCACAGTTATACCTCTCAAGTATCACAATTATTATTAATTTATGTGTGACGTATTATAGAATTTCACACTGCTCTGTTGAGTAACAGAGGCAGGGATATGAAAATTATTTCATTATATATTTCACATTATATGATACATGATGGCCTTTTTATTTCAGATGCTGTTCACAATTACATGCAGTGATACTGATCTTACACTGATCTGTGTCTGACAGTTAACTCTGAAGATACCAAGCCACAGTCGTCTGAATATGACACCCGTCACCTGCCAGATTATATATCTGATTCTACATTGAACAGTGTCCATTCAACATCACACGAACATTACTTATAGACATCATGTTGATGAAAACAACATTATTTTATAGGATACTAAAATATGAACCTTGCTGCACAGATCTTGCAGCCTACTGGCAGTTATAAGACAATCAACATCCAATATCACAAAAAGACTGTATTATGAGCAGAGCAGACTTCTTCTTCATGGCTTGACTCCCGTGGGCCATGTGGAGTAAAATCTTGCATTTGGGTTCAGTGACGGAATACTGTGAACAATTTATAACATTACTTCATGAAGTTCATGTTAAAATGCAGAACATTTCATTATGAAGCAGTGACAATTGATTACTGGTCTCTACAGAGCCTGCAGCATTCATCCAACCTGTCATGACACAGTCACACATAGACACGGTGAACTAGGAGTATGAATATTGTATTTCATTGTCATGTATTGATCTGTTGAGTTATTTAGCCAATATTTACTTATTAATAAAGTTATTGTTAATGTTATATGACTGGTTAATGTATATTTATTATAATGTTTAATGTGGTTGTAAACATTGCATAAATTATATAACTGTCTTCATAATTATTGTCATTCCAGCCTTTCTTTCGAAATGTAGTGGTCAGTCGTTAGTATGCTAATATTAACTTATTAATTAAGTTACTGTTAATGTGAAATGACTGGTTAATGTATATTTATTACCATAATTAATGTGAGTTACTGCTTGCATAAATTATACAAATATCTTCATAATCATGGAAACTATGGCCTTTTACTGAAATGTGTCGGTCTGTCAAAGTTGCGCACTAATTAGCCAGTATTGACTAATGAATTAAATTGTTAAATGGTTTGTTAATGTATATTTATTATCATTATTAATGTAGTTATACACATTGCATAATATGTATAAATATCTTCATAGTCATGGACATTATGGCATTTTACTGATATGTTTTGGTCTGTCGAGGTTGTGTGCTAATTACCCAATATTGACTAATTAATTAAATAATAATTATTTTTTAATGCATATTTATTACCATTATTAATGTGGTTATACACATTGCATAATATGTATAAAATCTTCATAATCATGGACATTATGGCCTTTAATTGGAGCATTTTGGCCTGTTGAGTTTTGCATGCTACATAACTAAAATTAACTAATTAATTGCATTAATTTGGTTATAATTAATACTAAAAATATTAAATATTATAAATTTATTACTCTTGTCAATGTGTTTGAAAACCCTGAAGACAGCATTTAAATATCTATATAAATAAAAAAGTTATTACATTTTAAAGCAAATATTTACCTATAGAAAACACAAAAATTAGTCCATTTTGCCATTGTAAGATATACACAAAAATGCCGCTGTTTTTCCGTCTTAAAATCGCAATATCTTTTGATCTATTAAAGGTATCTTAATAAAATAAACAGTTATGTGATCATTAACCTATTACCTTTAATTTAAGCCCATTCCCAATGTTTTAGCATGATATTTAATTTTTTGTTGAAGTGCCTACTTAATAAGTTAATTTCTACGGACTCAACAAATCTGTATCTGTATTTTGACTGGCAAAATGTCCTATGGACACATCACGCCAGTGCGCATGGTGGCTCTTATGGATTAATTTTTTACATGTTGGGCTAGGCTAATCTGGAATGAATTCAGTGACGTACTTGATACAATGCTTGGAGGTAGAGAATTCCACTCTTTTATTGTGACTGGGAAAAAGCTGTTTCCAAATATGTTTGTCGAGTGCCTGATTTGTACTAACTGTTTATTATGTTTACGTGAGCATCTGGTGTTGCGTTTGGTGTATTGATCTAGTGGGATATCTATGAGGTTATGTTCCATTTTATATAATATGCTAAGTCTTTGGGTTTTTCTTCGTGATTGGAGGGTGTCCCACTGGAGATCTTTAAGGAGTTGTGTTACCGTTCCAGGCTCTCTAGAATAGTTGTTCTTACAAAATCTGGCGGCTTGTCTCTGGGTTCTTTCTATGAGTTTGATATTTCTTAGGCAATGTGGATCCCATGATGCTGACGCATATTCAAGTATGGGGCGGACAAGGGTTGTGTAGGCTATGGACTTGATTTGGGTTGGGCATTTATTTAAATTTCTTCTAATCATTCCCAATGTCTGTTGTGCTTTTTTTGTGACCGAGTTGCTTTGTATTGTCCAATTTAATGTATTTGATATATGTATGCCAAGATAACAGTGTGATTCAACAGATTTAAGTTGTTGTCCGCAGAATGTGTAGAGATTTGGTGTCGGTTTTCTTGAGGCTATTGTCATTGTATAACATTTAGTGGGGTTGAATTTCATAAGCCACGTGTGTTGCCATTTCTCAAGTTTGAGCAGATCGTTTTGGAGGACAGATGTGTCTTGGTCAGTTTTAATCGGTGAATATAACAGGCAGTCGTCTGCAAAAAGGCGAACAGTTGAGGAAAGATTGTCTGGCAGGTCATTTATGTAAAGTAGGAAAAGTAGGGGCCCCAGTACTGTGCCCTGTGGTACCCCAGAAATGACTTGAGTTGATGTTGACTTAGATCCATTTATAACGACCTGTTGAGTTCTTCCTGTAAGGAAGCTATTTATCCATGATGATATTGGGCCTGTGATGCCATAGTGTTTGAGTTTGTGGATTAATCTTTTATGTGGAACTTTATCGAATGCTTTGGTGAAGTCAAGGATGGCCATGTCTACAGATTTCTTCTCATCAAGTGATTTGCTTATGTCATGGATTGTTTGAATTAATTGTGTTTCAGTTGATCTTTTGGCACGGAAGCCATGTTGGTGGTCAGTTAGAATGTGGTGCTGTTCAAGATGTTTCATAATGTGACTATGTATGATGTGTTCAAGAAGTTTAGAAACCACAGGTGTTAAGGATATTGGTCTGTAGTTAGATGTTTCTGCTCTACTTCCTTTCTTAAAAATTGCTGTTACATTGGCTTCTTTCCAGGTATTGGGGACTTGTCCAGAGTCAACAGATGATTGGAAAATGTCATGTATTACTGGTGCTAGATGAGAGGCATATCTGTTTAAGAACCATGGTGGAATGCCATCTGGTCCTTGCGATTTAGAAATGTTAATTTTGGAAAGTTGATCAAGTACTCCTTTAAGTGTAATTGTTAGTTTGGGGATTTCTCCATGTGGACTTCTGGCCATATCTGGTAGGGTGGAATTTCCTTCGTGTGTGAAGACACTTTGGAACTGATTGTTTAAGGCTTCTGCTTTATGTTTGTCGTCGCTAATGATGTTACCAGCAATGTTAAGGTCCCCAATACCCTGGTTATCCTGTCTAAGTTTAGAAATGAAGCTCCAAAATGATTTAGGTTTCTCTGTTATTGTTGTTGTCAGGAATTGACTTATGTAGGATAGTCTAGCAGAACGAAGGTGTTTATGCATGTTTCTCCTGATGTCACAGAATTCTTTCCAGTCTTCTGGATTTCTAGTTCTTTTTGCTTTGTTATATAGCTGTTTCTTTATTTTGCACATTTTCTTTAAATCTTTATTGAACCAGGGAAGATTGTGTCTTGAAGTAGTAAGTCGGTGCGGTACATATTGGTTCATAATGTTGATGATTTTCGTGGAAACAAGATTCCACTTGTCATTGACAGTCATGTTTTGGTTTTGAGAGAAGTATTCATGTGTAAAGTTTTCAAGAGATTTCTGGATGTTAATATTGTCGGCTTTATTTCTAATGAAGACTTTACGTTTTGGACGATGTTTGCGTTTGGGCGAAATGTTTACATCAATAATGACTGTGCTATGGTCTGCTATTCCGTCTACTACATTTATCTTCTTTATTAACCCAGGTCTATTGGTGAAGACAAGATCTAAAATATTGTTGGCATTTCCCTGTCTGTGCGTGGGTTCCTTGACATGTTGGATCAGACCATGTTCCTCTGTAAGAGAGAGTAATTTATTGGCAGCAGCTGTACTGTATCCATTGTTAGTTGTGACTTGGTGAATTTCCCAATTGATGTTAGGGAGGTTGAAATCGCCAGTAATGATGACATTATGTGTGTTGATCTTGTTACCTAATTTAGAAAGGGCTAGGTCTAGTTCTTCGATTTGAGTTCCATGAGAGTCATTTGGGGGACGATAGAGGGTACACATGATTATTGGTTTCATTCCTGTTATCTGGGTTTCAGTCCAAATGCTCTCACTGTTAGTGTCTAGGTCTGGTAGGTGGCTTGTTATGAGGTCATCTTTTGATATTTGAAATACCCCCCCTCCAGTAGTGTCTGTTTCTCTGTCCTTTCTAAAGACGTTAAAGTTGCTTGGGAATATTTCTCCATTTTTTATTGAGGGATCTAACCATGATTCAGTGCCACAGATGATGTCTGGGTTATGCAGATTGTTTAGTGCTTCGATGTCTGAGGCTTTCTTTTTAACGCTTTGGCAGTTTATGAGGATGCATCTGAAGTTTGGTCTCTTTTTTGGTCTATATGCTTTCTTGCTATTAGTTGTATTGTTGTTGGTGGTTTCGTTTAGGTTATGACAGTTACTGTCCAGTGGATAAAAGGGATTTGCCGTTGGGATTTCTGTATCTCTGAAGAAAGAATTTGTGAAGTTGAAGTTGTTGCATTCGGGGCAGGCCCACGAACATGAGGAATTTATTAATCGTTTGTATTCATTGTCATCTATTGCACAGCATTGTGAGTGGATCCAGTTTAGGCAGTGGTCGCACTGAATTGCTTTATGGTCATTTAGGACATCTCCATGGCAAATGCCACACGGTGCTGAGCAATTTGAACAGTGCCATGGTACATTTTGGTTTCTGTAAGTGTTGTTAAATTCTTGTCTGGATATCCTGGCGCATTTGATGTGTGTGGATTTATTACAATCATTACAAGTTAGGATGAGTGCATTAGACCTTAGTGATTTCTGACAAAAACTATGTTCGCTAAACTTAAACCAGTAAAAGGCTTTTGTATATATATACGGTGACACGTTTAACTGAAGGAGTTTCTCTGTAGATAAGGAGGAGGCTCGTGAATATTCGCACAGAAGAATTGCTCGAATGTCCAAAGATACGCCCATATGATACTAGCATACAAACTGCGTATACAGGCTATTGCCCGAAATTAACTTATTATCGCCCAGCATCACATTTTATTGTTTTTCTGCCTGCAAAATCCAGATATGTGCAACCATTAATCAATGCATCAATTTGAGTAACAAGCAAACCTTTCCTTCTGTAGGCGGCTCTTGTATGTATATGTTGCTCATTTTTATAAATATACGAATGCCACGATTCCACTCCTACCAGCGTTTCCACTGGTGTAACGGGTTATCGATTGGCCTGTCTATGCGGTAACTATTTTGGTACGTTTTGATCTCACAGAAAAAACTCGAAAAAGATGTCACTGTCAGACTCGAATAATATTCACGATGAAAAACGGGAACATCAGAATCATACGTCAACCGACCAAGAAAACATCGACGAGCAAGAACATGCCCATTTCCAGAGGGTTATTAACGCGTTGCGTTTTTATAGGTATGACATTATTTGGTATATTTCTGAGTATTGTCTATTGAGCTGAGTCTTGCCTCTTGAGAGACTTGACTCTTGTTGAAACTTCAGGGGGGTCTTGGCCGGAGGTTATAAAGCCATACTCGGTGCTCAGAATTTCATGTTCAAGCCTCGCTTTCACACCATGTTCATACTCACGGAGGTTATAAAACGTTCTGAGCACATAATCGTTCTCAGACTTGAGCATGAAACGTCTAAATTCTGAGTAGGCCTATGCTATGGACCTTGCTCAACGCCGTACTCAAACAAACAAAGATGGCAGCTCATGTAGAAATTAGTCGAATTCGTTGTCCATGTTCGATATTTTCAAGAAGAAACGCAGCTTGATATCAGCGTCCGCGACGCTTCCGAGATGTATTCAATCCATTTGAAGAAGTGGTGCAACACAAAATTAGCGAAAGATTCCATGTTATGCCTCAAACTGCACTATTTATTGAACATTTGTCAAATCTAGCGGGCAACACTATGACACAATGTTACAACGTTTATGTTTTGGTGGCACTCGTATAGCTTTTCGACGACGGGGACCATTCGTTTACCGCTACTGCTTGCCGATACAATTTCATGATCAACTGTCGAGCAGTGCATACGAAATGCTTCTCCAAAACAGTGTTGTTTACCTGGACGATTAATAAAATACCATGCCAGACATTAAGCAATATCAATACAACATACATGTGTACATTAACAAATATAAAATTAATAATAAAATTACAAGGCCATATAGTTTACCCGTCAAGACAACCACATTTTGTCATTGCCTGAAACTGTTATTAATATATCATTATTTTGTAGTGCCGTTTTTTCAGTTGGGAATAATGAAGGAGTACTAAGTAATATAAAACATATTATTTATATTGTTTCATCATTTTTTAATATGAATAGCATACTAATAATGAAGCCCGTACAATGTTTATATCATTGGTAGCCATGTCCAAGGCTTTGTGGATGTAATGATATTACAAATCAAATATAAGATGTACTAATTATGTAGCCACACAGTGGCCATGGGGAATGCTGCACAGCTGACTGAGATGGTTATTGCATCAAAACAAGTGCAGGACGGAAGACCATAACATAACTGTGTGTTTGCCTTATGAGCTCAAACCCAGCATGGTGGTGAAGACAGTGACCAATGTAGTGCAGTTTAACATAGTAGTATTTCAAAGATGCAACAAGCAAATATGAAGCAAACTATGTAAAACAACTTAAAATGTGATTATTATACAAGTATGTTATGTGTATATATTATCCTTTTAAACATGTAGTTGTACAACAAAATAACATAATATTATATACATATCTGTATGAAAACAACTGGTATACATGACACGGATTTGGGTCAAATAACTATTTTGAAATTAGGCTTTGCAAATAATAATTATTGTTTAATGAAACAGTTATGAAATTATTATTAAGTGCCACAGAATCGCACGAATTTGGGACACGCAATGATATGATTGGAGGTAAGGTGAGCTGAATTGCAGATCAGAGTAAGTATGTCCCCGAATCCTCCGGCACAGCTGATAAATAATGGCCGTTCCCATACAACTACTTTGTCAAGACTTCTACAATGCTGACAATGTTTATGACATTATGCCAAGAACATTAATTGAATAGCGTGAGTGCTACCATAGCGTAGGCAAATAACAGTTTATTTGTTGCAGATAATGTAAGTTGTATCACAAGTACGAATGCCAACTCAATTCAATGTGTGTGTATGGTATTTATTTATTATGAACACGGTAACATCGACGCCATCGAGCCCAAGGTCATCGTATTTACTTACTGTTACAATAATACAAAATATCGTAAATAATACTGCGTGACTGACCAGTGCATGTTACTACTGTTTTACACTATTTTATCTTTTGAATTGTCTTGTGCTATGTCTGTTCCATCATACACAGCGAAGTACTTTCCTTGCAATGTTATTCAGTTGATATTCCTCTGCGCATTTCACCATAAAATAAACACATTCATAATGGCGTAGGTCTTCGTCCATCACTGTTTTATAGTCAGAAGTTGATATTGTTTATAAATAGGTGTAGGTTCGTTTTCATCGTCAACAAGAGACCTCCAAAAGAGCTCTTTCTTTTGCTCTCATATTCAAGACGGTATACTCAGTTGAGCACGTACTCAAGAAGTTTTATAAACACCATGAGCATGGATTCTCCGGTGAGCATGAAGTCTCGAGACTAAGCATGGAATTGAGTATGAGCACTGAGTATGCTTTATAATCTCGGGCCCTTGTCTCTTGAGACTTGACCCTTGACGTTAAGTGAATATACTTCATACACTGGTACAACTCCTTCTGAGGCTAATATAGGACGTTGTACATGTTGTGTATGCAGTAGGTTCATAAACGTGAACAATAATTATATAAAAATATTCAAATTAGGCTTGCTTTGGCAAGGATTTGTTAGTGAAATTGACCTATTTTAATTTGTACTCCAGCCATTGAAATGATCTGTATTGAAATCAAATTTACAACACTAAAAACATCAATAGGTTGTCTGTTCATACATAACATTTTGTTATGATAACTCAGAAACTACAAGTTAAGTAGGCTTCCAAAACAACCCACGGATCAACGATCTACAGGCCGTGGTGGCATGCTGCCTGTGCTGAGACCTATGTTGTTGCGATGAGCGTAACACTGCGCTCCTGTGAGGTCAAAAAATGAAGCGTAAATCATGCTTCTTCACAGACCTTGCGCCGTATAAATTTTAGTCATATTTAGTCAGAATAAAGTTTATATTGATGAGGAATGGTAGATCGACCAAACAGTAATAAGCACACATCCAAATGAAGAAAAATGTGTCGGCCACATGCGAATGTAACGTAAGTCTATATGTAGCTGTCATCTTTTGCTAATAACTTCACTATTTCACATCAGATTGTCTATTGCTTATCACCAATCGCTTTGCTTTACCAGAGTATCAATGCTTAGCACGGCTTCGGTAGCTCGCTCGCTACTTGTGCCGTTAGTTAAGTTTCTAATATTCTATTTGTTGCGTATGCAAGATATTTCGGCATATTGTGGTTCCTAACTGCAAACAAATATGATCTATAATACAAATAATATTGTATTGATAACTTGTAGTGAATAATTTGAGTATTTGTTTACTGTTAATAGTGGATCTTCCCATCGCGATAAAATAGACTGATCCACACAACCTTAGCAATGGATGCTAGTACAAGTCGATCTTTTGTGTTAGGGGCACTGACATTTTGGTAAACATTCTTTGTGCTATTTTTGCTGTTTGTTATCACACTTTACATGATTAAATATGTTTTATGTTTACTGTAACACGTCTGTGTTATGTTAAAAATGATTAGGGAATTAGGAAATATAGTAAGTAACAGGAATGTCAACAAATGGCGCTGCTACTCCCATGTCCAACCGGCGAGAATATGTTGCCGTGTCGTTGCTATTTAGGCCGACTTTCAAATTGCGTTTATGATATATATTAATATAGATACTCATGGGAAATCGTATTTATTATATGATATCTATTTATTCTACTTTGGAAATGATGTACACATATACGTTATATGTCAAATTAAAGCAAAGATAATATATAATAAAGTAGTGTCGATGGTGGAATGCACGGTGGGCTGAAATCGATGACAATAACTTTAATAAGAACATATGTTGGTTGTTCCTTTTGCTATGTGACCAATAATTTTGAAATGTACATTAATATAAACGAATATCTAAATCTACAAATTACAAAGAAACAGTATTAAATATGTGATTAGGGA
>CM034532.1:7901854-7983018 GCA_020002185.1 Paraescarpia echinospica | reverse complement strand
GCAATCTTGTTAAATCTTGTTAAATCTCACTTAATAAGTTAATTTCTACGGACTCAACAAAAACTATGTTCGCTAAACTTAAACCAGTAAAAGGCTTTTGTATATATATACGGTGACACGTTTAACTGAATGAGTTTCTCTGTAGATAAGGAGGAGGCTCGTGAATATTCGCACAGAAGAATTGCTCGAATGTCCAAAGATACGCCCATGATACTAGCATACAAACTGCGTATACAGGCTATTGCCCGAAATTAACTTATTATCGCCCAGCATCACATTTTATTGTTTTTCTGCCTGCAAAATCCAGATATGTGCAACCATTAATCAATGCATCAATTTGAGTAACAAGCAAACCTTTCCTTCTGTAGGCGGCTCTTGTATGTATATGTTGCTCATTTTTATAAATATACGAATGCCACGATTCCACTCCTACCAGCGTTTCCACTGGTGTAACGGGTTATCGATTGGCCTGTCTATGCGGTAACTATTTTGGTACGTTTTGATCTCACAGAAAAAACTCGAAAAAGATGTCACTGTCAGACTCGAATAATATTCACGATGAAAAACGGGAACATCAGAATCATACGTCAACCGACCAAGAAAACATCGACGAGCAAGAACATGCCCATTTCCAGAGGGTTATTAACGCGTTGCGTTTTTATAGGTATGACATTATTTGGTATATTTCTGAGTATTGTCTATTGAGCTGAGTCTTGCCTCTTGTCTTGAGAGACTTGACTCTTGTTGAAACTTCAGGGGGGTCTTGGCCGGAGGTTATAAAGCCATACTCGGTACTCGGTGCTCAGAATTTCATGTTCAAGCCTCGCTTTCACACCATGTTCATACTCACTGAGGTTATAAAACTTTCTGAGCACATAATCGTTCTCAGACTTGAGCATGAAACGTCTAAATTCTGAGTAGGCCTATGCTATGGACTTTGCTCAACGCCGTACTCAAACAAACAAAGATGGCAGCTCATGTAGAAATTAGTCGAATTCGTTGTCCATGTTCGATATTTTCAAGAAGAAACGCAGCTTGATATCAGCGTCCGCGACGCTTCCGAGATGTATTCAATCCATTTGAAGAAGTGGTGCAACACAAAATTAGCGAAAGATTCCATGTTATGCCTCAAACTGCATTATTTATTGAACATTTGTCAAATCTAGCGGGCAACACTATGACACAATGTTACAACGTTTATGTTTTGGTGGCACTCGTATAGCTTTTCGACGACGGGGACCATTCGTTTACCGCTACTGCTTGCCGATACAATTTCATGATCAACTGTCGAACAGTGCATACGAAATGCTTCTCCAAAACAGTGTTGTTTACTTGGATGATTAATAAAATACCATGCCAGACATTAAGCAATATCAATGCAACATACATGTGTACATTAAAAAATATATAATTAATAATAAAATTACAAGGCCATATAGTTTACCCGTCAAGACAACCACATTTTGTCATTGCCTGAAACTGTTATTAATATATCATTATTTTGTAGTGCCGTTTTTTCAGTTGGGAATAATGAAGGAGTACTAAGTAATATAAAACATATTATTTATATTGTTTCATCATTTTTTAATATGAATAGCATACTAATAATGAAGCCCGTACAATGTTTATATCATTGGTAGCCATGTCCAAGGCTTTGTGGATGTAATGATATTACAAATCAAATATAAGATGTACTAATTATGTAGCCACACAGTGGCCATGGGGAATGCTGCACAGCTGACTGAGATGGTTATTGCATCAAAACAAGTGCAGGACGGAAGACCATAACATAACTGTGTGTTTGCCTTATGAGCTCAAACCCAGCATGGTGGTGAAGACAGTGACCAATGTAGTGCAGTTTAACATAGTAGTATTTCAAAGATGCAACAAGCAAATATGAAGCAAACTATGTAAAACAACTTAAAATGTGATTATTATACAAGTATGTTATGTGTATATATTATCCTTTTAAACATGTAGTTGTACAACAAAATAACATAATATTATATACATATCTGTATGAAAACAACTGGTATACATGACACGGATTTGGGTCAAATAACTATTTTGAAATTAGGCTTTGCAAATAATAATTATTGTTTAATGAAACAGTTATGAAATTATTATTAAGTGCCACAGAATCGCATGAATTTGGGACACGCAATGATATGATTGGAGGTAAGGTGAGCTGAATTGCAGATCAGAGTAAGTATGTCCCCGAATCCTCCGGCACAGCTGATAAATAATGGCCGTTCCCATACAACTACTTTGTCAAGACTTCTACAATGCTGACAATGTTTATGACATTATGCCAAGAACATTAATTGAATAGCGTGAGTGCTACCATAGCGTAGGCAAATAACAGTTTATTTGTTGCAGATAATGTAATTGTATCACAAGTACGAATGCCAACTCAATTCAATGTGTGTGTATGGTATTTATTTATTATGAACACGGTAACATCGACGCCATCGAGCCCAAGGTCATCGTATTTACTTACTGTTACAATAATACAAAATATCATAAATAATACTGCGTGACTGACCAGTGCATGTTACTACTGTTTTACACTATTTTATCTTTTGAATTGTCTTGTGCTATGTCTGTTCCATCATACACAGCGAAGTACTTTCCTTGCAATGTTATTCAGTTGATATTCCTCTGCGCATTTCACCATAAAATAAACACATTCATAACGGCGTAGGTCTTCGTCCATCACTGTTTTATAGTCAGAAGTTGATATTGTTTATAAATAGGTGTAGGTTCGTTTTCATCGTCAACAAGAGACCTCCAAAAGAGCTCTTTCTTTTGCTCTCATATTCAAGACGGTATACTCAGTTGAGCACGTACTCAAGAAGTTTTATAAACACCATGAGCATGGATTCTCCGGTGAGCATGAAGTCTCGAGACTAAGCATGGAATTGAGTATGAGCACTGAGTATGCTTTATAATCTCGGGCCCTTGTCTCTTGAGACTTGACCCTTGACGTTAAGTGAATATACTTCATACACTGGTACAACTCCTTCTGAGGCTAATATAGGACGTTGTACATGTTGTGTATGCAGTAGGTTCATAAACGTGAACAATAATTATATAAAAATATTCAAATTAGGCTTGCTTTGGCAAGGATTTGTTAGTGAAATTGACCTATTTTAATTTGTACTCCAGCCATTGAAATGATCTGTATTGAAATCAAATTTACAACACTAAAAACATCAATAGGTTGTCTGTTCATACATAACATTTTGTTATGATAACTCAGAAACTACAAGTTAAGTAGGCTTCCAAAACAACCCACGGATCAACGATCTACAGGCCGTGGTGGCATGCTGCCTGTGCTGAGACCTATGTTGTTGCGATGAGCGTAACACTGCGCTCCTGTGAGGTCAAAAAATGAAGCGTAAATCATGCTTCTTCACAGACCTTGCGCCGTATAAATTTTAGTCATATTTAGTCAGAATAAAGTTTATATTGATGAGGAATGGTAGATCGACCAAACAGTAATAAGCACACATCCAAATGAAGAAAAATGTGTCGGCCACATGCGAATGTAACGTAAGTCTATATGTAGCTGTCATCTTTTGCTAATAACTTCACTATTTCACATCAGATTGTCTATTGCTTATCACCAATCGCTTTGCTTTACCAGAGTATCAATGCTTAGCACGGCTTCGGTAGCTCGCTCGCTACTTGTGCCGTTAGTTAAGTTTCTAATATTCTATTTGTTGCGTATGCAAGATATTTCGGCATATTGTGGTTCCTAACTGCAAACAAATATGATCTATAATACAAATAATATTGTATTGATAACTTGTAGCAAATAATTTGAGTATTTGTTTACCGTTAATAGTGGATCTTCCCATCGCGATAAAATAGACTGATCCACACAACCTTAGCAATGGATGCTAGTACAAGTCGATCTTTTGTGTTAGGGGCACTGACATTTTGGTAAACATTCTTTGTGCTATTTTTGCTGTTTGTTATCACACTTTACATGATTAAATATGTTTTATGTTTACTGTAACATGTCTGTGTTATGTTAAAAATGATTAGGGAATTAGGAAATATAGTAAGTAACAGGAATGTCAAGAAATGGCGCTGCTACTCCCATGTCCAACCGGCGAGAATATGTTGCCGTGTCGTTGCTATTTAGGCCGACTTTCAAATTGCGTTTATGATATATATTAATATAGATACTCATGGGAAATCGTATTTATTATATGATATCTATTTATTCTACTTTGGAAATGATGTACACATATACGTTATATGTCAAATTAAAGCAAAGATAATATATAATAAAGTAGTGTCGATGGTGGAATGCACGGTGGGCTGAAATCGATGACAATAACTTTAATAAGAACATATGTTGGTTGTTCCTTTTGCTATGTGACCAATAATTTTGAAATGTACATTAATATAAACGAATATCTAAATCTACAAATTACAAAGAAACAGTATTAAATATGTGATTAGGGATAGTTTTAATTTAATATTTATAAATAAAACAGTTATACTTATACAAAGTAAGTTATATTTCTTACAGTACTTAACTCTCTAAGTAAAATACATTAGAAATATCCCATTATTTCTTCATGTAATTACTTTATTATGTTATAATGGTTGTTCTGGTTTCAGATCCAGAACAGTTGTAGTTTTGACAATTTTCCTTGACTCGAGGTGATCAGAGAAAGGAAACCCAATCGCAAAATGTCAGATAGAAACCAAACAACATGACATAGCTCAATTAAACTTGTTTTAATGTCCACATTTCAAATTTACCTTCCATGTGTTCATATTTTTATTTGCCTGAGTTATATTTTTTAGTTTTGTGCTTGTCTCCTGCCAGGTGCTAAATTGCCAAAACCACACATTTCCTCATTTTGAAAACATGTTATCTTGAAAACAAACTATCATTCACATCCATCTTATATTTTGCATACTAATTGTATAATGTTGTTGTCCTTGGACAGGTGTAATATTATGAGATTCAAGATATTATTTTAAAAGTTAAAAATGGCATTTTTATAACAAAATGCTTGCCTGATCCTGTTCAACTGCCAATATTACTATTAGCAATAAAATATTACACTTCATTTATCTAATGTATAATATATTACCAACTATTATGCTGGATAAGACAATCTGTAAAATGGCATTTTGAGAAAATGATAATTTGAATACTAATGTTAATGTTTACATGTTAACTACTTTCCCAAACTGGACTTGTTAACAAAACATCTCAGATTCGAATCAGATATAATTTAACTTGTACAATTTACTTAGTACCAAACGAATGAGTTTACGTACATAATTATAAAATTCAACTTGTCATATGTAATTAACTAGTGTAACATGGACATTCTCTACAAAGCTCTGAATGTTTCTGGTGAGGACCACTCAGAGTGTGAATGATTAAATAGTAAATTATACGGTAAAGTACATGTAATGTGAAGAAAAAACAAAAACATAAAAGACCCATTAATTGTTTAGTCAGAATTACATTGAATAGCGATACAAATACAATATTACATTAAACTATATAAATCACCACTTCCTAATCAACTGCCAGGTAGGTGGTTTTAGCAGTACAGTCGAACCTCAATTTATGGTCACCTCAGTAATACAGCCACCTCCCAATAAAGGTCACTCTTGGACAGTCCAAAATGATTTCCATAAACAGTAAAGTACAGGAAATTAGTCTTGCTAAAATGGTCACCCGGCTATTCGGGTCAGTTTTGCCCAGTCCTAAGGGTGACCTTAATAGTGTGGTTTCACCGTACTTGAAGTATCTGTAGCAAGAATTAATCATTATCCAGTGCACCTTATTTTGTGCATTTTAATTCTTGACTAGAGCAGAATAAAACAATGTTGAGTGTTCCTCTATTAATGTTAAGACCACAGGAGAAGACTGACAAAAAGTTGTATAGTAACTTGTATTCAGGTCACATTCTATGAAGAGACTTCTGCAGTCGGAGAAATACTTCAGTGAGTTGCCTGCACATCATCGCAAGCTGCTACCGAACTTCCAAGAACATCTACGAAATGTCAAAACTGCAGTCGAACAAAATGCAGAAATCATCCAGCTAATCGTCGCAAACACGGACCACATGTTTGAGAACAAAGACCATGGTCCAGCCAAAGTTAGTCTTAACATATTTTTACAGTTTAGTCACAGGTAAATGCTGACAGTTAGTCAGTTATCAGTAACGTATTTAGATTCCTGACTTGTCAATTACAGTTACTTCATCCACATTAAGCTCTTATTACAATTGGCTTCTACAGTATTTTATTTCAATAATTACCATGGATAGTTTGTTTTATTTCAATAATTACAGTTTATTGTTTTATGTACTGTTATGTACATTTCTTTGTTTTAAGCATACATTTTATTTGACATGTTTCACCTTAACACATATCTGTGAAAGGTACAAGTGTACCTGAAGATGGAATTACATGTTCTTAAGTAACAATTGTTTGAAAATCCAAAACATCAGTTACTTTCTTTGCATTTTCAAATTCAGTCACAACTAATCATGCAATCTTACCTTGAGCACATACACTTATTTTGACAGTAAGTTTCCGTACATTCACAAGTTAATTTCTATCTTGTAGGTACTGTAGTTGCAAATGTTGTGTCTTCATGCAGGATAGCATCACTCAGCCGGCGGGTGAGCTCTACATGGACAAGGTGAAGAGTACGATCAAGCAGTTTGTGCGCGACTGGAGTGATGAAGGGAAGGAGGAGAGGAATGCATGCTACCAGCCCATCATCAGCGAGATCTTAGAGCGATTCCCCCTAGATTCATGGTATGACATTTTACACATTCACAATGTGTATTTGATAGTGATACTTTTATTTGGTACTTTTAATATTGAGGGGTGTGACAAGGGTTTCAACCTCCCGTTTTTGACACCAACTTCTTGCCATTTTTAATAGTTCATCTGCGACATTCCATTATTTTAGGACCAGTATCCCACCAGTTTTTAAGACCAAGATACCACCAATTTTTAGGGCAAACATCCCACCAATTTTTAGGACCAATATCCCACAAATTTTTAGGACCAATATCTCAGCAATTTTTAGGACCAACATACCACCAATTTTTACGACCAATATACCACACATTTTAAGCCCGACCTCCCACAGACCCACTTCACATGTTCTGCCCCACACACCTCAATATTACTAGCATAGGTGTGTACTCTTATGGTTTACCAATTAATCTTAAAGATTTTTCTTAAATTTTACTTACAAGACGCATATGGCCCATGTTTGTCATTTAGCATGCAAATAACAGTTCAATGGAGTTGTACGTTTGGTGTCAACATCTGCAGCAATTAAATAGAGATTTTCTCTTTGAATGACAGTCTGTTACAGTTGATATAGGTGTAACTAGGTGGATGTGGAGGCATGGCAGTCAAAACAAGTGAAGTGCTATTGCGATTATTGTGTTTGTTAACTTGCACTTAACCTGTTTGTTTGTGTTGTGTGTAGCCAAGCGTCCGAGGTGTCTGTACTAGTGCCTGGAGCAGGGTTGGGCAGATTGGCATTTGAGATTGCCTGTCTTGGCTACACGTGTGAGGGAAACGAATTCAGTCTCTTTATGCTGTTCGCTTCCAATTTTGTTCTCAATAAGTAAGTGCTTTCAACCTGTAAACATTAATTTTTTGGAACTCATATAAGGAGTTATTTTAAAAAAAATATTTGTAAACATCAGTTATTTGGTTCCTTATATTAGATAGTGCTTTTATACTGGCCAAGAGCGCCTCTATGGCAGATACTGGCCATGAGCGCCTCTATGGCAGATACTGGCCATGAGCGCCTCTATAGCAGATACTGGCCATGAGCGCCTCTATGGCAGATACGATACTGGCCATGAGCGCCTCTATGGCAGATACTGGCCATGAGCGCCTCTATGGCAGATACTGGCGCTATAAAAGATTTCATTATTATTATTAGATTACGTCGAGAATCTAACAATGTCTTTCTTCCTTCAGGATTGCAGCATGAAACAGTTTCATTAAAATGTTATTAAAATATTTTACGACTGCACTTTTGTACATTGTGATTAAAGAATACATCTGCTCCCGATGCATTTTAGTTAATGTAGAGAGTGACACATTGCTCCATCAAACACCACATCTAAATATCTGTGTTGTGCTTTCAACTTCACTGTTAGAATATGCTGTTAAAATAACTGTACTTACATGCAATGC
The DNA here is from genome assembly GCA_020002185.1 of Paraescarpia echinospica. NCBI lineage: Eukaryota > Metazoa > Annelida > Polychaeta > Sabellida > Siboglinidae > Paraescarpia > Paraescarpia echinospica. Next base: position 7,974,798 of record CM034532.1, on the reverse strand, counting down.
CATGAGCTCTGCATGACGCTACAACATATACCCTGCAGGTGTAAGGACACGGACATATACACCCTCTACCCCTGGGTGCATCAGTGGTGTAACAACATGAGTTGGAGTGACCAGGTACACTCTGTGACATTTCCCGACATCAACCCCTCTGCCCTCTCTCCGACCGCCAACTTCTCCATGGCTGCTGGCGACTTCCTTGAGGTCTACACAGATCCAGGTGTGTGTCACTGTCTTTTTTTATAGATCCTTATGAGTGCTGTTGACTGTACTAATGACAGTATCTCCATCCTCACGTACCAAGGGGTGCTGCTGATTAGAACGGTCTCAATATGCTCTGGCAGATCACCTTGCGAAATACTGAAGTTAGGCTCAGCCAGTAACATCATTTGCCTGAGTGCTCTGCTCATTTTCGTTTCAGCCAACAAGTTTGCGCCTGTTACTTGTAATGTTCCGAGAGTAGAAGTAATTATTTGAATACACAGTACCGCTCAGCCACTCAGGAGAATGGTCAAATGGGATTTCCTGATGTCACTGGCTTCATCTTTGAATTGGGGCACGGGTGGGGTTGGTGTCTGCAGTATTCCCTTGTTATGTCGAACGTTGCTAGCAACTGGTCAGATAGGTAATGATAGGAAATTATTCGAACTGCTGCTTGAAGTTGGGCTGGTTTCTTGGATCACAGGACTAGATCAGCAAGTGGAACTTCCAGACATAGTGTGCAATAAATGCCAGGGGTAGTGTAGTCAGCTACCACACAGGCTTGTGAGGATGCCTGCCAGGGGTAGTGTAGTCAGCTACCACCCAGGCTTGTGAGGATGTCTGCCAGGGGTAGTGTAGTCAGCTAGTAACAGCTACCACCCAGGCTTGTGAGGATGCCTGCCAGGGGTAGTGTAGTCAGCTACCACTCAGGCTTGTGAGGATGTCTGCCAGGGGTAGTGTAGTCAGCTACCACTCAGGCTTGTGAGGATGTCTGTCAGGGGTAGTGTAGTCAGCTAGTAACAGCTACCACCCAGGCTTGTGAGGATGTCTGTCAGGGGTAGTGTAGTCAGCTACCACCCAGGCTTGTGAGGATGCCTGCCAGGGGTAGTGTAGTCAGCTACCACCCAGGCTTGTGAGGATGTATGCCAGGTGTAGTGTAGTCAGCTACCACTCAGGCTTATGAGGATGTCTGCCAGGGGTAGTGTAGTCAGCTACCACTCAGGCTTGTGAGGATGTCTGCCAGGGGTAGTGTAGTCAGCTACCACCCAGGCTTGTGAGGATGTCTGCCAGGGGTAGTGTAGTCAGCTACCACTCAGGCTTGTGAGGATGTATGCCAGGGGTAGTGTTGTCAGCTACCACTCAGACTTGTGAGGATGTCTGCCAGGGTTAGTGTAGTCAGCTACCACCCCGGCTTGTGAGGAAGTCTGCCAGGGGTAGTGCAGTCAGCTACCACCCAGGCTTGTGAGGATGTCTGCCAGGGGTAGTGTAGTCAGCTACCACCCAGGCTTGTGAGGATGTCTGCCAGGGTTAGTGCAGTCAGCTACCACCCAGACTTGTGAGGAAGTCTGCCAGGGGTAGTGTAGTCAGCTACCACCCAGGCTTGTGAGGATGTCTGCCAGGGGTAGTGTAGTCAGCTACCACCCAGACTTGTGAGGATGTCTGCCAGTGGTAGTGTAGTCAGCTACCACCCATACTTGTGAGGATGTCTGCCAGTGGTAGTGTAGTCAGCTACCACCCAGACTTGTGAGGATGTCTGCCAGTGGTAGTGTAGTCAGCTACCACCCAGACTTGTGAGGATGTCTGCCAGTGGTAGTGTAGTCAGCTACCACCCAGACTTGTGAGGATGTCTGCCAGGGGTAGTGTAGTCAGCTACCACCCAGGCTTGTGAGGATGTCTGCCAGGGTTAGAGTAGTCAGCTACCACCCATACTTGTGAGGATGTCTGCCAGGGGTAGTGTAGTCAGCTACCACCCAGACTTGTGAGGATGTCTGCCAGGGTTAGTGTAGTCAGCTACCACTCAGGCTTGTGAGGATGTCTGCCAGGGTTAGTGTAGTCAGCTACCACCCAGGCTTGTGAGGATGTCTGCCAGGGTTAGTGTAGTCAGCTACCACCCAGACTTGTGAGGATGTCTGCCAGGGGTAGTGTAGTCAGCTACCACCCAGACTTGTGAGGATGTCTGCCAGTGGTAGTGTAGTCAGCTACCACCCAGACTTGTGAGGATGTCTGCCAGGGGTAGTGTAGTCAGCTACCACTCAGGCTTGTGAGGATGTCTGCCAGGGGTAGTCTAGTCAGCTACCACCCAGACTTGTGAGGATGTCTGCCAGGGGTAGTGTAGTCAGCTACCACCCAGACTTGTGAGGATGCTGCTGTCATAGAAAGAACCATCCACATTCTGGCTGCAGTGGCAGCAATTCTGTAGTAATTGACATTCAGGCTAACAGCTGTAATCATATTGTCACCAATATTTTCAGAGTCTGATTTGTTATATTTATATTATGCAATTAATGGGGGTGCAGACATGACTAGACTGAGTGATATTTGCTGTGTTGTAGAGCGGTGGGACTGCGTGGCTACAGTGTTCTTTCTTGACACAGCACACAACATCATTGCTTACATTGAGACCATATGGCACATATTGAAGCCAGGCGGCTACTGGATAAACCTGGGTGAGTATGTTGTTCACTTTGTTCGTTGATAACGATAGTGGTGGTTTCTTATGACATCAGATCACGTAGCTTGAGTTGACAATGAGACATTATCGGCACCATTATTCTGCCACAGTGATCTGATCAGTATTATTTTCACAAGCCTTGTTTACTTTCACTCATGCATGCATGGACGCACCCTGTCTCTTTCTCTCCCTCCTGTCCCCCTGCCCCCCTGCCTTCCTCCCTCACTCTCTGCCTCCCTCCCCTTCCCTCCCTGCTTTCTTCCCTGCCTCCCTCCTTCCTCAACTCCCATGTCTCTCTCCCTTCCTCCTGCCTCCCCCTGCTTTCCTCCTTAACTCTCTGCCTCCCTCCCTTTCCTCCCTACTTTCTTCCCTGCCTCCCTCCTTCCTCAACTCCCATGTCTCTCTCCCTTCCTCCTGCCTCCCCTGCTTTCCTCCCTCACTCTCTGCCTCCCTCCTCTTCCCTCCCTGCTTTCTTCCCTGCCTCCCTCCTTCCTCAACTCCCATGTCTCTCTCCCTTCCTCCTGCCTCCCCCTGCTTTCCTCCCTCACTCTCTGCCTCCCTCCCCTTCCATCCCTGCTTTCTTCCCTGCTTCCCTCCTTCCCCAACTCCCATGTCTCTCTCCCTCCCTCCCTCCGTCCCTCCCTCCCTCTCTCCCTACCTACCTACCTTCCTCCCTCCCTCCTTCCCTACCTTCCTTCCTCCCTCCCTTCCTCCCTCCCTCCCTCTTATCCTCCCTCCCTCTTTGTCAATGATCCAACATATTTGTGAAAAGCACAATCATTCAGTGTTACATGTCCTTGTGGATTCAAACTCAAAACTGTCAATAATCCAAAATACTTGTGAAAATCACAGTCAGTGTGATATGTTCTTCTGGTTTCAACATCAACACTTTGGCAATAACCCAACATACTTGTGAGAAGCACAGTCAGTGTTTTTTATTTTATTCTGGCCTTAAACTCAAAACCTTGGCAATAGTCCAAAGTACTTGTGAAAAGCACTACTGACAACTGACATACTTGTATAATGTAGTACATACATTGACGAGTGTTCGCTGTGTTTGCTCTGTTGTTGCAGGTCCTCTCCTGTATCACTTCGCTGACATGTCGAATGAGAGCTCAGTCGAGTTGAGTTATGAAGAAGTGAGAAAGATCATCACAAAGTTTAACTTTGATATTGTTGTAAGTGCAACTTGTATGTTACATTATTGACATGGTACTTATCGGTGAAAAAGGATAGTTTTGAAATGTCTCAAACATCCCAGTGGTTTGTGTATATTATTTAAATTGGTGGGACTAGGAAAGTTTGCATTTGTTCACATACAAAACCTGTAGGAATGTTAATAACATGTTTGTACTTACAACCTGACACACCGATTGTTTTCTTGCACGATGTTTCTCAAAATGAAATGTTGTTTTGTGCTTTTTTTGCATATTTTATAATTGTCTTTTAAAAATAAGAAACATCACGAAACAACACAAAAAGTCAACTGTATTTGTTTAACAATATTGTTTAAAATCTTAGGCTCTATCTGAGATAACATAGTTAGTTTATCTTTAAAATAATTATTAAAATTTATCAATTCAAATCAAGCATGTAATAACCACCTTATATTTTGCAATTTTTTAATCGATCATACTGCAATACATTTCAAGCCACAGATTTGTACTTTCTAATAGAAACATGTTCTAATTGTTGTATGTATCACTTGGATTTTGTTATGAACAGAGGGTGAAATAGCAACTGATTTGATTTTCAGAAAGAGGTAACGCATATGCGAGCAAGTTACACTCAGAATCCCCGATCGATGCTCAGGTACGAGTATGACTGCGTGTTCTTTGTGGCTCAGAAAGCACTTGAGCCGAGGTGACATGCTACAGCTTACAAGGACCGAGACGTACCAAACTGAACAATATTTGTCTAGTGAATCATGCAATTTTAGAAAAATCATGCCTTATACAAGTTTACGATCAAATTTCTCTCAACGCAGTGCCGATGTGGCAAGTTAAAGTATTAATAATGACGCAGACATGCCTGTGGTTTTTTATTAGTTGAGCTTTTTATGTTAAATAAAAGCTGCCAAAAGATTGCATTTTTAATGACCAATTATGCTGTGTTAGAAAATGGTCTCATCATGAGTATTAGAAAATGTCATGATGTTTGTTGTGGTTATTACAATAATTTCACGTTAGGTTGTCTATTTACCAAAAAATTGTATTTTAAATTGTACAGAATTTAAAAAAAAATTATTAGATATATGAAATATCTGTCATTGAATGTTCACAGGCAAGACATGCTAGACATCTTTGTTACTTGATTCGAAGTATCAATGTTTGATGCAGCATCTGTAGCTGTATATGCCTGTGTAATTGTTCACACAGTTCTGCTTGCAAAATTGTGTAATTCTGTGCATTATCATATTCTTCGAAATTTAACAGCTTTTGTGGTTTACCATAACAGATCTAGACAATGTTAAATACCTTGAGCACCACATGTGATAGATTCTTATTTTTGCTGCACTAGTAGCCATAGAAATATCTTGTATCCTCTGCAAGATCATAATCAGTATTTTAAAAGTAGGACAGCAGGCATTAACTATGTTGGAATTTAACTACATCAGTTGATTTACTTGAATAGTACTTTACTAGTATGTACATTTAGTTATTTGTATGACGAGATCTTGTTATACACATTGAAGTGATTCATTCTCTGTATTAATAACGCTGGAAGTGTCTGCTATACTCACTTCTGTCAGCTTTCATTTGTGATTGTTCTCTGAAGTGTTTTCATATATAACATTTATTTGTATTAAAAAAATCTGAAAAATTCAGCATTGTATATTTTATTAATAAACGGCTTAGAGCTAGAATGCAATCTTGGATGATAATGGCATGACTTGAAACCAGTGTAAAGTTGTGCAAATGAAATTGTAATAGGATTATCAGAGGAGAACAGAATTGTTGGTACATGTAGTATTGTAAGAAAGTGCACATTAAGGCACAACAGTAAGCAAATGCACAGTAAGAATGTGACACATACAGATTTTATTTGCACATTGTTACAATGTGTCCGGTCTGTAATCATAATAGTCTGAATGCTCAGTTTAATCATATCATATGTAGTTATTTACATACTGTCAAGTGAATGGACAACTAATGGTAGATTTATCAGCCATGTGCCTTATAAAAAACAGGCAAAGATCCTTCTGAATAACTGAGATGAGATGGAAATTTACAAAAATAGTAACTGTAATCACTGAAATTAATCTAACAGAAAACAAATCATATGGGTTACTTTGATTATATACTCCATAAATGTGATTGTTGCATGGGTAAATGTTGACATTAACTGCTGAGGCTATTTCTACATGAGTGGTGTAGTTAGTGTAACAAACAAGTCACTCAAATCTTCTTGATATAGTAAAATTCAACCAAGATTGGGCTATGTACACATCAACAGAGTACTGTTGATATCAGATCAAAACAAACAATGCAGTATCATTAATTTCTATCTGTAAAACCAGATTCCAGGCAAGTTGAGAGTGTCATTCTCATTTCACAGAACAATCCATGTCGGCAAACACATAAAAATGTTTGGTGGGCAGCAGGTATTATACACAAAATGGAACTCGGTGAATATAGCTTTTTCAATATATTCCACTGTAGATTCAATTGTATATATCGCAACACATCCAAGCACGACAAACTTGGTGGGGCAAATATTTTAAAACCTGATTCAGTATGCATTATTTAGCTATCATTAATGAGATGATCTCACATATTTGCAATCCAAAAAAACATCTTTAGTTTTGGTTAAAACCACCCCCTCCAACATGGTACTTGCGATTTTTACAATCCAAAATGGTTATTAGTTTCAATTTGCATTTACATATTTAATTTGCTAGGTGACACCATTGTAGCAATTTACTTTCCCCACAACGATGACCAACCCCCCCATGTCATGCTTAACATATTATCAGACATTACAGATTCATGTGACCAACCCTAAGTTTGGAGAATTTGTCAGAGAAACAAATCAAGGTGGGATTGTTTCCACCCCATAAGTAGGGTAAATGCAAAAACCACTCTGCATGCGTAATACAACTAATCAGACTCTTTATATCACCACACGAATTCCCACACTGTTTATTCCATTTCAGGTAGGGTAAACACACCTTCGAGGATGCATATGGTATGTAAATACTGGTACACCATTTATGGTGAAAGAAATAATTGTGAAATTTGATTTCTCCAAAAGAAAGGACTCTAGACTAGTGTGCAGTGATTATGTTGGCGTGATGATAATACACTGTACATAAAGAGGGTTGCAGCCCAAATATTACAAGACGACAGGACTCACATTGTTGGTTATCAGAAAAGGCAATTCGACTAAAGCACCAAAACATCACCGGTAATCTACCAAAAATAAAACAATCTTAATTCACCTTATTCATATCAGCTGTATGTTGCCAAGAGCAACAGATAAGTATTATATGAGAAGCTAACTGACTAACAAAACTACACGAAAGTGTTATATTACAGTTCATAATAAAAATTCAAGCAACTTATCTTTGTTGTTTAGCACATAGAGAATTTAGATAATCGCGAATGATTGCCGACAATTTTCTTCATAAAGTACTTTTGTATTTATACACATCACCTACCCATGTTAACAAATATGAAATGTTAGTTTGCTACAAATATATCATAAACTAAGCCTTCTGTAGCTGGAAATATAACACCAACACTGGGAACCACTGTAACAGCTAAAGCCGCTAAATACAATAGCTAATTTTTCGTACCTATGCGAATATGCATGTTACAATTTAGCTAATGTAAACAAATGCTTTCCTCTACAGAATTTCCTAACGCATCCACAGACATGTTATAAATATAAATATTACTTCTTTGAGTTTGCTGCATATTTAAACGTATCAGTATTTTTCCATCACTGAGATTATATCACAATAGCGTGGCATCACAATAGAGGGTCAGTCATCGTCCATTGCTTGGTCAGCAACATAGCGTCTATAAAGCACACTAGCATAAACCGCCAACAACACCATGACAAAGACATCATCGAGCAGGCCCAGAATCCCAAATGCTGACTCGGGGATAACGTCAAGAGGAGAGACGATGTAAATGAAGGCCATGATACAGCAGACGATGAGACGGATACGAAACATGAGAACGAGGCCATGCAGAGAGAAGAACTCGGCCACTAGGTGGCGCAGCAGTGTCGGCAGATCTCGTAGCTGGTCCAGAAGCTGAAACAAAAGTTTGGACGTTTAAACATGTTCCATCATACACAATTTTATTTAGATTTGCAGATGTCACAAAATAGTACAGTCTTTACAATTTGATTTTAATGTAAGATATACAGTTTAGATGTACAGTTAACACGAACTATTGCAACTCTAGTAGCCAGTCATACTGACTGAGCTGCGCTGTTGTATTCTTCAAGCATTCTTCTTTGTAAATTTACTTTATCGGTTCTCACGCCCTTGGAATAAATGGTGAATGAATTAATGTATTGATTGTTAGTATGTACTCCTAGCGTGTATCACAATTCCTATAATAAACTATCATCAGATGAATTCTCAACGACCAGAAATAAACACTTTTAGTTCGCCAATTGTTTAATTAAACATAGATGTCCAACAAATTCTCCACAAACAGATGTTTTTTGAGAATTGTTATCCAGAAAACTTAATTAAATCGACAGATGTTGCTTAGCACACTCTAACGATAAGGAAATGTCTCAGCATGCACTTACTGCGACTGGCCGACCAGAGAAGCGCCTGTTGTACATGGCAATAAGATGAACAATACCAGCTTTTTCTTCTGATGGGCTTTCCATTTCAATGTCCGAAAAGTTATGTAGCAGTATTGAAACCTGAAATGTGATCAAATAGAACAAGGTACACACTTGGCAGTGATTTTCTTGTTTAATGTAAAAAACTGCTGGTGTAATTCCACATTGTCCTAATGTCCTACACAATATATTTTCACCATTACGGTTTAAATGGTCATCGTTTACATAGAGTGACACATGTAGGACCTCTGAAAGACCCACACTTAGTCACCCATCAGTAAAGTCTTACCCAAGGCCAAGGGGGCCATGGCACAAAGCCCCCCCCCCAATATGCCAATATCTACACAGAATTAGATCACTGTCACTTATCAATCTCTACTTGAGAGCTCCACAACAGCAGTATAACGGCACATAAAACAGCATGCCATGTTAACGAAAGAGCGTTCACGTTTCTATATAAGCTTTAACAAGAGTTTACACAAGGTGTGTGTCAAAGTAATACACTGGTACAGTGGAACCTAACTATTAAGGTCACTCACATGAATGGGCCAAAGTGACCATATTAAGAGAATTAATTTCCTATATATACTTTAATGTTACGGAAATACTTTGGGTGACAAGAATTGCGAGTTGTATTATCGAGGTGACTGAAAGACGAGGTTTGCCTGCACATACAAGAATATTTCAGTTGTCATGATCTTGTATGTAACTGCCACAGATTTCTGCCAATCGCTATGGTGATGACAGAACTACGCGACGTACCTCTTGTCTGCAGATCGGACACCGCACCGCCCCCAGCCAATTACCATGCTGCCAATAGGTGGTTATGCACTGACCTGAAACATATCATCATTCTCATTTTATCATTGATTATACCAGTCAGAAGATGATTTGTTGAAATATTTGCAATGTCATCATACAGATGTAATGTATATTTTCCTACTCGTGTGCAGTACGTTGAATATCACACATGAAGACCATACTGCTACATGCCATGCTAAAGGATAGGGTGTGCTCAGCGGCATCTACTCCGGTGACATCACCAACATGTCGCAACAAAGAGCAGAATGCCTACAAAAAAATTGAAAAAGGGGTCTTAAACAGGGTGGTGAGAGGGTTAAAAAAATATCTGAATAGCTGGGCACTATTTTTGGGATTTATTTCACTTAACAGTACTGGTACAGTTATTTGTGGACATGCAAGAAACAATCTGAACATGTTAAACACCTACGTACCACAAAATATATGTCCACAATTCGTTTCCACTGAAAGTTGTCGTTCACCAAGGCAAATGGGACACATGATGTCCGACCCCCGAAATGTGCGCCGTTCTGGATCGGTTTCCATACCGTGTTGACTCAGTCGTTCCCGGGCATCTAGGACACTGGCTTGACTGTCGGGATGGATGTCATAGTTTTGGTGCCTCATCTTTGTCCTGTGTTTTACACCAAATATTAGTTGATGCACGTTATATCTTATTACAGATGCACCGAAAGTGAACCAGGGTCACACTAATACAGCTCAACAGTTTCAAGTTGCATTAATACAAGAAATATACAAGCATACATGTACACGCAGAGTGTGCATACATGTACACGCAGAGTGTGCATACATGTACACGCAGGGTGTGCATACCTGTATACATTTTATGTTTGATCTCTATATCTGGAAGGATTGAGAGAGGAATGGAGAATGAGACTGAAAGATAGATGGGTTTGGAGACAGAGCAGTGCAAGATCAGCGAGGGAAAAGAAGAAAGATGACAGAAATCGAGGATCAAAATCAAGGCCATCCTCATCCCTGACAGACAGGGAAACAAGAGGAGAACAACAAATATCATATGAACCTGCACTTTTAATACAGATAATACAAACAGTTTAAAAATAAAGACAGTTGACTAACATCAGTTCTCCAATCAGACTTACCACGCATTGAACATTTGTCTCCTAATGTTGATCGTCAGGCGTCATCATGTCACTTAAAGTCAGCTATGTCTGAGAAAGGTACTGTTACTGGTCGTATTTGTATCGTGGCTGCCTGGGCTTGATAGAATCACAGCCTCATGTCACATTTCAAATAGCTTCAGTCACATGTCTATATTCACCCCTAAAATATGCAGAGAACAAATGTAAATTTTGTATGCTTAGAAAATGGACAATAAAATATATAAAGGTGAACTCTTGAGTTTTCCCCACACCCTCCAGTCCTGTATGCACAGAGGGTGTGACAGGGGTTTAGAGGGTCCACCACCTGCCTATCTCTAGGAGGAACTTCTCCCCATTTCCTGTCCCCCCCCCAACCTCACACCTACATCCCCCACCTAGGTTTCATGTCATACTAATGTAAGATTCCGACCTGTCCAGTAGACGATACCACAAGACAACAGACCACATGTTATGCATACTGTAACGCAGACGACACAGTGAATAGGAGACCCAGAAATGCAGAAAGTACTTATGAAAAATGTGTAGTACCGGTACCTGTAAAGTTATGTAACATCATACTAGTCAAGGATGCACTGAACCTTGGCTTCTGTCTGTGTCACAACTACACTGTCTGCAGTCTGTGCATGTCAATGTCAATAGGACATGGTTACAACTTAACATTATGCAATGTAAAAGATGTTCAGAAAACATCAAAGCAAGGTCGTAGAAAGCAAGAAAGCTGATGTTGTGAATTTATTGTATATTAAATGTGCAGCAGTGGGCTATGCCCGCGAGGGTTGAAGTCACACATAGACCCTGGTAGTTAAAGCAGCAATTAACAAAAATCACATTTGCCTAATCCACTTGTTCTTGGTGGGTAAATGGCATGTGCTGATTGGACAGTTGACATCTTCTTTGTTTGCCAATGTGATATATAAAGTAGCAGCCATAAGAAAAGACAAGGTTGCAGCAAGACCTAGAAATGCAAAGTTGAGAGGGTTGTCTCTCAGCTCTGGGCTCAGAGGTCAGACAGAGGTGCCTTTGTGTCAATAGTTGGCTGGATTGAGATATGGTCAAATATAACACACAAACACTGTCCTGCTTCTAATGATGAAGTCATGAGAGTGTTGTACAGACCATAGTTTATTGTTACTGGATTGCGGTAACTCCCCGGGATCATAGAAGGTGACAGCACCTCTATGACAAATTTCATCAACATAAATTTTACTATATGGCCATCCAAAATTACTGTAGTAATTTCACTCTCACATACTTTCTAATGTACTTTCTATTAACATAACTATGAATTATTTTTTTATTTCTATCTGCAATTAAGGACCAGTTTTCAGTTCAACCTAACCATGGACTGCAGGGACAGAGGAGAACAACAATATAATTGTATATTTTCACCCTGAACTAACGAACGTCTTTTGAAGAGTATAATAATGGTTACCAAGTAGAGCGCGACTTCACACATGGCCATATTAATTAATGCGGTCACAAATTAGGAGGATTTCCGGTTCTGGTACAAGGCGTGTACATAGCAACACTAAATCTCATCATAAACTAATAAATTCAAAGTTCTTTCGTTAACACAGCCATACTTAAATACACAGCATAATTCAAACCCTACACTGTTATTAATACCAGAAAATAGAAAACTTCTACCCCCTAGGATCGTAACTATAACTCAACTCTGATTTTCAAATCTTCCCGCCATAAATAAAAGTAAACAAAAGAAAGCACCCCAAGCAACGCTTAACATACAAACTATGTTAACGCCATTATAATTATGTAGACAAACATGAAAATTATTTAGACATAAACATTATTATTTAGTTAGGCATAAACGCATTTCTTCAACCATCCTGCACAAATTTTCACTTTATATACTAATCTGGCTCTTTCATCAAGGCAACTCATTAAACCCAGATTCGCCCTGGGCATCATTCTATAATTACTCAACATTTTCTCCCAGCACTGCCTTGATCCCTTGCACAACTATAAAATAAATAAAATAATAAGGAATATAACACTAAAGTAGGTTATGGCAACCGGCAAAAAACCAAGAACAAAAAGTAAAACTGATTTTCAGTGGACAGCTGTTGATGATGAAGTTTGGACATGCACATTGCACAGGGTGTAAACAAAACTTCAAAGGACCATACCATAAACTCCTAGAGTGCGAATTCTGCGAGAAACATTTCTGTATTGAATGTGTGGACATAAACGATAAAGAATATAGATTAATGACAGACAAACAGCAAATACATTGGTTTTGTCCGCCCTGTGACTTGAAAGTAATGAAAAATCTCAAGAAGGAAAAGAGCTGTGAGGAGAGGTGAAAAATTCATAAAGAAAGTGGAAAAAAGAATAAATGAAATAGAAAAATGGGTCAAGTGGCCCTGAAGTCCTTTGGACTAATATGTGTATATGTGACCCCGGCTGACCAAATGAGTGATAAGTTGAAAAAATTGTAACATTGTTTTCTTACATTCTTGTAAAGGTTGGGTAGGGTGCTTTTACATGGTTTCAAAAATTATGACTGCTACAAAAATTGGCGAAGTTATGGAGCATTGAACATGGTAGGGGTCAAAAAGTGAAAATGAAGAAATCAGCTGTTGAAGTTTTACATTACATATGCAAATGGATTGCATGGAAATATTACATGCATGACATTCAAATATGGCACACAGTATGTATGTTATGTTGCAACGATACACTGGAAGTATGAATGTGCTGCTACAAAAATTTATCAAGTTATGCCAGATTATGTCTTTATGTGTAAAACTAAGAGGAGATTATTTGAGAGCAAAAGGTAGACTCACTGTTTGACACAGTTTAAAACCTACAGGGAACTGTCCAGCTTAACAGGGGTCTAGTGGCTTAATGCTGTCTGTTGACACAAGCTTGTCTGCTCTGGCTGTGTGTGACCAATTAAATATTAGTCAAGGCCTCAATGAATCAAAGCAGAGTGGACAGTGGGCCAGGCATTTTCTGGCACATTACACAAATCTACTACTCTGGTGGGCTCTGTCAGTTGAGACAAGCCTCTGCCAGTGTCCAATTACAGATTAGTCACACCAGTCAGGCAGCCACAGTGAGGTGTGACAGATTTTCTGCGAAAGGGATTAGTTGAACAAAAGGACTGTTAGCATGATAGATCATCTGCTGCAGCAGACAGTTTAGTTAGCAAATTTAGCATTTTAGGGGACCTTTGGTGCTCTTAGAATGATTCAATTAAAAACAGATTTCTTGTGTACAGTTGCACTGCCACATGAAATGTCTATGCAAAATTACAGAAAAAGTTAATGAAGAGTTTTTGAAAAAATAGGCAAAATGTTAAAATTTACCAGTTTTGGGGTCTTTTTTGGGGAGTCATTAGGTGCCCTTAGAATGATTCAATCAAATACAGATTTATTGTGTACAGTGACACTAACCTAAGGAATGTCTACGCAAAATTAGAAAAAAAGTTGCTGAACAGTTTTTGAAAAAATAGACCAAATGTTACATTTTTACCAGTTTTGGGGTCCTTGGAGGCCCTAGGGAGCCCTTAAAATGATTCAATCAAATATAGATTTCTCGTGCATAATGGCATTGCCCTAAGATATGTCTATGCAAAATTAGAGAAAAAGTTGCTGAACGGTTTCTGAGATACGGCAGCTAACGGTGGACTGCGGATGGAGGACGGCGGACGCAGAGTGATGGCAATAGTCCCTTGGACCTTCGGCCAAAGGACTAAAAAGAACTTGGATCCAACGTTGACAAGAAAAGAGTAAGGGAAATTATCTCAGAATCCAAGGTAGAAAAGAGCCCAACACAAGCCCAAACAGAGTTAACCATTAGCCCAACTGAAGTCAAAGAAGTGGTACAACTACAAGTGAAAGAGCAAAACATTGAAACAAAAGAAAGAGAAAAAAGACTAAACAATGTAATCATCTTCAACCTGCCAGAATCAACATCACAACTAAAAACCACAAGACAACATGACAAAGAACAAATCCTAGAAATCTGCACAAAAATTAGACAATAATTTCACAGGCACCGACATCACAGATATCCAGCAGCTCGGGGAAGCCAAAGAAAACGTAAACAGCCCCAGACCAGTACTGATTACAGTAACACACATTGACAAAAAATCCACCCTTCTTCGAAAGTTCCATCACATCAAGGACAATGATAAGTTCAAAATATAAAAATTTACCACGACAAAACCAAACAAGAAAGATAAGAATCTAAAAACCTCTATGAAGAAGCAAAGAGACAGGAAGCAGCAGATGAGTCAGGGGAATACCTGTACAGAGTGAGGGGTCCACATGGGAAAGAAGAATAAAAAAGATAAGGAAAGGCCAATAAAGATTACACATCCACCTAGAACAGATAGGAAAACGAATGTAAACAAAGATAATCTTAATGAGATAGGCAGCATTCAGTGTTTTTATACCAATGCTGACCAACTAAGGAACTAACAAAATTAATTTGAACAAAGAATCAAAGAGCTAAAACCCCACATAATAGCAATTAATGAAGTAAAACCCAAAAACCCCAAATGTCTGTAACCACTCCAGAATTTTCCTTAGAAGGTTACATGTTATGCTAATTTTTTTATAGAAAATAACGAAGGAAGAGGTGTTATAATATACGTGTTAAATTCCCTACATGCAGAGCATATAAACCTGGTCACAAATGTCAAAGAATGCTTATTTATAGAAATCAAACTTAAGAATAAAAACAAACTTCTTTTTGGATGCATCTACAGAAGCAATGGGGAATCTGAAGAAAATAACATAGAACTTCTAAATATGATTACATCAATATCACAACTTAAATACGCTCACATCGTAATTGCTGGAAACTTCAAACTCCCAGACATAAATTAAAATCATTGGACGACCAAATAAAATAACCCCAACTACTTAAACTTTAAATTTGTGGAATACCTTAGAGACACCTTCATGGTTTAACATATGTCAAACCCCACCAGAGGATGAGGCACAACTAATACAAACCTTTTAGATCTGATTCTATCTAATAACGAAGATAATGTAGGAGAACTAGAGTACCTTAGCCCTCATTGTGTAATCAAATTCAGTATTACTATATAACAAGTAATTATACTAAGAAAAGGAAGCTGTATAACATGGCAAACTATGATGCAATGAGAATATGTTCAAATATTAACTGGGAAGAGAAATTTAAAGACTGTAAGGCTAATGTTAATGATCCATGGGAAATCTTCAAAAACAGCACTAAACTCATTAGAAGACAATGCACCTCAAAAAGTAGTTCCAAATAATAGAAAGGGAAACTTCCCCCTGGATGCTAATACAAGAAAAGTAATTAGACGTAAACAAAGATTATGGACAAGATACATGGAAACAAGGGATGGGTCAAAATATCTAGAGTATTGTAAAAGCAGAAATAAAATCTGAACAGAAAGCCCTGAAAGGAATTTGAACGAAACTTAGCATCCCCGGCCAAAAAACCCAGTCTTTTGGAAATATTATCAATCAAAAACTACAACTAAACAAGGAATTGAGGAACTGAACATAGACCACACAAACCCAAAATCTCAAACAACAAATGAAGATGGAGAAAAGCAAATATACTTGCCGACTACTTCTCCAGTATATTCACCAAAGAACAGTCAGGGCCTATACCAACCATACCTAAAGTAAACAACAAACATTCGATGGACAAACTAAAAGTAACTGAAAATAGAATATTACTGATGTTAAAACAATTTAATATAAGCAAATCGCCTTGCCCAGATGGAATAGGCACCAGGCAACTAAATAAAAAATAATATGAGAAAATAAATACTTCATGGCAACAAATAATGTTAAACATGCTCTTGTCACCACAGATAAACAACAAGATTTAGGAGTAATTATTGATTCAAAACTTTAATTTGACGATTGCATCAAACAAGTGGGTAATAAAGCAACCAGAATAACAAAACTAATCAGAAGAACTTTTCAATTCTTAGATACTCACACTTTCTTGCCACTATATAAGACTACGGTTACCTGTAGATCCCATCTAGATTATGCAATAGTAGTATGGTATACAGATAAGATGAAACATAAAATGTCCAGAGAATAGCCTTAAAAGAACTACCTGGTATGAGGGACTTATCATATTTTGGATTAACTTATCATACGTTGGATTACACCCAGCAACTTGTTTGTACTAGATACAGCCTGTTGGATATGTTGTGTGAATCTCAGCTGATCATCAACCTGGATGCCTAGGTCTTTCTCGACATGGCTACACTCCAGAGGATTTGTACCTGCTGCTGTAGTCAAGATTTAGTTAAATTTTGGGTGCCCATGTCCAATTTTCATAACTTTGTATTTGTCCGGGTGAATGTTTAACTGCCACTTCTCAGCCCATTTCTGTAAATGGTCTAGGTCTTTCTGCAGATCTAAGCAATCTTGTCTTGTTGAAATTTTGTGGTATAATTTTGTATCATCCACAAAAAATGTTCATGCCACATTCTAATACTTTTTCATATCGTTAAGATACAATATAAAAATAATGGTACCAAGAACACTTCCTTGGGGTATCCCACTCAAAACATCTGACCAGGCCCAGGGAGATGATACACCATTGTGGCATTGATTGACTAAGTCTAAGACTAAGACTAGTAAGACTGAGTAAGAGTATTAAGACCCTTGGCTTTGCTTGCGACAAGTGAAGAATATCTTATGTTTTATTTATAGACCCCGGCTAAAGATAATACTTATGGAATACTTAGTGTTTATTTCTTTCCACATGCATCAAATGCTCCATCATAATTACATATTTTACGGTAGTAGTTTTTATCCGGCAACACGCGCCAACAGCCGGTGACTGCCAGAAACGGTTACAACATTTAGTATTTACCAGTAAACTATTGTGGCGATCAGTACGAAAGTTCCACCAAACAGCGCAGAACCGGCATAGACTAAGTCATCGCCTATGCCTTCTATGACAGTTCCTCTGCTGGAAGATACCATGTCGAAAATATTAATCAAATAATGAGCTGTCAAAGTTCATTACGATAATGGGAAGTGAGGAACCAATAATATGAAAACGGAAAAATAATTAGTAGTACACCGAGGAGTTGCCTAACCCAATATACCGCACACTATGCACGCTGGATCATTGTTCACGTTATTTCTAAATAATTATTTTGCCTCAAAGCACACACGCTTAGAGTGAATTGTGCAAACTATACTGATATAACACCACACGATTTGATTAACGTCGTTACGTAGCATATTGAGAAGTTGTCATATAACTGACTTTATTGGCTTTAGCACAAATAGTTGTACACACACAAAAATAAGGTCAACAATTACCATTTAAACTTGTAAAGCCAAGTCAAATCATTAAACATGATATTTTGTATCGACTAAATAAATTGTTTAGAACAAATAATTTTAATGTGTTTATTTAATGTTCGGTTACAGTAAAGAAAGTTCGTTTACTATAAAGGAAGTAAAGCACGGAAAGAAATGTCGCATATGTGATGACTTAGTTAGCCGTAGGTGCAAACATATCAAACATTTTGCTAAGACAATTGAAAACAATTGATTTTTAGAGTTTATCAGAAGTAGCTATTAAATTAATACACGGGAGAGACCGAGCAGCAGCAGCAAAAGCGAGAATATAGCAACAGTGTCGGCAGCAGCTGTTG
Organism: Paraescarpia echinospica; assembly: GCA_020002185.1. Taxonomy (NCBI): domain Eukaryota; kingdom Metazoa; phylum Annelida; class Polychaeta; order Sabellida; family Siboglinidae; genus Paraescarpia; species Paraescarpia echinospica. The sequence continues at coordinate 7,956,728 of CM034532.1, read as the reverse complement.
CAGTAGCAGTAAACGTCTGTGCGGCTTTGGTGTTTTCATGGCGTTTAGACGAAAGGCCTAATCACCCATGATGTTACAGGGCAAGTAAAGTAAAATTATACAAGTCCGTTGCGTTAGTATTGTTATTTTTTATATATCTTGATAATGTAGTATTTTAATAGGCTGTAGTGATTAGATACACACCCATTTCACACAGACGACTCTAAATAAAAAATAAATACTATCACTACGCCATTTCGTGCTCTTCCTTACCAGAACTACTTCTATCTTTTCTACTCGGCGGCGACCATCTTGTAGCACGTGTATACGTCGCCTGTCCAATAAAATGGTAAAAATGGCTCCGTTTTGGTTACTAAATATTATTAATACGTGCAATGAGTGCATAATGAAATCAGGTTTCTGACAGTGTCTGAAATGTTCCAAATAAATCTGCAGTTCAGAAAATAAATATGTATTCACTTCCGATCAATGATTGGGTATGACAACCAAGTCCAAGACTGAAGTATAGAAGGTCGCATTTCGCTAAATGTGCTACTTTTTCGTAGGTTTTTGGAACATCATTTTAATGTGAACACGTATATTGTATGTCCACAATCTAGTGTTAATTACTGCTCTGGTGTCTATTAGACTAATAGTAATACTAATAACAAAATTGTTAAATAAGTAGGCCAAATTGTAGGCAATGACAATGTAGCTGCACCTGCAAATAGGGCCTATTCCATTTTTAGTTAACTGAATTTCAACTTTTCTTTCAGTCGGCAAGACCTTTGATTACCGTCTATGACGAGAAGGGTGTGGCAACTTCATCCAATGTCACACTTCCAGCAGTTTTCCGGGCACCCATCCGCCCGGATATTGTCAGCTTTGTCCACTTTGAGATGAAGAAGAATGGACGTCAACCATATGCTGTGTCCGAAAAAGCTGGTATGCATTAACAAAACCTAATGATGCAGTGCTAACTGCAGCTATTGAATGGTATAATGCAGGCCACGAATTTGTCCATTTGGCAAACTTGAGGGACAGTCAGTTACCGGTTGAGTAACAACTTCGTGCGACAGCAACGTTACGATGTAATTCAATTTATACATTATCACGATAAGTCCTTTGTAAATTTAATTGTGGTACACTTAAAATTGTTTATATATTACCAACATAATATTATTTATACTGATGTAGTAAGACTAGCAAAGATGTGAATTTATTTGCTGGTGATCAAATTATATTTATCTTCAGATTGTAAAATACAGAACTGCACATACTGAAGTACACATACTTTCACATAATATCACATTAGTTTTGTCTATGTGCTTCCTGGCTTTGCATAGGTTGTACTGGGAGGGTGGGATTTTCAATGACAAACTGACTGCATTTTATTTGTTGGTAGCAGTTTCTTGCAACATTATGAAAAATCACAAGGAAAATATTATAAACTGTTGTCTCATTCCTATCATAATCGTAATATTTATATATATAAAAACTATACAATTGCCATTTTAATGTGAGACAATAAAGACTCATTTTATTGCTGGTGTACATATACATTTCCACTTCCTCAGCATCTCTAAAATATTTGTTGAAACATGATGCATCTTCTTTTTAATATTCGTTATGAAACACATTGTTAATCATTTAATGGCCTGGGAAATATTTGCAATTAAACAAGTATTTAAAAAATACATTTGAGATCAGATTGTGCCCAACAGCAGGATGATATTTTTTTCATAAACTTCAGTAACTCTCTCTGATCTTGCATAGCCATTTCATGTGGTAGTGCCACTATACACAAAAAATCTCTATTTGATTGAATCACCTGGCACCTCAGGGCCACTGATCTCTATTTATTTCATAACCCTTAATTATCTGTAACTGTGATTCACCAAAAAAACATTTCATTAATAATTACAAACTCACAATATAGTACAGAGGACTTCAGGGCCTCTTGGCCCATTTTTTAGTCATGATATGTTGAATCTGTAACTACTCAGACAAGCATTTGATCATCGTGATTGATGTCTTATTACACAGTGAGAAACTTTTTACATTTGTTCGACAGGTCACCAGACGTCTGCCGAATCATGGGGCACTGGTCGGGCTGTGGCACGTATTCCACGTGTACGAGGCGGCGGCACCCACAGATCTGGCCAGGGTGCATTCGGCAACATGTGCCGTGGAGGTCGCATGTTTGCACCAACCAAGGTCTGGCGTCGTTGGCATCGTCACATCAATATCCAGCAGAGGCGTTACGCAATCTGCTCGGCTATTGCCAGCACAGGCATTCCTTCAGTTGTCATGTCAAAAGGTGAGTGTTAGGTGTTGCTGCTATTGTAGAGTGAACTTGTAGATGGCTTGGTGTAATTTTGCATGGGGAATGATGAGTTACTTCTGGTCCGTGTTTATGAGACAATGATTCCTCTCAGAAGTCTGACCCCAGACAAACTAGCTATATACAGCTCGTTATAATGTAGATTCGGTTATAACGCGGTTGGTTGTGCACCGAAAATTTCTGCCGCCAGGGGGGATGAGCACTATGGCAAACTATATTAACGCAGTAATTACTATCGGTTGTTTTGTGTGAAGTTATCCTCGTCTTGGTTCGCTACGCGTGTATTTTTAAATGCTAGTAGCGGACAATAAATTGAACGTTGTGATAGGGCATAGAGCCTACAACTGTGCTATGAATCGTGTGTGTGGCACGTCACCACGTTGGGTTGCTGTTGTTTGTTCTAGACTGAATAATTGTGACACTGGCATGTTTAGGTTTAAAAAATAATTTGTCGCTATTATAACCATTGCGATTACATGTCTTCTTATCTATAACTCTGAATATTTTTCTGTGCCTGCTGGAAATTGAAAGGTCATCCTGAGTTCTTCACTGTTATACCAGGTGGTGACAGTAAATGTCTTTGTGCAGGTCACCGCATCGAGCAGGTAGCCGAGATGCCTTTGGTGCTGTGTGACAAAGTGGAGGAGATCAAGAAAACAAAGCAGGCCATCGGTGTGCTCAGAAAAATCAATGCCTGGCAAGAAATTGAAAAGGTTGGTTAGTTGTAGAGTGAATCTGAAAAATGAAATAATGATTCCTCTCAGATAGCGGTTAGCTGAATATTTTTAACACCGGTTTGATAAGACAGTTTTCTTCATGTGTTGTTTGTTCTCTGTTTAGTATGTTACAGAACAGTTAAAATATCTTGTGTTTGCTGCCACATAAGAGCTATTACATTACCTCATTCCCATATATTGCTTATGATAGAAATGTGATTTGTCATTTTTGTGCAGCTTCAGAATGAAATATGCAAGAATTTTTTTTTATGTATACGGGGTGTGATGAGTTATTTCTGGTCCGTGTTTATGAAAAACATGATTCTTCTCAGAATACTGACCCGTCAAAAATGTGTATTTTAGTTTTTTCTTGAGTTTTTTTTAAAGATTTATACCTGTCGGTTGTTTTGCCGAGATTAGATGTAAATTGTTTTGGTGGATAAATTATTTCTTATTGGTACAACTTTGATGAGCTTACTGGGGTTCACCACCTTTTTTGTTTGCAGAAATCCAGCTACTTTTGTAGTTTTTCCCAGCTCTGAATAACTGGACATAAACTTTATTTGCTTTAAGGAATCTTGGAAATGTTAAAATTATTATCGCATGAAAGGTTCCAGAATTGAGACATTTTTGGTTTATATGGGTGTGATGAGTTACTTCTGGTCCGTGTTTATGAAAAACATGATTCTTCTCAGAAGACTGATCCTTGGCAGCTAATGATAGGTTTATGTTGAGACTTGTCCCTTTACTCAAGAAATGTTGTATGGGGTTTCAGTTGTTTAGATTATAAAAGTTTTGTTAGTAAAGTAAATTATCTGAGTGCAGCTTGCTCTGCAAGTGGGGATGATGAGTTGCTTCTGGTCCGTGTTTATGAATCACATGATTCTCCTCAGAAGGCTGACCCTTGACATCTAAAAATAAGTTTATGTTGAGAATAATCATACAGATTTTTATGTCAAAAGTAGTAGTAAGTGTTAAATGGTTACACAGCCTAATATTTGTCTAAACAAAATTGATATGGTGATTTTTCAAGATGATTTGCTTTCAATTACCTCAATGAGTGTTGTTTGGGGAATTATGAGTCATTTCTGGTCCGTGTTTATGAACGTACATGATTCTCCTCAGAAGACTGATCCTTGGCACCTAATGATAGGTTTATGTTGAGACTTGTCCCTTTACTCAAGAAATGTTTTATGGAGTTTCAGTTGTTTAGATTATAAAAGTTTTGTTAGTAAAGTAAATTATCTGAGTGCAGCTTGCTCTGCAAGTGGGGATGATGAGTTGCTTCTGGTCCGTGTTTATGAATCACATGATTCTCCTCAGAAGGCTGACCCTTGACATCTAAAAATAAGTTTATGTTGAGAAAATCATACAGATTTTTATGTCAAAATTAGTAGTAAGTGTTAAATGGTTACACAGCCTAATATTTGTCTAAAAATTGATATGGTGATTTTTCAAGATGATTTGCTTTCAATTACCTCAATGAGTGTTGTTTGGGGAATGATGAGTCATTTCTGGTTCGTGTTTATGAACATACATGATTCTCCTCAGAAGACTGATCCTTGGCACCTAATGATAGGTTTATGTTGAGACTTGTCCCTTTACTCAAGAAATGTTTTATGGAGTTTCAGTTGTTTAGATTATAAAAGTTTTGTTAGTAAAGTAAATTATCTGAGTGCAGCTTGCTCTGCAAGTGGGGATGATGAGTTGCTTCTGGTCCGTGTTTATGAATCACATGATTCTCCTCAGAAGGCTGACCCTTGACATCTAAAAATAAGTTTATGTTGAGAAAATCGTACAGATTTTTATGTCAAAATTAGTAGTAAGTGTTAAATGGTTACACAGCCTAATATTTGTCTAAACAAATTGATATGGTGATTTTTCAAGATGATTTGCTTTCAATTACCTCAATGAGTGTTGTTTGGGGAATGATGAGTCATTTCTGGTCCGTGTTTATGAACGTACATGATTCTCCTCAGAAGACTGATCCTTGGCACCTAATGATAGGTTTATGTTGAGACTTGTCCCTTTACTCAAGAAATGTTTTATGGAGTTTCAGTTGTTTAGATTATAAAAGTTTTGTTAGTAAAGTAAATTATCTGAGTGCAGCCTGCTCTGCAAGTGGGGATGATGAGTTGCTTCTGGTCCGTGTTTATGAATCGCATGATTCTCCTCAGAAGGCTGACCCTTGACATCTAAAAATAAGTTTATGTTGAGAATAATCATACAGATTTTTATGTCAAAATTAGTAGTAAGTGTTAAATTGTCACACAGCCTAATATTTGTCTAAAAAAACATTTTTGATATATAGTGATTTTTCAAGATGATTTGCTTTCAATTACCTCAATGAGTGTTGTTTGGGGAATGATGAGTCATTTCTGGTCCGTGTTTATGAACGTACATGATTCTACTCAGAAAGCTGACCCCAAAGGAAATGTTTTTAACAGTATAATGCAGCAATTGTAAATTGAATTCAAGCAACTTCCTAGCAACAATGACCTTATTGCAACTACTGTACTAAATATTCCTTTTTTATGTTGTGTTTGTAGGTAAAGAATTCCCGTAGGTTCCGCGCTGGCAAGGGTAAGATGAGGAATCGTCGTCGCATCCAGCGATGTGGCCCTCTGGTCATCTACAACCAGGACAATGGCATCACACGGGCGTTCCGTAACATCCCAGGCATCACACTTCTTAATGTCGATCGACTCAACCTGCTCAAGGTAGCCCCTGGTGGTCACGTTGGACGCTTCTGTATTTGGACCGAGTCCGCTTTTAAAAAACTGGATGGGCTTTATGGTACCTGGAAGAAGCCATCTTCTGAGAAGAATGGTTTCAAGTGAGTATTTGTTATTGGCTATTTAAAGACTAAATGAAATGTTAAGTGTCTTTAAAATATTGAATACGTAAACTTACTAATCTTGTCAAGTAAAGTGCTGATATCACCACAGGCAGGGCCACTGAGTGCACCCTATTCTTTAGTTTTTGAATTAAATATTGCTGTTTGAACATCGTGAATGCTTAATCCTGCATTGTATACGCGGCTATATAATGCTAGGTTGAGCATTCGCGAAGTTCAAACGGCAAAAAGTAAACAAAATCCCTTTGTACATCTAGCGACCCATTTGTAGGTAAGATTATTATCTGTACAGTGATATAAAGATGTATTAAATTTCACGATTGCTAATTTTTGTACGGCCTGAAACACCAACCCACAGGCGCGCCATGCTAAATCCTAGAGGTGCTACCTGCAGTGATGTCACAATGACCATGTTGATATCGACTTTCAATTTGTACAATGTTGCCTTTCAGTTTACCCATGCCAAAAATGACCAATACCGACCTTGCACGTCTGCTGAAGAGTGACGAAATACAGAAAGCCATTAGACCACCGCAGTAAGTGCCATCTGAATATTTCATTTACATGGGTTAAAACATGCCTGGTTAATTTATGTAAAGTTGATTCTGTCAGTCAGTGTTGTGCCTTAGTCATGTCATCTGCTAAACATGAGTGTAATGCTGTTGTCATCTGCTAAACATGATGTAATGTTAAATCTTGTCACCTTGTATGGACAGACTTTTGGCAACTCTCCGTTCTCGCCTGTCCGAGTTGTCGTCTTCTACATGGGTGTCGTATTGTTGTCGTCTGCTACACAGGAGATCAATGTTATCATCTGCTATACATGGTTCAGGGTTGGGAAAAACTGGTTTTAACAGGGCAGTGGGAAATACCCGGCATTTACCAGTAATATCCGGGAATAAGTCCATAACTGAGATTAACATACATTAATTCCTGTAACTAAACCTAGTCCAGTTGGAAAAATAATTAATATCGAGAGCAAATACTGGCTACCAGTCCAGGCCTTGTTTGTGTATGTCAGGAAATGCATGACATGAAAGACTAACATTTGATAACACCAATGAGGATTGATAGTGATTGATTAATATGAAGAACAGGACTGTAGCATTCATGTGCTGGTCCTTCCTCCTCCTTGGGGACACTCCACCGTCTGAAGAAGGCCACTTATGCCAGCCAAGTCAATCATGCACCAGTGAAGAGATGAAGCTGAAATGAAATATATCATGTATTAATTTAAAAAAATGCCTCCTGGAAATGTACCGTGCATGCATGCATGTGTTCTTGTATATGTATACAAATAAATATATATATTTATGAGTGTGTGCGTGTGCACACATGTGTGCGTAATGTGCAACAACATAATTAGCGTATGAGGTAAAGTTTATTAATAAGTAAGTGTTTTTATTAATAAAGTAAAGATATCAAAATATTCATAGATCATAACTGTAAGGCTGGAATATAAAGCTAAGTAGTAACTGACATAAAAACTTAGTCATGACATAAATATAGTTGAATTGTAAAACTTGCTTACATGAAAATATGACATCTAAAAAAATAATTATGTAAGACTTACCATATTTGACTGTCGCATCCATGCCTTTCTGGTTTTAGGACTGCATAACTTTCATTTTAATCTCATTGCGTGATGCAGTATTGGCAAAGATCTCTGCCACTGTTCAACCGCCGGCTTCCCCGCCGTCTCCGGGCATCGCAGTCGGCGCTAAGGCCTAAGCCAGCGTCTGCAGTGGCTACGCGCAGCTGCGTTTCCGTCGAAATACGCTGTTTTGCCACCAATAAATCCCGTTACGCGCGTGCATCCTACAGTTGCTGAGCCTTCCATTTCTTTTTCTGCCGAAACATGCTTTGCGGCAAATTTATAACGTTTGGCTTCAACAAGATTCATGCTGATTTCGTCAAAACTGTCGCTGGACGCCATCATTGTTTACACCCGGAAATAGCAACATGGTGAATTGTGGGAGAAACGCCACGCGTCTCACGCCATATATGGAATTATCCGGGTTACCGCAGGTCACCAGCATGGCGGAACATCCCAATGCTGATGTGTCACAATGACGAATGCCAAATAAGGAGATAGTCGGTTAAATTGTGCTCCCATATATTAGGATTTCCCAGAAATACGGGTCAAAGGGCGGGATTGCCATCTAGACAAGCAGTTAGAGGATGGATTGGCGGTTCTATTCGTACTAAACAAGATGGTGTACGTTAAAAGTACGGCAGCGTTACTAAGGTCTAAACATCGCGTATTATTGAACGCATTCCGCGTCTTGAGAACTAAAACAGGATTTATTAATTGATAGGGGTTCTCTTTATTAACGAGAAAAGTGATTTAGAGGTATGAAATTATTATAAAAGTGAACTTTATTGATAGAACACATACAAAGCTATCGGAATATGACAAAAACGTAATTTTTTTATATTTTTCAAAATATGTCATTTCAGCTGCCGTGTCTGGCCTTAAAGATCAAAGAAATGTTGAGATTTTAGACATTGGCAGGTACTTATCAGGGTCCATACACAATGACAGATACCAGATTCAAGGCTTTTTAATAGAGAATGAACTGGTCGACGACAAAAGAGGAGTGATATCAAAATGCTAATGAATAACACAAGGTAACACCCATATCCATTAAAAAAATGATTGGTCAAGGAAGACCAGTTCAAATGGACAGGAAGCCCTGCATCATAAAAAGGGTCCATGAGCAGCTGTTGTGCAATATATGATGGGCAGCAGAAGTGCTTCCCTGCCAGAGTGGGGGGAGTGGTTACTGGTGAACAAAGGCTACCAGGGTCAGTGGGCAACTGTAGCCAACAGCAGTGTCATTGTTATGCAATATAAGCAGATAAGGCAACTTTATTTATTTGTTGCAGCTTTCAGTCAAACTACATTATGTTTGTCCAGTATCATTATGGTGATGGTACAGTAGCTCTTATTGCAATAGAGCTCCAAATGTAATACTTTTATTTAAAAAAATTCCCAAGATGGTATTTCCCACCAGGTATTTATCAGGTTGGGAAAAACGTGCCAACCCTGACATGGTTGCAATGTTGTTGTTTCAGGAAAACTAAACATAGGCATGTACTGAAGAGGAATCCACTGAAGAATCTGCGTATCATGATGCGCCTCAACCCATACGCTGGAGTACAGAAGAAGACTGCCAAGTTGGTGGAGGCAGAACGCAAGAAGCAGAAGCAGGCTCGCAGTGACCAGAGGCGTGGGGTGAATATTTACACAAATTATTATGGCATTTGTAACAAATCAGTAACACAGGTACACCTCGTACAGTCCAGTACAACTCGTGTGACCATCTCCTTAACATCAGCACTTCATGAATCAAATTTTATTGAGACTTGCATTTTACTGGTGAACTGTTGTATAGAATGCTCAGAACTAAGACAACAAAGATTTAAGAAAGTGTAATTCAGTGGGTAATTTTGTATTGATCATACATCAAAGGTATGCTTATGTATTTTAATGGTGGGCTGTTGACCAAGTTGAGAGTTGTTTTGTTTTGGATATAAGCAGCATTGTATATAAGGATAAGTTTGAACAAGTTCAGTGTTGTTACCAATGTGTTCCTTGTGGGGAAAATTCACTTGCAGCTCCCTGTATGTGATTTTGTAGTTGATGTGGTGCCTGCATGAACAGTCATTAACGTTGTGTTATTGTTTTGGCCAGATTGCTACAATGGATACGACGACCAAAGGTCGGGGTCGTCCCAGGAAGACTCTGTCTCTGGCAAAGGTCAAGTCTAAGGCAAAGAAGTAATGCAGCAGACAGCGATGGATGCAGTCACAAGTCTCAAACAGCTGAACTTTGAACTGTAACACTTATTGGTCATTGCTGGAATTCATTAAACTTCTCTGAATCAATGTTGTACTTGTGTTACATTTGCCTTGGAGGCAATGCAATACTTATCTGCTGCTGATAAGTTATGTTTGGATTACCTCTTAAGTCATAATGCAGTCTGTCATGTTTGGCTACTAAACATCAAATTACACGTGGGTCATCGCTGGGGGAAACAGTATATCTCGATATGAAGGTTAGGATGTTGCTACATTGACCAAAGTTGTTTCAGCACCGACACCTAAAGTAAAAAAGTAAGTAAGCTGGTACGGTATGATACTTGAGGATATCATGGTGGTGATTAAACAAGCTGATTTTCACACCTGTTCATTGCACCCTCTTGAGGTTAATAAAGTCCCATATGAGGCACTTTTCATGAGTAAAGCTGCCCTTATCTCGGCAAGACCCAATGCTTTTGCACACCAGCCTACAGGCTTGCATTAACTTTTAAGCTGCATTCAAATCACCTTGTGTATATCTGAATACAATTCCATAAATTTAGCTGCTCTTGAAATTTCAAGTTTGCAAAGTTGAGTTTATAAACGATCCCGTTGGAATGCAGAATTAGCCTTGCCTGTGCATCAGTTGTCAATTTTCATTTGCTTTGCACACCCACTGGAAAAACAATTGCAGCTAGGACCAATCACCTGAAGCTAGCTTCCTCAATGTATGCATAAAAATATTAGTTGTTAAAGCAATATGTACATTGGGGCCATCCATGAAGTGTCGCATACAATTAGGCCATTTTTTACACCCTTTGTAATGCTTGTCTGTAAAAGTATGTTCTCTGAGAGACCACCCCATTTGGGTAATCTCATTCAGTGTTGCCTGTTTCTTTTGGAAGTAGTGTTCTTTCTAATATGGGAAGTAGTAAATGCATATAGGTAAATAGAAAACCCCTTGCAGGCACTTTCATTGCTGCCAAAACCCTTGTTCTGATCATACAGTAACCACTACTAGTGATCACATTGGCTGTATCGCAATTTATACTGCAGTAAAAATATCAAATTGCAGATCTTGTTTGATATATTTATGAAACAAAGGACTAAAATTGTAGAAATATGGCAGATATATTTTTGTTGTGATAATTTAGTCAGTACTATGGATAAGTATGTGGTTTCTTCTATTTATTAAATTAATCACTTCAAATTTACATGTTGATGACCCCTCATTTGAAGTGGGTGGATGGTGGTACGAAGCACTGCATGTTGGGATTCTTCAACTTGTATGAAATATTTAAATAATTTTTAATTATCCACTTGATCAGCTTAGATGCCATAGTAAATATGTACTATATCCCAGAACACATGACTACGCGTTTTATTCATAAACCGGAGCAGCGACAATCACCATTGTAGCAGATCGGTTGTTGACAGAATCATGCAGGAAAGATTATAATCACAACCAATTGACATACATGCATAGTGTATAAACAGAAGCAAACATATCTATGAGTACAACGCTGTCATTGTTTTGATCACTGGTCTGGATAAGCATGAGAGTTCGTTTAGTCAGCAATCAAACTTTACTCACTTTGGATCTTGGCAGTGTCCTTACAGTTGCAATACACAAACCCAAAGTGTACAGAACAAAACATAAAACAGTAGTAATAATTGTTATAACAATCAGAATTTATTAAAATAATGTCTACCTAAATGATGATAAAATCCAGGTACCTGCATGGGATCAAATTATACAGACACGACTGTTGCAACAACATTTGTGTAAATTACAGCAGTCAACACAAATGAAACAAGACTTCAACAGATACATCTCAGTCATACTGGCAAAATATAATTCTCATAGACTACAAACCGTTCATCACCTATCAGAGATAGAAAAGTATGTAGTAAATGGGAACTCCTTTATTGACATGTCCTCATCGAAACAATTATAACATCTCACAGTATAAGTTCTCCAACTAACCGTGCGCAGTCTGCAACTTTCTTCACATCATTACAGGCTTTACACCTTTCAACAAATTGTGGCAGTTTCGTCGCCTTTGCCAATTCTATTGTGTTCTGGTCGGCCACCAGTAGCGTGCCGATGCACACAAGTAGTCGGAAGTTGGCCTCAGGATCGCTTTGCCACTCGGTGACCTCACCGGCAGCCAACATACACTGCGCCTTGGCCTCCACGTCTGAACTCTTGAAGTACACCACGGCATAGTTTAACAACATGGAGCTGATCGCTATGTGAACATTCTTACTGTTGCTCTGGCAGCAGCTCAGCATTGCGGTGATGATCTGGTCGCGTGAGTTTCGTAAAAGCGCCTCCCCAAAGCTGTGATTAAAGGCGTTGCACAAAGTCCGCAGTGTGAGCATCTGGTTTGATGGGGGCGAGTCGGGGGTGAGGGTGGTCATGAGGAGGTGTGACAGGAACTGTGGCCCATCTTTCTCATTACAGAAGTGTTCGGCGGCAACTGCGTGACGCACGGACAGTCGGAGTATGTCCAGCGCAGGAAACAGGCGATCTGTGGAACAGCAAGGTGTGCTCAGTTTCAAACTCACACAAGCAACAAATACGCCAGACAATTACCATCGGAAACACTGAATGACACATAATTTCTAAGCTAACTTCGAACACACCACCCAAATTTATATGGGTGAACAAGAGCATGACACCACCCCATCACACGCTTTCCAATTCTGTTGTTGTTTCAAGCAACCATGAAACAGGCAAACTGTAGAATAGCTCTGAGTTGACATTCCTGAGGAATTATCATCAAGTTGTCAAACATATATTAGTACGTGCTAAATGGTAAGTTTAGTCGATGCGTAGTTTTACCTTTGGGCCACTGAAGCAGTTTCCAGAGCAGCTGCAACTGTTGCGCCGTTGGCTTCTTGCCACTCATGACGTCGTTGAGAGAAACAAGTTCTGCATCATCGACTTTCTCATCAGGCTCCATCAAAGCATTGAACTCCTTTAATTTGCCTACCAAACACATCAATGTTATGTTGACAACTTGTGCAGTATGAACAAGGACTGTTTTCAACACATTATTTAGAAGCAGTAATGTTTTGAAAGCTAACTGAACCGAGAGTACTTTTAACTTTATAGTGTATTTACTGTGGGCAAGCAGTGCAAGAAATCAAATTACAATATTAATGATACTACAAATTTAGCTTACACAGCTTGTTGGCCAGCAACATATCAAACCAATATCAATATAAAAACTTTGAAATGTGTTGGTAATATGCACCGTACTTTGCACAGTTTCTGAGATAATTTTACAGAGGTACGCAATACACATTGTGACTGTGCTAAACATTGAAAACATATCTGTGTCTACAGTAATCTTCACAAATATCTACTGCCTCCTCTCAGTGCCTCACCTAGTATTGCAGTTGTGTTACCGCTATCAAACGTGAGATACGTAGTCTTGGGGAAGAACTCGTTGCCACTCCTAGACGGGGCAGTGTCGCCTCCACCTACTCCTGGCACGCGAAGAGGCAATACACTTGTTATGTTCATAGTGTTCTAGGATGCCTATTACTTGAGGGAAGATGTCGTGATGCAGGTAAAGAGGAATAACAATGAGATGCTGAGTGATGTGGGTTGGTGACTTGGTGAGGATGGAAATACTGCATAGGGAATTCAAGAAATGCGATGGAAGGTGACAAGCGGAGAGGAGGACTGCCAACAGGGAAACGTGACAACAGTTGTAGCAAAACATAAACTTGTTTCTCCCCTTTATAAAAAGAGTCATGAGGAAGAATACATCGTTCTATAATGCTAATAATCTTGTTGAAATTAATACACTCCTCCAGCAATATCAAGGTATATAATACAATATGTTTGTTGAATTTATATTCAATTGTGTAAACATGTTATTGCCATGATAAAACTAGTATTAGAAGTACTCAAGTTATTTTAAAAGACATCCTATGATACAACAATTTGTAATGTACATAAGAGAATTTTGCAACTGAACCATCTGTATAAATGAAAATCAGACAAGTTAAGCGATATACTGACGTGGAGCTCCAGGAACGTAACGGCCTGCCCCCGTGAAGGGGTCAAATGATGGTGCCCCGGCTGCAGGGGCGGGAGATGTTCCTGAACTGGGGACGTACCTCGACCCACCTGCAACAATAGCAAATATAAAGCACCATATCCAAACACATTCTGTACTTCTCATGACATGTAGTTAGTACTAGAGCAACTGGAGGGTGGTTGGCCTGAGCCGAAGAAGACAGACTGACCAGTGAACGGGTCTGAAACGGAGGGTGGTTGGGCTGACCCTAAGAAGACAGACTGACCAGTGAATGGGTCTGAGACGGAGGGTGGTTGGGCTGTCCCGAAGAAGACAGAGACTGACCAGTGATTGAGTCTGTGACGGAGGGTGTTTGAGCTGACCCAAAGAAGACAGAGACTGACCAGTGAATGGGTCTGAGACGGAGGGTGATTGGGTTGACCCAAAGAAGACAGAGACTGACCAGTGAATGGCTCTGAGACGGAGGGTGGTTAGGCTCCCCCGAAGAAGACAGAGACTGACCCGCAAACGGGTCTGAGACAGTGGGTGGTTGGGCTGACCTGAAGAAGACAGTCTGACCAGTGAACGGGTCTGAGGCGGAGGGTGGTTGGGCTGAGCCGAAGAAGACAGAGACTGACCAGTGAATGGGTCTGAGACGGAGGGTGGTTGGGCCGAGCCAAGGGTGACACCCTTTGTCTGTTCCTGGATGAACTTGACCACCTGGTCGAGGTACATCTGACTGATGCCGTGCGTCTCGAGGAAGTTATGTGCAGCCACCCATGGGTCGTCTGTGATGTTGTACGGCAGCTTCAGGGGAGGCTTGTCTTCCTGGATGTCCACGTCGAATATGTAGTCAAACTCCTACAAGTAGAAGACATCAAAGACCCATCTTTTTATTACTGTGTACACTACTTAAGGCCAGACATCCCAGGTGAAATGGTTTTTTTTTTTAAATACTCAAAATTATATTCTGCCATATTATCATACCTTTGTATCTATACTATCAATAAAGTTCACTTCTATGAGAATGCCATACCTTGAAGTGAGTTTTAGTCAGTGATCAAGCATGTCCATAACGAGTAATCAAATCCATTATGCAATCTTTGGCGGTCATTTTCTCAAAAACAGTTTTCCTTAAATTTCTGCATTTGGAAACGGGATATCTCTGGGAGTAATTACGCAATACAATAAATGTTCAGTGTTGCATTCAACAGACACTGGTCTGTGAAATGACCAGACACTTTTTTAAATCATCAATAGTTTGAAAGATATAAGCATATTTGTTGCCAAATACCAAGTTTTCTGTAGTACTTTATAAATATTTTTTATACAAACAAAATGTACAGAGAAATGCTCTGATCATTTCACAATAGAATGTATAGAACATAGATTTGCAAGAATCATAACTATATAATATTATGTGCTCAAAAAAGAATGGTGGTGTTTCCAAATTTGCCAATATTTCCTCAGAAAGGCTGAAATTATGTTTGTTGCCACGGAACCTGGAGGTCTGGCTAAAAAAGTTCAATACATTTTTATTTAGTATGATCCATTCCATACTTCAGGCACAAAAAATTGCACAAATTAAAAAATAATCCTATCTACCTGTTATGTTTGGCCGCAGACACAAGATATTCATATTTTTATCTATGTTAATCTATTTTTACAGCCGAAAGAGCATTTTTAAGTACTTATTTTAACAAGAGAATTGATTTATTTTTACATTTTAACCAACTTACTTAATCTACTGATGTTCGTATCTTAATTTATTTATTAAATTTGTTTTATTTCTACTATTTATGTATTAGCAAAATAGATAAATAAGCGAAAAATGAATAACTCAAAACACGTCCCAAAAATGCTTTTTTGAACGATTGCTAGAACCATTACAGTTCGTTGGATCCCAACAATCTTGATATCATTTGAAAGCTTAAGCTTTCTGCTATTCAAACATATAAATGGTTTCCTGATAATCATTCCTAAAATAAACTATAACCGTGATGGTTCCGGTGTCTTAGACACTGCGAACGATGTTGGCTCATCGACACAGTTCACCAATCTACCGATTGAGGCACCGCCATCTGATTTCATGGTATAAGCTCCACCCAGTTTCAAACGGCTGCTAAAATGACATACACGAAGTAGGCGTGATGTCACAATCATGTATATAAACCAACCAACACAACCAATTTCTGACCGGTTGGTTGGTTGGTAAGTTATTGTGATGTCATGCCAACGTAGATTTTAAAAGTGGGTGGAGCTTATGACATGAAATCAAGAAATGGTGAAATGCGCATGTCTGAACCTATGCAAATGAGGAAAACAGAAGATCAGTGTACCGAGTACCCGCTGCCAACATCGTTCGGAACCGTACAGAACACAGAAAATGGCACAATTGTAGATCCGTTTATAAGTGTTCTATGGACGGTTACTGGGGAATCTAGAGACACTAGAATAACAAAAAGTGCATTCTTTCAAATGATACCAAGATTGTCGGGATAGGACGAGCCGTGAGTGTGCTAGCGACCCTAGAATTTCATGTTTTGAACGTATTCTGAGTTGTTAATATTTTGCTTGCTTATCTATTTTTTGTATTAGTCTTATGTAAAGCACTATGAACGTTATGGATGTGGCAATATATAAAATAAACATTATCATTACACTGACATCAGTGGGAGAATAACTCACTCACTCTTTGCCTTAGGTCAGTCAGAAAATAATAAGAATATAATTTCACTATCATCTGAAACTTGTATCTTTTAATATATATATTCATACATCAGCTTTAATATTGCATACTGATTCCAGGACTGACTAACAATTTTGATTTGATGTGCCACTTACCTGTAGTTCTGAGGATTTATGTAGATGTTGATAGATGTTTTCTTATTATTAGCAAGGAATTAAGCTTCAAGACATTCAAGCCATACATCAACATTATAAAGGAGTGACAAAATTATATAAAAAAAAACTGTTCATGCATGCCTCCATATTGTACCTTAGATGCATTTATTTAGCACTGACATACAAAGGACATGACCTTTGTCCTACTTAAATCATATATAGGACACCCGAGAACAAGGACCCTATTGACTCTGGTGCCTCATCTGCCACCAACTATAAGCTTCTGATGTTGTAAAAGAGTCCTACCTTTCCCTGGTACAGCTTCTTTGATGTCCCACTGGCGCCAACTACATCGCCAATCTTAATCCATCTCGTCTCTGCCATTGACCACTGATATGCCTGGATCACGTTGTCATCACGCACCATCAGTGTCTGCCCTTCCTTCTTGCCTGCACACAAACGACAGTCAAGCAGCTCCACACACAGGTATATCTCGAGATATATGGCAGCTTTATTTAGCTGAGGCAGTCATTTCACAGCCAAAGAGCAACATTCCTCTCTAGAAATAGAATAACTGAGATTATGCTGATTAGATCTAGTCTTCAGAGAAAAATGTGTGTTGAAGGAGCTAGAAACTAGTTCTCCATGTGTGTTACACAATTAATGGTAAGTTTTTATACAGCACATTATCAGTCAGTCCACAGGACTGCTCAAAGTGCTTTACACTTTACTCCCTGGCAGGCTTTTTCAATTGAACACCCTATCGACTTCTCTGGGAATCATCCAGCCACGATACAATTAATGCAAGAAGGCTATTTGTACACAAATCTCCACCACTGTCTATAGCCAGGTACTCATTCATACAGCTGAGTGAACTGGAGTAACGTATAGTGAACGAACTTGCCCAAGTTCGACACCGCCGCACAGGATTCGAACCCGGGTTCTTTCTTATGTTATAGAAAAAAGGTAATTTGACTGTGAAATATGTAAAAAAATATTACCCATTTGAACCATCCGGTCCAATGGACCATTTCACACCTGGTGTGCATATCTCAGATGGGAACATTACACATACATGATAAATCATAGGATTTTCAATTAGCCAATGGCTTCCTTGTCTACTTGTCATCCAGGACTGATGTCATGGATAGCAAACATGTTAAATCTTGTTAAATTTGAGTCTTTCAAGATGATTACCTTGATTAAGGAGTGCCTCCATCCCCGGTAACTCATCAGTCTTGATGTCACCAATCTGAGCAGGGATGGCTGAAGTGGCGACCAGCTCATCGAAGACAGCCTGCTCCAAGGCATCACCTGCCCTCTCTGGACACTGGGTGAACACACGGATCACCCCATCGCTGCAAACACACATATCATTGGATGAACACACTGACCACATCATTGCTGCAAACACACACAAATCATTGGATGAACATATGGATCACACAATCGCTGTAAACACACAGATCATTGGGTGAATACACTGACCACATCATCGTTGCAAACACACACAAATCATTGGATGAACATATGGATCACACAACCGCTGTAAACACACAGATCATTGGGTGAATACACTGACCACATCATCGCTGCAAACACACACAAATCATTGGATGAACATATGGATCACACAATCGCTGTAAACACACAGATCATTGGGTGAATACACTGACCACATCATCGCTGCAAACACACACAAATCATTGGATGAACATATGGATCACACAATCGCTGTAAACACACAGATCATTGGGTGAATACACTGACCACATCATCGCTGCAAACACACACAAATCATTGGATGAACATATGGATCACACAACCGCTGTAAACACACAGATCATTGGGTGAATACACTGACCACATCATCGCTGCAAACACACACAAATCATTGGATGAACATATGGATCACACAATCGCTGTAAACACACAGATCATTGGGTGAATACACTGACCACATCATCGCTGCAAACACACACAAATCATTGGATGAACATATGGATCACACAATCGCTGTAAACACACAGATCATTGGGTGAATACACTGACCACATCATCGCTGCAAACACACACAAATCATTGGATGAACATATGGATCACACTGTCACTGCAAATACAGAGATCACTGAGCAACTATACATCCACAACAAATAGGCAGATAATACGTTTAACACTCAGTTCACCCCGTCACTGCAAACACAGAAATGATTGGGTGATTACACCAATGCAGCAAACACACTGACTATGTCAATGGATCACACATGGATCAAACTATCGCTACAGCACAAACACACAGGTCATTGGCTGAACATGGAATACAACATCACTGCAGTACAATTTGTACAAACTCATCACAAACACATACAGGACACTAATTGAACAAGATGACCATTCTTATTGTCTCCGATGTAGGGTAGCTATGAGACAGACACAACTTACCTTGACCCTGTGACAATGTCACCATTGTCCAGCACACAGACAGACCACACTGACTGGGCTGGATGGGTGATGGTCTGGCAGCAATCCCCGTCTTTCCAGACTCGTAGTGTGCGGTCCTCGCCGGTCGTCACGAAGCAGTCAGGGGCCGAGGGCAGGACACAGATGGAGTAGACAAAGTTGGTGTGAGAGAAACACGTCTGGATGCACTCGCCCGTTGTCGTCATCCAACGCTTGACGGAGGCATCGTTGGAGCAAGACAGGAACTCTGTCGCAGACAGTACAGCCAACCCACGCACACAGTCTGCGTGGCCTGCAAGGGGACCACAACGCAGACAACGTGAACAAGCACAACTAAAATATTTGCCAAATATACCTGCATACTCTAAGTTATTTTCCATTTAGCCATTTGGCAAAATTATTACTTTTTCTTAACCAACTTATTTTCCACAACCAAATTGACAAAAGGCCTTCCACTTTGTTTAGCCAAACAGAATATTGGCTTAGCAATTGGTTAAATGGGTAATTAATGGTTAGTGTAAGTTGACACGCTGAACTATATTTCTCATACTTTATAATATTATGTATAAGGCCAGACACGGCAGGTAGACAGGATTATTTTTTTATTTGTGAAAATTGTGCAATTTGTTTTGCCCAAAGTATGGAATGGATCATACGAGTAAAAAATGTACTGAACTTTTTTGGCCAGACTCCACGTTTCAATGGTAAGAAACAAAATGGCCACCATTTTGAGCCAATATGAAACAATTTGGAAACACTGCCATTCTTTTTGAAGCATATATATAATTATAATTCTTGAAAATCCATGTTCTGTATACCTGCACATTCTATTGTGAAATGATCAGAGCATTTTCCTTGGGGTTTTTTTTTTTTTTTTTTTTTGGTAAAGTGCAAACAAATTTGGATTTTGGCAACAAACATTTTTGAAACTATTAATTATTTAAAAAAGTGTCTGATCATTTCACAGAGCAGAATCTGCTGAATGCAACATTGAAAACCTTATTTGCATAGCATAATTACTCCCATAGATATCCCATTTCCAAAGGCAGCAATTTGAGAATTTTGTTTGCGAAAATGGCCTCAAAGATTGCATAATGCATTTGATTACTTGATATCGACATGCTTGATCCATGAGTAAAACTCACTTAGAGGTATTGATAGTATGCATACAAAGATGTCATATATTTGGCAGAAAACCATTTTGAGTATTTTTTGGTAAAAAAAAACACCATTTCACGTGGGGTGTCTGGCCTTAATAGAAATGGATTAAGCGAGGTTGTCTGTTCATTTACCCAGAATCAGCCTTTCATTCCGGAAGTGGTATATATTAGCTGGAATTTCACTGATCCAGGTTTTGATTTAGTTGGCTGAATGGGAACCATGCGAACAAGTGAAACATGAAAGGGCAATGGCAAGTCCCTCCAGCCTCCAATAATGTTGAACGTTTCACAGGCACAACTTTCACATTGCATACATTTTTCTGGATTATTAAACATACTTTGTCAGGCAGTATACTTTCAACATATTTATTCTAGAATTTAGAACATTATACTACAAATTAGGAACAGACAAATTTTGTTTAATATACGTGCAAAACTGGTTGCTTAGCAGCATACATGAGGAGAGACTTGCCTAGAAATGTCTTCTCACACTTGCCAGCCCGCCACATCCTTATGGACTTGTCTGCTGAGCCCGTCAACATGAAACCAGTCTCTGGCATGAGAGCCACAGCCCATACAGCTGCCTCATGGCCTACAACAGTACAACTACATGAAGCCAGTCTCTGAGAGCCATGGCCCATACAGCCGCCTCATGGCCTACAACAGTACAACTACATGAAGCCAGTCTCTGAGAGCCATGGCCCATACAGCCGCCTCATGGCCTACAACAGTACAACTACATGAAGCCGGTCTCTGAGAGCCATGGCCCATACAGCCGCCTCATGGCCTACAACAGTACAACTACATGAAGCCAGTCTCTGAGAGCCATGGCCCATACAGCCGCCTCATGGCCTACAACAGTACAACTACATGAAGCTGGTCTCTGCGAGCCATGGCCCATACAGCCGCCTCATGGCGTACAACTACATGAAGCCAGTCTCTGAGAGCCATGGCCCATACAGCCGCCTCATGGCCTACAACAGTACAACTACATGAAGCTGGTCTCTGCGAGCCATGGCCCATACAGCCGCCTCATGGCCTACAACAGTACAATTACATGAAGCCAGTCTCTGAGAGCCATGGCCCATACAGCAGGCGGTCAGCCGCCTCATGGCCTACAATAGTTCAACTACATGAAGCCAGTCTCTGCGAGCCATGGCCCATACAGCCGCCTCATGGCCTACAACAATACAACTACATGAAGCCAGTCTCTGAGAGCCATGGCCCATACAGCCGGCGGTCAGCCGCCTCATGGCCTACAACAGTACAACTACATGAAGCCAGTCTCTGATAGTGATGGCCCATACAGCCGCCTCATGGCCTACAACAGTACAACTACATGAAGCCAGTCTCTGATAGTGATGGCCCATACAGCCGCCTCATGGCCTACAACAGTACAACTACATGAAGCCAGTCTCTGATAGTGATGGCCCATACAGCCGCCTCATGGCCTACAACAGTACAACTACATGAAGCCAGTCTCTGATAGTGATGGCCCATACAGCCGTCTCATGGCCTACAACAGTACAACTACATGAAGCCAGTCTCTGATAGTGATGGCCCATACAGCCGCCTCATGGCCTACAACAGTACAACTACATGAAGCCAGTCTCTGATAGTGATGGCCCATACAGCCTCATGGCCTACAACAGTACAACTACATGAAGCCAGTCTCTGATAGTGATGGCCCATACAGTCATGGCCTACAACAGTACAACTACATGAAGCCAGTCTCTGATAGATGGCCCATACAGCGCCTCATGGCCTACAACAGTACAACTACATGAAGCCAGTCTCTGATAGTGATGGCCCCTACAGCCGCCTCATGGCCTACAACAGTACAACTACATGAAGCCAGTCTCTGAGAGTGATGGCCCATACAGCCGCTCATGGCCTACAACAGTACAACTACATGAAGCCAGTCTCTGATAGTGATGGCCCATACAGCATCATGGCGTACAACTACATGAAGCCAGTCTCTGAGAGCCATGGCCCATACAGCCGCCTCATGGCCTACAACAGTACAACTACATGAAGCCAGTCTCTGATAGTGATGGCCCATACAGCCGCCTCATGGCCTACAACAGTACAACTACATGAAGCCAGTCTCTGATAGTGATGGCCCATACAGCCGCCTCATGGCCTACAACAGTACAACTACATGAAGCCAGTCTCTGATAGTGATGGCCCATACAGCCGCCTCATGGCCTACAACAGTACAACTACATGAAGCCAGTCTCTGATAGTGATGGCCCATAAGGCTGCCTCATATTGTTTCTTGTGTGTTCAACAAGGAAAATAAAAGTTGTTTTGTAGCAACAGATAACTTCTACTATACATCACATGATCTATTGCTCTCTTCATGACTAAAACACCACAACATTCTACCATAGAGTAGCACATCACATGACATTGACACCAGAATTTACCTATCCATCATGTGACCTGTTGCCTAGCAATATGTCTGTCAAGCCGCTGAATGTCTATAAAGCTACATGTGCTCTGCATTCAATTCTCACGGCTTGACGGACCTTTTGCATAGCAACAGGTCACGTGATGGATAGGTCAATTAGTGTAATAGATCTGCTGCAAACTATGTATTCATGTATGTACTTATACTTACAACTACAAAACTGATGTGATGAATCAGCAAACAGCTCAGATTTGCGCTCACCTTTCAATACCATGACACACTTGCGCTTGAGCCAGACCCGCGCTGTCTTGTCCCAGGATCCACTCAGTAGTGTACCAAACTTGCCAGCAATGATGGCACACACTGGACGTAAACACAACTCACATTTACTAGTCTTACAGTCTCGCCATTGTGACAGACAAATAAAACTTCACAATTTCCAAAACTTGATAAACTGAACAATTTTGCTTAATTGTGCTTAAACAAATAACACAATCATTTATGTTGAGTTGTCACAACATAAAATGATAAATTAATGCTATGCATGTAGCAGTTTATTTGAGAGAAAATTACATGCAGAAAAAGACACACATTACATAACTCTACTCAGTGACTACTTTGATAAGTAATAATGTTCAATCAGTTATCTCATAGTCATAGGTGTCAGCATCTGCTCTTGGAAAAGTAGTGCTTTAGTCTTCAGTGTTTTTGTTTATCATATTTTGTTTTTTTTATTGATCATCACATTTTTATGCTGTTTTCATTTGTGATGAACATGTCAACAAACATTAAATCACCACTCACCAGAGAAAAAAAAATAGCTTGTGCTTAGGATGGCCTTTTATGCAAGTTGCAACAATATAAATTTTACCATGAACATTGTTTATTAATTATAAAAACAGGACTTTTTGTCCAATAACATGCAAAACAAAGGGGGAAAAGCGGTAGTTACCGCCTAAAAGCATGTGTTGGCAACTATGCAATCAGACCAGCCTACCATTGTCAGAGTGTCCAGTGAGAGAGAAGACAGGCTGTGGGGACGTAAGGCTGAAGGCCTGGATGGTGTGGTCAGTGCTGCCGGTAATCACCAGGCCTTCAGGGAACTCTTCATCGGCTGGCATCATACACACGCACGACACAAAGTGGTTCTGGCCCCGCATCACATGGCCCTCTCTGTAGCCCACATCATGTCTACAACCAAACATGTGTCTGCATAAGCACTCACTGTAGTGTCTACTGGAGTTGGTCATCATCTGTGAGGAGCTGAGTTTAGGAGAATACAATATGATATTATTTAGAGTTGTATCTGATCAATTGTAGCCGTATTTTACATTTTTAAATAGAGCTTATTTACATATTTCAAATTAAAACCAAACATATATGTATTTGATAAACAAATTAAATTTGACAGCAAAACAACAAAAGAAATTTTGTCCCAGTATGACAACACATGATATAAATTAACTTTATACATGATATGGGACTTATATTTTAAAATAATATTAAATCAATTTATGAGATTATCTGATACTGAGTGGATTCCTAGTTTCCTAGTTGTTTCCAGCACTCGGCAATGTTCTATTAACTGACTAGTCTATATATATTGTGGTTACAATGTTATGATCTTATGAGGTCTCATTCAACTAGCCAGCCTTTTTCAGAACATTATCGCCAAGCCGACCTTTCTATGCTGGCACGGAGGATGGTCACTGCCAGGGTGCTTGTCGTCCTCAGTGGATCTTTTACGTCCCAAATTGAGACGAGACCGACATTACCGTGATCTCTGATTCACGAGGGATACACAGTCCCCAATGTTGAGAGCCAGGTTTTTACACCAATTATACCATACCTGCCCGGTCCGGGTATTGAACTCGGGGCGCCGGCATGTCAGGCGGATGTGCTAACCACTACACTATCGCGCGCCCCCTATTCTGCCAAAATAATTACATTTAGTGGTTTACTCTAACTTATAAGTGGCATTTGTTTGAATGGATTGTTTGAATTACATGTTTTTTATTTATACTTTCTTCCTGTTGTTTTCTTTAACTTTAAGAGAATTATGACGTTTGGTGTCGATTGATATTAAGGCAATATTTTACTTAACGTCTTAACTAGCCTAAATTATTAGCAGCGTCTGCCTACTACTAACCCTACCTTGACCATATCCAGTAGGGGCGAAGGATAGAGTCAGTAGGATTTTTGACCGAAAAGCTTTTGGAGATTCATGCTGCAGTGTTACTGTTAGCCTTGTGATTTCTATTGAATGAACGAGACGAGATGCGATAGTCCGCTGCAAGTTAGACTCCCTCAATCGAGGCATCAGCAGCGTGAGTTTTTAATGAAAACTCACTCGTTTGGGACCCATATACGTGCAGTAGCATCTCTAGATCCAGATAATATGGATCCTTCGGGGAAATGTCCCACACAAACTGAACGAACATCTTTTTCGTGACCAGCAACAGAACACCGAAGTTTGTATGGAACCTCCATGTTTCATTTTGTTAATTGCCTACTCATACACTGATGTGTCATTCTCATATGTTTATTTTACGACAAATCAAACTTATACAAAATGAAATAGAAGTCAGTCAGCAGTCGATCGTGGTTTAGTTTTTAGTATTATTTATTGGTAATTTTTTTGGTAATAAAGTTGCACTGTTCAGAGACCTTTTATGGTGTACCCGTTTGTAATAACCGAAACATTTGTCATGTAGGCATAAACAGTGCAACAGAACCGGGCTAACTGGAATCTGTTATTTCATTGGCCAGGCGCAAATGCTATGGACTGGCGATTGAGCAGTCTTGTTTCGGCTCATCGTAATCACTACCTTTTGTCTTTGTTAGTGCTGCTACTCTGCATGTTTGCACGTGTAACTTTTGTATTAGCCACTAGGGATAACAGTATGCTATGCATATTGGCAATATCAATGCATGTTGACTTTTAATGAAAAACTGCTGAAATGCCAAGTTAACCAATTCGTACTATCATACTCATACTCATAGTCATAGACATACTACTGTCACATAGTCACTCATAGTCTCAGTCTGAGAATCGGTTTCTCAGAGTTGGCTAGACCAGGCTAGACCCAACAGCACAATCAGTGCTTGCCTAGGGCTAAGCCTAAGTTTATAAAGAATTACCGTCATGGTAACTTTTAGGGCAGGCCTGTGCACTTTGATTGAAACTATATTTGTCTAGTGCCAGTACTACACAGTAGTGGGAACTGACAGTGACATACTAATGTCATGAGTATAGTTTTTTAAATATTTTATATATAAATATTATACTTAAATTTTAATGTCATGAAAATTTTTACTTTGGTTTTTGGATCACGCCATTCTTGAAACACGGCATGAGTTGAAGGCACAATAGCATATTAACAATGTAAATAACCATAGGCATAGGGGTCTATAAGCCAAAGCCAGGTTCAGTAAATCTAAAATGTTGAGAATGTCTATGACATCTTTGGAATACCAAAGCCTGGAATAATTATACAACCCCTTTATAGCCCATCCTCTTATTCTTTGTTGCATGTTGTCAGCTTTTACAAATAATTACCTATGCTTTCAGAGTGCTTCAAAGTGTAATAATCCAACACAATGTCAAGCCGGTCAAAAGAGACTGAAGACACATCAGCAGTTCCTGCTGTAACAAAGTCTGGGAGGGTAAGTTATTAAAATGTTTTTAAAGAAAACTTGTTAAACATAATACAGTTGGTTAAATGCACAAATGATCCTGGTAGAAATGCACTTTAACCATACATATACGCTCATGTAAAGGGGGCACTGGATGGCAGTGTCATGTTATATTTGATCACGGACATTTACACCAGAAAAAGTAAGGCAATAAAAATGTACTTTAAACTTTCATCTACATGCAGTACACATAAACATCATTACAATTTACAGTACAACCACAAGTATTCCAAGAAAACATCATATTGTCATAAGCTAAATACAAAAGTATCTACTCGAGTAAAGTAACAGAAATTACACTCTAATCCTGTACTGAACTATTTTATTTAACTTGTCTGTACTATTATGTATTTTCTCCTACGTCCATGTACATCCTTTTTTACTGTGGTATACATTTTGACTTCATTTATTTAAATCCATTGTTTTTAGTATCTTTACTGCATTATGCAGTCTATTTTCTTTTATGTAATTTAATATTAGGTAGTAATGTATTTTCCTGTATTAATGTTTTCAACCCATGGGAAAATAAAATGTTTAGTTTAATGTGTTTATCATACATAAACATATATAATCTTTAGTCAGAAACCAAAAAAATGCATAAACATGTACAAACAAAGATATAAAATCACAACATCACATTATGTAATGTTTTTTAAAATCTTTGCCAATCTGCAGGTGAGGAAGAAATCAGCGAAGGTGCTTGAGATGGAGGAGGCAGAGAAGATGGAAAAGTCTCTGTCGAAGAAGGTCCAGGACACTGTGAAGGGTCTGCGCGAGACACTAGGTGGCATAACAATGCTCACAAAGAAAACCCCGACTAAAGTCAGCATATCTATCCCATCATTGCAAAAGTCGGCGGCTGCAGCAGGCAGTGACAACGTGGTGAATATACCTGCAGCTGGTGCAGTCAGCTTCATGGAAGATGATGGGGAACCACTGGATTCTGTCACACGACCTGATGCAGTTAAACCTGCCCTCGCTGCCACAACCCCTGTGCAACCGGCGCCAAAACAGAAAGCAGAAAAAAATTCCAAAAAAAGCAAATTTAAAAAGGGAAAGGGAACCCCAGCGCCAGTAATGCTAGGTCAGCCACCATCCTTGACAGAAAGTCCACTGCAGATCAATGTGTCCGACGCTGCCATATCTGCAGGTGGTAATGTCTTGCCAGAGACGACACCCCCCTTAAAACTGAAACTAGTCTTGTCACCAACAAAGGAAGCGCCAGTGTGTGATGCCATGGATGTTATATCTCCATCATCATATGATATGGAATTGGACGATGGTGGAGGTGTATTGCAGATAGCAGAACCAACTTCAGCACCAAAAAAGGTCTGTATACAGTTACAGTTGATGTTTTATTTGGATAAGAACTTAATTGATTAAAAACAGGCTGTTTATTGGTATCAGTGGTGAAATTGGTAGTTATTTTGATATATTTAATTGGTAATATCAGTAACAGATAATCAGTGGTCTCTATTTCTAGCAAAAGATATGGCATTTTAAATGGAAGACAAATTCAAGGTTTTCTTTATGATGAGATATACCATCTATATAATTTATAATCATATTTGAATTTTGGATTACCTCAGCTAATTTGTATGCACTAAGTTTGGTATATACGCCTTGATGCAAACGGATACTACATCATTATACTCTAATGATGTATTCATTTGCACCAAGCAAGCAGTAATTGATATGACATGTTCTTATTACACAACCCTGTCATTAAGGCAACAATTTAGAATTTGTGAAATCGTTGATGGATAGTAATTATTTTTATTGTGCCACAACTATAGCTGGTCTTTTTCAAATAGTTATTTTAGTACGTAAAATTTATACACATTAATACACGTGTTGGCAATGCCATCTAACGTAACAGAGATTGAAGAAAAAGAAGAAGAGGAAACGTGAAAGTGAAGGTTCAACTGGGCTCAAGACGTTATTACTAACAGAATCGGGAGCCAGTAAGAAAAGGAAGAAGTCATCCAAGAAGCAGATGACTATGTCTCAGTCAACAGATGAGGAAGAATTCATGGCTACCATGAATGCATTTGGCCAAGGTTTGTTTCTGTTATGCATATCGTCATATAAATGACAATAACTAAATGATTATTTGGATCACTTATGTTTTATAATTTGAGAATTTATTATCAAACTCTGGATAGGTAAAGGAATACTAAAATTGCAGTGATCTATGTGATTATAAAATGTTCTGCTATAATTAGGATATGTTGTATTTACATAGTACAGGATGTCACTGTCCATTTAATTTGTTCATCAAATCAATATGATTCTCTAGTGTCCAGTTATTTTCTGCGTAGATACTTGTCGCCATTCTGAATAACGTGATGTCTTTGTCATATCTTTTTTTGTTTCTTTTTCCTGTCACAGTATGTATACATGACATACCAAGTTATTCATTAATTCAGTCTTAGGAATGGTACAAATCCAAACATCTTAGGCTTTTTTGGCCATTCTGTTGATTAGACTTTTTAGAATAATATTTATGCTTCCAGTCATACGCTTTATAATTTTACAGTAGGGAGTTAGACAGATTTTCTTTTTTTATAATTTTGTGGTGAAATATTTCAGGGTAGTTGGTCATTTGAGTAATTCTTTGCAATGTTGTTGCGAAGATCTCACAGCAATTTTGTTAGACCAATATAAAAACAAAAACATATTTCCAGCATTTTGACCGCTAAGAAGTGGTCCATGCTGCAAAGATTTCTGTTTTTCCGTGTGTCTGGATTTCTATAGGATCGCAAATAAATTATGTATTATTCTAGTAAGAATTTATTGGGTTGGCTGTAAGTTAACAGCGTCGGTCAGCTAACTGGAAACACAAATATTAGTCTGAAAGTCCTTATATGATTTAGTGAAGTACACTGCATTCATAAATTACATTTGCTTTGATGTAAATTTGAAACAGTTTATCACATTATTTCAACACAGAAAATGTCCCAAACTGATTAGCGCTCCTCAGAACAATCACACAAAATAAGTGTAATGTAATAATACATTTTCAGCCATCTTATTTATGAATCCTAAAACTACTAAAAACCCTTATCAGACAAATTTTGAAAAAAATAAAGGTGTTACTTTTTTCCGAGGGTGAGGAGTTGTAAATTAATCCCTGAAGGTGGTGTCCAAGATGCAAACTGTCTAGGACAAAACATTAACATACCACACACTCACACACATACGTATGCCAGCTTAGTGATAGTTAGATGATGTGTTTGTGTGGTCTGTGCAGAGCACACAGAGGCTGAGGATGGGTTGGACGTGAAGCTGCCTGTGTATGCCAACACGAGTGAGATGGCGCTCAAACTGAAGACATCTGCTGAGAGGAAGGCAAGCAAACAGAGGAAGTTCAAGAAGGGAAAGACAAAGGAAGACCCACTCAAGGTACCACTCAAACTGAAGTCATCAGACAATTATCTTTTTTAATATATATATATGTAAACCATTTCAAAATACACAGCATTTGGACATTTTGTTATGTATTTTATTGAAATTCTTGCCCCAAATTTTCTTTATAACAAAAACACAAGGCAAATTTGTTTAAGCAAGGTTTGTATGCAGGAAAGTTTGATCTAGAAGTCATGCCATCCTAGTAATGTAAGATGTCATGCCACCCTAGTAATGTAAGATGTCATGCCAACCTAGTAATGTAAGATGTCATGCCACCCTAGTAATGTAAGATGTCATGCCACCCTAGCAATGTAAGATGTCATGCCAACCTAGTAATGTAAGATGTCATGCCAACCTAGTAATGTAAAACGTCATGCCAACCTAGTAATGTAGGCTGTCATGCCAACCTAATAATGTAAGATGTCATGCCAACCTAGTAATGTAACGCATATATTATAATTTTGTATTACCTATGTAAACACTGTTTGGGAGGCAATGCTTGATGGAGGTCATGTGCATAATTTTGATTGTAATTTGGGCAAACAACAACATATTTGATCCTTCGATTGTTTCTTGCAGCCCCGCAAGAGACGGGCTCCGACCGCCTACATGCTGTGGTGTGCGTCCTATAGACAGAAGGTGATTACGGAGACTCCAGGCATTGGCAAGTTCTCTTTGAAATCACCAAAACACATATTAACAGTATTGTTATTAGCCCTTTAGACCTCAAGTTGGCCAAACCCACCCGTAGACTGACACTTCAAGTTATCCAAACCCAGCCCAAGATAACCACGTAATGCTCTATTGTGTGGATTATTTTGAAAACACATTAGACATGATATTTGAATATATATGTATATATAAACCTCATGTCTTCATGTTTCGGGTCAACAAAATGGAGAAACAGAGACTTTTCAAAACACTGCTGAAGTCTAAAGGGTTAAGAATGTCTATCACAGTCAGAGCAGCTGGCACACTTGAGCAGATAACTTAAATACCTATTTAAACAGTTTCTTCTATTTGTTAAACATGTACACTCGCCTCTTATCTGCATTAATCAATGTGTTAGCACTAACTCAATGTGTTAGCACTAACTCAATGTGTTAGCACTAACTCAATGTGTTAGCACTAACTCAATGTGTTAGCACTAACTCAATGTGTTAGCACTAACTCAATGTATTAAACTTTTTGGGCAGGAGTATTTCAGGCTATTTATTTATTCTTACATATAAATTAAACTAAGTTCATTTGCATTCATCACTTAAAAATCCAGAAGTAGTATATACTGTTCAGATCTATTGCACAGTGTTGGACATATTTAATAATGGGAATTGTGTGACAGGGGTAACAATTTATATTTATTGTTCATTGTAGATTTTGTGCAGATGAGCAAGCGACTGGGCGAACTATGGCAGGCATTGCCAGAGAAACAGAAAATGGTAACTTACAATTAGCTACATTGAATTTCTGTCAATCTATGTTTTTTTCCAAATGAAAATGCAGACAATATAACATAACTTAATATAGTAAAATATAAAAATTCTTATTATAGGCAGCTTAGAATACCTAAAATGTCCCTGCAGAATTGCAATGTTATCATACTGCAGACATGTTTTAGATAACCACTCACAAGATTCCCACTCAGAGATTTAACTTGAGATGCAAAGTGGATAATGAAGCCTTTGATTTACCAAGAATCAACAAAAGTTGGTTTCCCTGTTCACTTGCCATCCATAGTTAGTTGTCTGGGTGGTAGGTAATCTCATTAAATCACGCAATAGTTTGGTGCTATGAAATTTAATGTTCATATGAGTGGTTATCTAGTAAACATAAAAATACAGTTTCAATAGGTAGGATAACATCGCATCTTAAGGAACATCTCAGAGATTGGTATATAAATTATCTAAAATTGTTCATTTTTTAATTGTAAGGCTTATGATTAATATAGTATCAGACTTCAAGGGAACCATTTTGTAATGTTTTCTGCACCAATGATAAGACTGGTGAGTGAGTACTTTATTTCGGAATTGAATAATACAAAGCGTAAATGAAAAACAACACAATTACAATATGTACAATTCTTGGTTAACCCATTCTCTATTGCCAGGGGTGGAAGCGTAAGGCGAGGAAGGCTGCAAATAAGGGTACGACCATGATCAGTACTGGTAAGACTGGTCACGTTAAGTCAGGTCACGTGGGCACCCTGCTACAGAGTGGACAGCACCAGGTCAAGGGGTCAACCAGTAAGCGGGCAATCAGCCACGCTGAAGGTCATACCATCGCCGGACAAAGTGACCAGGAACACAAGATGGTTGCATTCAACGTGAGTGGACGTACAACTCACCCAGTGCTTCATCTAATATATCACAATTTTCTCCCAGTCTAGTATCACATAATTTTCAAAATCTGTATAATTATATCGTGCAGTTTCATTTATACAACTTTCTAGTGGCATATCTAGGATCTCTTAGGTGTATGCCAAAGGGTGGTCAAACTTAGTCACTCATTACTTTCCTTGCTAAAACAGATTATATAGGGAAAATTAAAGACATTTTTATGACCCATTGTTCCCCCTAAGTACCCCACTGCATCATGCATTTTTGTTCACTCCTGCAGAAAAAATTTCACCCTTGTCATTTAGCTCAGTTTTCATTGCATGTCTTAGGTGATTTATTCCAAACAGCCCAAACTTGAGCTAACGCAGGAGTTGTGTGGTGCTTGTTTGTGCGCATGCGTTGTGGGTAGTTTGTTTATTTTATAGGCACTTTAGATGATTGGGTGTGGTGAAAGGGAGGTTCATGATCGCTGTTTGAAATGCTATGGGGCTTTCTAGTTCAGTAATCGGTGGTGGAATCATATTCCAGATTCGAACTGCTCGAGTGTAGAAAGAGAACACTGCTGCATTGATGCGGCACCTAGGGGCTACGTAGTGGCCACGGTTTTTTGACTGTGTTTGTAGACCTGGTGGGGGTGTGATGTTGATTATGTTATTTAATATTTTGTAAAATGTCATGGCTTGTTTAATAATGAATGTGATAAATAATCAGACTTTCTGAAACTTATAGAATATCCGTTTTGTGTGTAACCGGTGTTATTGCTCAGTCCTATTTTGTTCAATTATACTTGATCAATTTGTCTTATGTCGACACCCACAAGTTTGCATTGTAACAATATTTAACTACAAATAAACACCAGTCGTGATGCATGTGGGAAACAGCCGTTGTCTTATCAAAAGTATTGTTCTTCTATATGTGTGAGTGTATCCTGCTTGTGTGAGTCCACACATACAAGGAACTGTGTTACTTCAGGTTGGATGTCAGCCTATTGATGCAGCAGCTCATTTGAAACTACTTGGCGAATCTCTAAGCGTAATTGGAGCCAGACTCAAGGAACATGTGGTATGGATATTGTTACATTATTTCTCACGTAACTATGGCTAATTTCCCCCAAACCTGCACTTTTACTTCTATTTTGGTAATCAACAGAATCCATATGTCAGGATTTATTGTCAATGGGTTTACATAGACTTGTTCTACTGGTGGAGGTGTGAGTATTAGTATACACAGTGGGAGTAACAACATACCGCAGCTTAGAATTGTGAGGTAACAATGCCTTTGAAGGCCTGGGTAATTGGTTTCAGGGTCCAGGCACCATCCAGTAGTATATATTGTTGATATATCGTTGATTGGTTTCAGGGTCTAGGCACCACCCAGTAGAATATTGTTGACACATAGTTGATCGGTTTCAGGGTCCAGGCACCACCCAGTAGAATATTGTTGAAACATAGTTGATTGGTTTCAGTGTTCAGGCACCACCCAGTAGGATATTGTAATGTAATCAATTAAGGGGATGCGATGGTCAGAGCATGAACGACTTTTTCGGATTTTTGAGAGAAAAATGAGTTTCGAGTTGTTGACATTTCCGTGTAGAAATATTATTCAACTATGTGTTTGCTAGAGTGTACATTGGAGAACATATCTGCAAAGTTTCGTTCATCTAGGTTATATTTTAGATGTTGAACTGTGTGTACCAATGTACCAAACTTTGAACGCGATTTACGCAGAAACATGTTTTTCCCTTCACCTCTTGTCTTCTGTGTCACTTATCTGAGCTGGTACTTGACAGAACTGCTTGAAACTTGCCACAGTGTTTCTTGATAGCGTGCTCTTGAAAACTTTTAAGAAACTTTTCTGAAAACATTGCCTGGTTTTTGCATAATGGATTTTGAAGGTAAAATTTGCCCTCCATTTTTCCAAAAAAATAATCTAACATTTCAAAAATTCAAAAAAAAAAAAGTTTTTAAAATATCGATGAAAACTCTTGACAGTTTTTATTGGGATACTATGGAGTAACTACACACTAAATTTGGGCTGTCTATGTCTAGTGGTTACTGAGAGAAGTGGAACGAAAGTTTAGTCCAAGATGGCCACGATACCGTGGGAAAATCCCCAAAAAAAATTCTGAAAAAAATCCACACAGTTTCTAACCATGACTCACAACCTCTACAAATTTCAACTCTAAGTTCAATAATAATAAAAAAGTGCTCTGACCATCGCATCCCCTTAAGGCCATACATTGCACGTGAAATGCCAGTACTCAAAATATGTTTCTGCTGTATTTTTATAGTTGAGGTGAACTTAGTGATAGTAATGGAAAATATGTAATTTTTTAAAATGAAATCTAAATACATATATTTAATATCATGTAATTGCAGTATCACCCTAGAACAGTCCCAGATTATTTCCACTTTGGATATTAGTCCTGCTAATCAGGTCACCTCACTGTTTAGGTAACTTTTGTCCAGCCCCAAAGGTGATCTTAATAATAAGGTTATACTGTATATGGATGTTTACATAAAAATACAAGTGTTCTGTTGGTTTCAGGGTCCAGGCACCGTCCAGGGCAGTGTGTCCGTGCTTCTGGACTCTCTCATCTGTGCCCTTGGTCCACTCATGTGTCTGACCAAGCAGGTGAAGGAACTGGACGGCTGCTCCAAGGACACTCTCATCCAGACACTGGACAACATCGCGTATGTGATGCCGGGAATAGGTTAGACACAGGTTACAGTTGTCCTTCTACTCTCTATGACTGATTGGAGTTGGACAGAGTTGGCGATGTCATTGCGCATGGCAAACGTGCCAGAAACATTGAGCTAGTAATCACATTGCAGTGTCAACAACTTCCTAGTACTTCCTACTGTGTACATAACTTTCAAGTCAAAGTGTGTGTAAATCTGCTTAACAAGATTTATAAGATACACATACATGTTAAAACTGCTATTTATTTACTAAGTAATTAAATGCCACATCGTTGTAAAGATGCAATAAATAAAATTAAATCAACAAACTGAGTCATTTAATATTTAAGCAATCAACACAATTAACTAAGAAGTTCTGAGTCGTTGAATATGTAACAAGATTTAACAAGACTGATACCCAGATCAGAATGCAGATGGCAAGTTGACAAGGAGTCTGTCGGCTTGTTGAGAGTCCGTCCCTTATGGGAGAACCTTCCACTGCATGGTCGTGTTGTCCAGTCCACCAGTGGTCAGCAAACTGTGGCCACTCGGTGAGAAGCGAATGTTGCACACTCTCAGGTGGCTACGGTAGGTGTGGCTGTAGAACTGGGTGAGAAGAAACCCTGCGTCAGTCACTCCTTGCTACATTGTAGGAATCACAATTCTAATTTATCTTAATTTAAATGTGTCAAATCTTGAGCATGCATTGCAACTGAGTGAAGTGGGTTCACTTTTTGTAACTGCAGATTTTAACGTAGGTATTATGAACTCACGTGCACTTTGAATTACTTCTCTGTGGCTGTTGTATCTAGCACTTGGCAGCATTCTACTAACTGGTCTGTATATATCATTGTTGTTACTAGAATTTGACGGTTTTATGAGGCCACATTCAACAAGTCGGCCCTTTTTAGAACTGCCAAGCGGAATTTTTTACTTTGTCTTCAAGGGTGGTCATGTCCAGGGTGCTTGTTGTCTTCAGTGGTTCTTTCACATCACCATTTAACGAGTTGGGACTGACATTAAAGGGAATAAAAACATCTATTGCTCGAATTCATGTTATATTACATCCTGTCCACTAAGCCAAACTACAAAAATATAAAAAAATATTTACAAACAGTGCATTATAGTATAAAATTATTTTGTTTATATTACTTCTTGAAAATAAAAAAATAAAAAATGTAAAGAAAATCAAAGGTTTGCATGCTGTCAGGATTGAACCGATGTCGCCCGATTGTAAAATAAATGACAAGTAACCAACGCGCGTAACCACTGAGCTAGCGGGACCAACGGAAACTCTCTGACTGATTTAAGTTGTTATGATCAATTGTACAACAAGTCACAGTGGATACAAATCTCCAATTTTTAGAGCCACGTTTTTACATGAAACAATGGATATATGTCCACAATGTTGAGAGCCTAGTTATAAGCCCAGAACTGTGTCATGCAAAGCGGTTGTGCTTAGCCACTGTACTACAGCTGCAACTAGGGCTGCTAGCGTCTGTGACATCTACTCTCTCTGGAGCTATGGCTGCTATGTAGCATAGGTGACATCTAGTATCTACATTCGAGCTATGGTTGTTATGTAGTGTAGGAGACATCTACTGTCTGTTGAGCTATGGTTGCTATGTAGTGTAGGTGACGTCTACTGTCTCTCTTGAGCTATGGTTGCTATGTAGTGTAGGTGACGTGACGTCTACTGTCTCTCTTGAGGTACGGTTGCTATGTAGCGTAGGTGACATCTACAGTCTCTTGAGCTACTGTTGCTATGTAACGAGCCACTGGAAGACTCCCTGGCCACCAATGGTCAACATGCAAGTGGAGGTGAAGCGAAGGTCATGCACGCATGGATGGGGCGTGTGGTCTACGTGACAGTACACCTGTCAATGAAACAACACATTCTGGAGGATTGCCATTCGTTGGCAGTTCTACAAAAGCTTCAATGTTAATAGCATGCAAATTGTCCTGCTATTCCACCATTAATAGCAGGCAAATTGTTCTACCATTTCTCCATCAATAGCATGCTAGTTGTCCCACTATTCATCCATTAATATAATGCAAATTGTCCTACTATTCATCTTACATTAGCAAAGTTACATGAATAAATAGTTGCAAATGTATGCTTAATGATAGTATAATTTGTATATGTGCGCGTGTGTCACTAATCACGTTTTTTTTCAAAAAAATATTTATTATAATTTTCTTGCAAATATAATTGTCTACAAATTATAAAATCGAATCACTTACACCCTTTTTTGTGCATGGATATCGAAACATGCTGATGTAACCTTGACTGTCACCCATAGCAACGACCGTTTTCTTTGGGTTGACGTCGACGGCCGTGATGTCTGCATCCTGCGCTTGTTTTGAATGCCAAAGACCTGAAGACATAATTCTCTTGTAACTTTAATTCCAGTGTGTAAAGTTAGAAAAACAGTTACTGCAGTAACCACATATACAGTAGTATGGAATATACTATTCATGGCTCCAATAGTATCTTTTAATAGCAAGATTAAAACTTACATTGGAGCTGTAGTTGAAACATGCGACGTTTCGACCTGTCTACAGCGGATCTTGCTCACGCACGTGTCCTTATGTCCACGTACATGTTCTTTTAATATACTTGCTACTTTGGCAGTGCCATTAACGGTGAACATGTACGTTTATAAAATGAAATACTAGTTGCTAATATTTTGAAATTTTAACGTAAATAGTTACTTTCCAACTAGACATTGATTATGTGTATTATTCAGTGTACACTATTTTGTCAGCTTACCCGAAATAGAAAATCCCAGTTTGCACTGGTTGCTTGTCCATTGCATATTGCGAAGCAACATGTCATTGTCAAGTCTTGTGCATGTTTCACCATTCCCTGTAACAAGTTAAGCAGTTGAGATGTATAGCTCATTCCATTACGTTAACTTACCCAAATATGTTACTTTTGTAGTAGTTACCAAGCTGCCTTTCACATCAATATAGCAGTTATTACAGTGAAATATACACAGTGAAACTGTTCAACATTTTTATCAAAGTAGAGTGGCTGTTTTCTTATGGCAAAATTTGAAGACATGCAAGATTTACCGCAGTTGCGTTCCCAACCAATCATCGATGACAACTTACAGAAGCAAAGTTCAGCGTTGCTTGAGCTGCGAACAACGAATGTGTTCTTGTGTTTGGTCTCTGACCAGTCCAGTCCTGTCACGGAGACCTTGTGGCCCTGTTCGTGGAACAGTCAGAACAAATTATACTGACTGCTTAAAACCAAACAAATATAACGTATTTTTTAGTTTTTGATTCCTTACAATGTGTAACAATTAAAACGAAGAACCGCACACACGCACGCTCGTGCAAGTGCCCACATTAACACGCACACACAGGTTGACAGGCGTGGCAAGTCGCCTCTACCGATGTACAAACGACAGAACGTGCTGCGTCCACAAGTGCTACGTGTTACCTTGCAGGTGGCGACCAACTGCCACTGAAGCCCGTCCTCCCCCGTCTCCGCCTGGGCCACGGCGTGAAGTCCTCCTTTCACGTCTCCTGCCATGATCCTCATGCCGTCTACAACCACCGCACAACATTGCTATTATACGAAGCAAGTTTACATACTATGACAGCGGCTTTAGGTTAGGTTAATTCCTTCGTATACTTCTCTGTGTGTCAAATTGTTTGGATGTACTGAAGCTTCTTAATATATACTTAATTGTTACCTGGAGACAGCTTCACTGTTGTCAGTTGATTGACGCCAACAGAGACACTGCAGATTTCAGTCAGGAAGATGCCGTCTTGGATGTCCTCTTGGATAGAAAACAGTTCCACCAGACTGCAATGGTCAACGTACAGTGTCACAGACAGATCGCATTGTCATCCGTATTATCAAACATGTGAGGAACTATTGGAGATAATGTTATAAGAGCGATAGTATTACAATAGGTGTAACTGCTATTGCAAATTTGCACTATTTTCGCGATATTTGTCATAGCTATTGTAATGGTATCGCTATAGCATTCTGGACTAGCGAATAAACCCCCACATAGGAAAAGCAGTCCCAAGCCACGATGTATTGGTGCCGCCATTGCGTGGCCTTGGAGGCGGTTAATTAAAAAAATTGTGTATCCCTGCATGCAGAGGCTCGGGAACAGGGGGAAGCTGCCCCCTGGAATTTCTCCGGAGGGGCAGACATGTGGTTCAACCACCCCCCACTAAATGTGAATGTTTGTTTTTGTGGCGAGCGTCAATGGCGGGTGGAGATGTAAATTTTATGAGACGATTAATGTGTATTTTGTCGACTGTGAAAGGTGTGTGTAAAGGCGGTGCGGCGGCGAAATTTTTTTCCAAGGCACCACCACCCCCCACCCCCACCCCCCGTCTTCGGATGTCATAATAATAATTTCAGGCGAGACAACGTAGAGAAGCTGGAGAAGGTAAATTTCCAACAGCAGTCCCCCCCCCCTCCCATATGTCACAGTTGAGCCAACCGAGACAGCCACAAGGTGAAGGAAGGTGTGTAGATATGCGGCGGCGCGAACATTTTTCAGTAGTGCTGAAGCTCCGGTAGCCCCCTCAATATGAATTTCGTTCCCGTGCCACTGCATGTTGTGTTCGCCGATTGTTAGCGTTACGTCGATAAATAAAAAAAATTACAAAATGAAATTGGAAAGAAAAATATTTACGAACATTGATTTTGCGTGGCTCAAATAGACCTGCTGATCAGTTTGCCACCTATCGTTTCTATGAAGGTGTTATTTTTTGCGATAACAATCAATCGTTAAAATGACTCTCGGCAGTACACAATCATAAAGCACTTTGTAACTAATTTTATCAGATGGACGTCACCATGAAACATCGCCAGTACGTCTTTCAACACCATTATAACATACTAATCGCACAGACAGATCACGGAGCACACAGTCAGACACTTACCTGTCGCTGCTTCCCGTGGCAAGAAGGGTCGCTTCTTTGTTTATATCTATACACGATAAGCGAACACCCTGCAAGAAAAAATATAAATTGCAATTTCATGTTCTGCTTAAAAGAAAAAGCCACACAGCCGAATACCAAGCTAAAAGGCTACGCGTTCAGCGGCATTTAGTCATATGGCGTCAGCAACATCTGACAAGCTGGTTGTTTTGTGACGCAGAAATGACCGCGTGTTTGAGCAGACTTGGTGACACCAGTTCGGATTCAACAGACTTCATATTTGGCACATTACTTGACAAGAGCATTAAGTGTACGGATACGAAGTTTCGAAGATATTGAAAACAATCACATCACTTAATTAGTCTTTAACATTGTCATAACACACAGTTCATGAATATGTTTTTTTCCGTTTGCAACATTACACGCAGAATAGACATTGAGCAAGACGTTGATGTGTCAGAATGATGCAAATGTATGTGGTCTTTGACGGTTTTGTTAATGAAAACATTAATGCACACAATCCCATTTCTAGTTTCAAAATCGCATCTGACTGTCCTTGTTGGGAAACAGTCGTTTGGAGATATGTGCATAAAAAACTAACGCACTAATTACCCGTTTCCGTCAAGTATCTAACGAGAGAGAGAGAGAGTGTTACTGATAGACCCTATTGAGATAACCGTCCAGTAGCTCTACGGAAGTACCGTTATTACTATGTCCGTTACCACGTCACATCAGGGAAGAATTTAAGGAATAATAAACGAGACATATTGGACTGTAAGACAAAACGGTTGACGAAACGAGAAGCGGAGGAAGATCAAATTAAGAGCCACATGGACAGGTAACACGAACCACGAATAATTAATATGATTAACACAGCACACAGAGGGTACGCAATCAATGAGAGCCGCACCACGTGATTATAGTGATGGTATTGGTGCAAGTAGATATTAATCTACCTTGAAGTTCCACTTCCACACTGGTTGTTTCTTGTCGGTGTCATAGGCACACACACTTCCGTCCCAGCCCGCGGTGACAACGTGACCAGCTTCTGACGTGTCAGCACATATCCCCTGCACGTCATCCGAATGACCCTGGAACATCCACCGCACACGCAAGTAACTAACTAACTAACTAACTATTCAACAATCGGCGACACATTTGCAATGGTAATGATATCATTGTGTTGGTGCTATGTATTATAATGTTAACAATGCTGCTGCGGAAATAGAACACAAGCTGTGCATAACTTTCAACCACCAATGTGATATCACTGCAGTTGACACCCACTCAGATTACGATTTTAGATAACGTTTGAGGTGCTCGTGAACTCGACAATAAAGAATACAACTGAGAAGTTAATCAGGCAGAATACTCTACGCGACTGAAGCAACTGGAGAGGCGTTACTCTTCTAATGATGAGTGGGAAGATTTCCTTCTTACTTAGCTAGGTGTGATCTTTGTACAGGAATGCAGTTTGTCCGATTTTGAATAATACAGTTGAAGTATGTATGTATATATATATATATATATATATATATATATATATATATACATATATATATATTTATATATACCATTTTATATATATATATATAGAGCCTACTACTATATATATATATATATATAGGTAGGCTCATATATATATATATATATATATATATATATGTAAATATATAATATATATATATATATACATATATATTTATAGGTAGGCTCATATATATATATATGTGTAAATATATATTATATATATACACATCAATATATATATATATATTTATAAGTAGGCTCATATA
This sequence comes from Paraescarpia echinospica, assembly GCA_020002185.1. Taxonomy (NCBI): domain Eukaryota; kingdom Metazoa; phylum Annelida; class Polychaeta; order Sabellida; family Siboglinidae; genus Paraescarpia; species Paraescarpia echinospica. Next base: position 7,915,277 of record CM034532.1, on the reverse strand, counting down.
TATATATATATATATATATAAATGTTATGTAGATACTGTTAATTAATCCCTGCCTGGAGTGTGCTTCTTGTCTACTTTCACCCCGGAGAGCCGGGTTGCGCAGTGCGGCGCCGGCGAGCGTCGCCGACAGAATCGAATTGGCCGTCGTGCCAAGGAGCAGTTGGTTGCCATGTAGCAGGATGGTGCGGACTCCGCCCTCTATCGCCGGCACCTGCACACAGGTCGTCACATCGCTTACTGTCAACATGGAAAACTGATGACGTCAGAGTAAGTAAATTTTATTTGGAGCGTGTGTACGTGTGCGCGCGCCTGTCTATGTGTGTGTCCCCGCGCGTATGTGCGCGTGTGTGTTAGAGTGTGCGTTAGTTCGAGCTTATTTTTCTGCCGTATTCATTTTTTACAAACGACAACGCATGATTTGTGAAGATATGTTAAACAAATCGAAGTAGATGTTCGAACAAATCCATGAATCCTCCGCGCACCTGTCATTGTTTAGGACGATGTTATCACGGTAAACATTGCATGACGCATGTGTGTATTGTTTTATGTGATGGTGAGATTAACTAAATTCGTTCAAAAGACGTTGACTATGGTTGCGTGGTTTGACTAATCAGGACAGGGTCGGCTGACAATGGGCACGAATAGATATGACAGGACTGACAGACGGAATATCTTACAGACAGACAACGTACGTTAAACACTGACAGTATTTTTGTAGCTGTACACACTGACAGATGAAGGAACTCTAATTAAAGTATCTTGGTAGTGGAATATTTGACACACAATGAAGTAAGCACAAACTAACCAAGGACACGTACACCAGCGTGTATTCACCAATATATCTATATGATTACTTCCACATCATCGACCACAATTTGTATACTAAACACATTTGATAAGCTACGCGTCCAAATCGTGGATAGAAACCCTGAGTTGTTGTGCAAGAGACATGTGTCACTCGACGAGGGGCCACACGTGCCCCACCGTTAGCGTAGCCATGTGGTCCATATTCTTGCCCCAGCGCCAGCCATGAATGACGCCGTCTCTCCCGGCTGTCAACAGAGTGCCACGCACCAGCAGCAGCGAAAGCAGCGGACACTGGCAAACACACGCAGCTCATTTAATTCACGCACGAACAAGCACACACGCCCTCTCATCTACACACGCAATTCTTACCTTCGTGACATGAACATTGATTTAACAAGATTTAACAAGATTGCCATCCAGAGAATTAACTCTAGATGGCAGGTGGACAAGGAAGCCCTTTGGCTTATCTAGAGTCCAACCTTTTTATCTACATATATCCAGCCCTTCTGAGGTATGTGTCGATTTTATTTTTAAACATATTCACACTACTAGCACCCACACAATCATCAGATAATCTGTTCCATTCATTCACAGTCCTTTGTGAAAATGAGAACTTTCTCACGTCTAATCTACACTGCTCCTTTACTAATGTAACTTCATGTCCTCTAGTCTTTCTATCTTTCTTAACTGAAAAAAACATATTTCTATCAATATTTTCATAACCATTCAATATTTTAAACACTTCTATCTGATCTCCTCTCAATCTCCTGGTCTCTGGTGTTGTTAAACCACATTCTTTTAGGCGTTTTTCATAACTAAGATCCCTCAGTTTTGGTATCATTTTAGTCGCTCTCCTCTGTACTCTTTCTAGCATATCTATGTCCTTCTTGCGGTATGGCCTCCACGCTTGTATACAATATTCTAAATGAGGCCTAACTATTGTTTTGTACAGTGGTATTATTAGTTCTTTTTCTTTATATGCTATATTTCGCCTAATCAATCCAAGGATTTGATTTCCCTTTGAAGCTGCAATTCCACACTGCTCTGAAACCTTCATGTCAACACTAATTGTCAGCCCTAAGTCTTTTTCTTTTACAGTAGTACTTAGTACAGTTCCCCCCATTGTATATTCTACATATTCGTTCCCATGTCCTGTGTGGAGGCATTTACATTTCCCAAAATTGAACAACATTTGCCACTTTTCAGACCATTTGATCAACCTGTCAAGATCATCTTGTAAATGCTGTATATCACCATCACTTTCAATCCTTCTAAACACTTTTGTATCATCTGCAAATTTCAACACCTTGCTAGCTATATCATCGTCCAAATCGTTTATATATTAAGAATAATATAGGTCCCAGTACTGATCCCTGTGGAACCCCACTCAAAACTGATTTCCAGTTTGAAGCCTCCCCATCAACAACTACCCTTTGTCTTCTGTCAATCAGCCATTTTTCTATCCAGTTAATTATACCATTTCCTATGCCATGGGCCTTTAGTTTAAACAGTAATCTCTGATGTGGCACTTTGTCGAAAGCTTTTTGAAAATCTAAGTAGATGATATCTACTGGTGATCCATCATCTACCCACTTAGTGATATCTTCCAAAAAACATAACATATTTGGTAAGCATGACCTCGCTTTTAGAAACCCATGTTGAGATGGGTTTATCAAGTTATGTTTAACAAGAAAATCCACTATGTGATCTTTAATTAGTCTTTCTAATAATTTACAAATCACCGATGTTAAACTAACTGGTCTATAATTATTTGACTTGTTTCTCGAGCCTTTTTTAAATAACGGTATAATGTTTGCTTCTTTCCATTCTAAAGGAACCACTCCCTCTTCTAATGACAATTTGAAAACTGTTGCAAGCGGTATGCTAATTTGTTCTACAATTTCCACTAGTAGTTTGGGTGGAATACCATCCACTCCAGGTGATTTATTTCCTTCATAGCCCTAATTTTCTTAGCTACCATTTCTGGGGTTACAATTAACTGTCTTAAATAGTCTGATTCTGCCCCCTTGAACTTAGCCTCTGGTACTGGCAGTGAACTAGTGTCTTCTCTGGTAAACACTGAACTAAATTACTCATTTAGGTCTTCAGCCATTAAGAATCATTCTGATATTATATTTCCAGCACTATCTTCTAGAGGGCCGACCTTATCCTGAACTTTCTGTTTGCTTCGAACATACGCATAAAAACTCTTGTTGTCATGTTTTATATTACAAGCTAATTTATGTTCATAGCTTCTCTTTGAATTTCTAATTTCAGCTGTAGCTTGGTTTAGTGCTTCTTTATAAATGTTGTAGTCTTCGTCATTGCCAGTACGTCTATATGACTTCCACATCATTTGTTTATACTTAATTTTTCTAATGGCTTCTTTCGATAAGTATTTCTTTCTGGTCCGTTTCCCTTGTTTTTTGAAGGGAACAAATTTATCTACGATGCACTCTATTTCATTCTTTAAGATATTCCAGCATTCTGTTGCTGTCTTATTCTTCAGTGTATTATTCCAGTCTATCTTTGCTAAATATTTCCTCATTTCCTTATATCTTCCATTGTGGAAATTTCTCCTCAACTACTTTTTATTATTTCTTTCTGATTTTACTTTGATGGTAAAATGTATCTGGTTGTGATCACTACTTCCCAGAGGCTCACATAATTTAACATTGTCAACTAATTCATTCTGTGAGGACAAAACTAAGTCTAACACATTCTCTCCCTGGTTGGTTCTAGCACATGTTGAGAAGGAGCTATCACTAAAACTAAAGAACTTGTGGTCCCTCACTACCCATACTCTGTAGAGATTTCCATTTTATATGCCCATGGTTAAAATCCCCCCATAATAACACAGTCCCGTTTGCTCACTTCCCTTATAGCGTTTTGTATTTTTTCATTTCCTCTTCTATGCTTATGTTTGGACTTCCCGATAAAACTAATCCAACCGTTAGTTAACGTTGAGTTTCCACTGTAACTATATTTACACCAAACAGCTTCTTCGCAATCTGCTTCTCTTTCTAATTTTATTTCATAAGCCTGGATAGATTCTTTAATATATAAAATAACTCCACCTCCCTTTCTTCCTATTCTATCTTTCCTAAACATTACATATCCTGTCGGTCCCAATTCGGCATCTGATATATCGGTGGTGGTCCAGGATTCGGTTATACCTATTATGTGAGGGTTAATATCTTCTACCATAATGTTTAGTTCATTTCTTTTGTTTACTATACTCCTTGCATTTAAACAAACACATTTATATCCAGCTTCAGAACAGTTTTTCCAGACTGTTCTTTGCTGAATTATTTTTGCTGTCTTTATCTATGCCTCCAGTTTCAGGCTTCTCTGCGAGTCCCCTCTGCGAATTTAGTTTAAATAGATGCAACCTGTCCCACTGTCAACAGATCGCAGCGGATTCTCTGAGAATACTGCTGCCCCTTTCCACTTAGATTGAGGCCATCTCTCATGTACATATCTTCTCTCCCAACAAAGTACCCCCATAAATCTATGAATCCCACGCCCTCTTCCTCACACATCTGCTCAACTAGTGCGTTGATCGCCATCCTCTTACAGTTTCTGTATCTTGCCCCCCTTCCTCCCATTACTGGCAAAATTCCTGGGAGAATAACCTGTTCCACTCTTGTCTTCTTTAGCTTCCTCACTAGATGTCTGTACTTCTGAACTATCCCAGTTGTTCCCTCCTTGTCTGCATTGTTTGTCCCAACGTGTACTAGTATAGACCCTCCCTTGCCATTTCCTTCCTTTGTCCATGTCTTGTCTGTTCCATTAGATCCTTCCCTCTTTCTCTTTCCCCCCCTCCATCCACCTCCAAATGCTGCTCCTCCAGTTCCACATATATCTGGTTGTTGTCTTTTCACTCTTGTCGTCTTTCTCCTGCTCCATTCTCTTCCATTCCTTCTTCCTGTCATTGTTTTCTCTTGTCCCACTTTCCTCCTGTCATCTTCTCTTCTAGCACACATTTCCCCACTCCTCATGCTTGTCCCTTCCTCCATTTCCTCCCGTCCCTTCCTCCTTCCTATCCACCTGTCCATGTTTCTATTTCATTTCCTGTCTTCCTTCCATCCGGTCTTCACCCTGTGTTATCCACCTCTTCCTACTATCCTTCCTTCATTGTCTCCACATTCTCCACAGTCCCCCACTGGCCCGTTTTCTTTTCCTCTGCCGAACACTTTTCCTCCGTCCCTCTGTTTCTCAATGTCTTGTTCTTCCCTCCTCTCAGTCTCCTTTCTTCAGTCTCCATGTCACAACTCTGCTCCTTCTGTGTTTGTAGAATTCTCAACTCTCTCCGCGTCATCCCTCTCTGCTCCATCTATTTCTATGTTGAGTCTCGCCTCCATCTCCTTCACTATATCCGTCAACTTACACACCTCCTTCATCAGACATTCCACCCTCAAACACCCCATACACCGAAAGGTGAATCCGTCATCTTTGGTCTCTGCCCATGATTTTGGACAGCCAGACAACGCAAAATCCACCCAGCTCTGGCAGTCGTTGCAAACTAGGTGTCGTTTTGCCCTGAGTTGCCGCTTGCAAGGTGCCATATCAGAATTTATTTATGTTCAAAGTAGTTTTATGTAGTCTTTGAAAGACTTTTGTGTGTACAATTTACACCAGATTGTTTAGGTTATAGTTAGTTATATTTGTTAACACACAGTGACACACCGTGCCTTACCTAGTTACGATGTCGATGACAATGTATTCAAGTTAGGCTTAGATACAAGGTAGTCTTTACAAAGGCTGTTTCCTGTGTACTAATATACACTTTAAAAGGTTGTTATTTCAGGTTTTAATTACTCATCTAACTACACCGATTATCTCAAATAACGCTATTCTATTGTCGTTCACGGTACGCTAACTTCGCCAGTGACCTACTTTGTAAACAACGTTCCGATTACATTAACGTCCCCAATTGTTTTGAATACGCCCGCCCGCACGCTCGCCCGCCCGCACGCACGCACGCACGCACGCACGCACGCTCACACACACACACACACACACACACACACACACACACACACACATTAGTAATACAGAAATAACAATGGTCGATTTAGCCCGTGCAGGTGTACTGTAGATACCTGCACAGACGGAACACTTACATCGTGCGCGTGCTTGATCAAGTTAGTCACGAGATTACATCCGTAGCCCCACACGTAAACAGTGCCGTTGGAGTCACCCGTGACGACATCGCCTTTTTCCGTGTGCATCACACACGTTATGTACTTGGCACGAAGGTTGTTCTGTCGCCAACAAAAGGAATTCATCGATGTAATTAAGACCTCTTGGTAGGTAAATGGCTGACCAGGAACGATTTTTATACTGTTGGTCAATCGCCGAAATGTTGACACATACACATCATACGAGGTAGGGCATTTTGGTTGAATGACCGAATGTCAACCTGTACACAAGAAGTGTGCGTGGAAGATCAAATGGCTAAGCATTTATTGTTTTGAAATATCAGTGGAAATGGAAATTATTGCAGTGCCTTTCACTTACTTTCACAGCAATACAGAGGACGAATGTGATTATAAATGCAGTGTAGCCTACTTATGGTATGAAGTTATAGTGTCGATGTGTTGCTAGATATATTCAATAGGCATATGATAGAGGCGAAAGGTGTCCGTTTGACGGATGAATCATAATATGCACAATAAACGTTTTTATTCTACGAATAGCAGTAGATGATATCGCCTCTGTTGGATGCGTGCTACAACAAACACCGCACATACACGTTCATACATTCAGACTGGGCAGACCTAGACTACTTAAGCGCCTTGCGGATAGTCTCATATGAAACGGTGTGACTGCATTGATGACATAGTGCTCCGCTAGTAACGTTCTAAAATGACTCGGTAATATCTTTGTGAATTTAATTTTATGTTAATATATTTCCAGGAAAGCAACAATAGTGATATTTATCTAAAATATATGTTGACTCCAGCGTTTCAGTCCGGCTTCCGGCAGACAGTCACGTGGATATTCGACGTCACACTTGCAACTATGGAGAGCAGCAATTGGGTAAATTTTGCCATTTTAGTCTTGCCTGCGAGGAATGCTCAAGGTCCAGCGCCTATCCAAATGAAAACCACAAACCAACTAAACACGATGCGAAAGCCGAGCAGAAAAGTAGAGAAAACATAGGTAGGATGATCAATACTTATAAATGGCATGTGAAGTCAATGTTTTTTTCTCGGCAAAAGAAGGCAGGGTCTAGGTCTGTACATATCCTGCATCTGGTACCTGGTAGTCAGCCTTCCGCTGTAGTTGAATAGCGCTGTTCTCTGGGTATACAATCCACCAGCCCAAATGTTCCTTGCCGATCACAAGAATCACGTCGGGATCCTTCGGGTTGAACACGACGCCGTACACAACTTCCACCCGCAGCTGCAACATGCAGGCCTAGAGATAACGCACTCGCCTTTGACATTTGTCGTCAATGAATAGGATACCATCGATAAATATAACACGTAACACAAAACGGAACATTGCTTGTAATATATAATTATAATATTTGTATGTTGTTCCTGTGACTAAATTGAGCGCTTACACTTCAGCTCTACCATATATGTTCAGTTGAGCACACATTCAATATTCAATTTCTCTTGGAAGCACTTAGCTATCTCGCAATTAGAGTCTATTATGCAAACGTAATTTATTCGTTCTCATAATAACCAACACAGTTTGATCTGCAAGAAACCTGTTATTGCTATTGTAGACTTACTGATAATATCCGGGTAAGTCTTCGTAAATTAGGAATAAATAGTCGGTGTTCGCGATTGTTGACGCTGAAGATTAATTTGAGGGAGAAGGGTCACCAAAAGTCGGCGACGGTAACACGAAGAAGAACGTGACGAGTGTATGCGTGAGTGCGTGCGTGCGTGCGTGATAATCCAACCAATCTGCCACCTACCGGAGTCTGTGCAAGCACGGTGCCTTTGGAGAGATCCCACACGGACAGGATGTGGTCATCACTGTTATCAACGACGGCAAGACGGTCCTGACAGTCGCGTAGTCAATGTCACCAGGCCATTGGGAGAGAAGCGAGGAATATATATTATCTGACTTTCGACGATTTATATATATATATATATATATAGACAATATTATATATATATATATATATATATATACATACATACATATAATAAAATTATGTGTATGCATGTATTCACGCACGCACGTAGGCGCGCACGGATGTACGCACATGCGCGCGCGCACACACACACACACACACACACACACACACACAATAATGAATTATTATACGGTAGCTACTTCACCAAGCATTACACTACAAATGCACATCCTGTGCATAATATCTGTATATTACATGCAAAACAGGCACCCGTGAACAAGTCAACTACAGTGTACGTGTGTATGCGATCGCCTTTGCAACAACTCCCTCACCAATATGCCACAGACACACGGTTCTGCAAGAACGATATTCTAGTATGAAGGCTCGCAACAATCTTTAATCTCGATAACCAGGAAGTCTATTTGCATTTCGCTACGCTCACACGGAAATCCTATTGCCATAAATACATGGAAATATGACAACGCACGCAGCATTTCCTCTGGCAAGTCTTGCAACGAGTTGTGTCCGGCGAGTTATTATTACACGTGCGATTTTTTGATAAATGAACCATTGACTCGTTCATTCCCCGTATTGAATAACACTTAGTTCTTTGAACTTTTGGACCCAAACCTATGAATACGTACATAAAAGCGTACTTGCACACTCATGCACACTTTGATATATCTTATATTTTATATGACGAAATTGCTTGGTTTCTGTACAGTTTTAACTATTATTAAATGTCCTATAATTAAGGATATGCCTTGAAAGTATTTCAAACGGATATCTATCCCTTTGAAATACGCAAAGGCCCGTTAACACAACATAGAAATTGGTGGTGTACGTAAACGAACAACCACGTACAGGTGATTAAACGGACCTAGTGCGTGTAAGGACGAGCATATGTGTTAACTAGGTTTAGCACACCGGGGTTGGGAGAAGCAGTGGTGAATCTGGTGATGCCAAATGGACATGGTGCTTGGGGTATTGTACATCGGTAAGGCAGTGTACTTGGCCGAATAGGATATAATGGATACATATGAACCTGCGAATACGTCGATTTTTTGCCCTCTGCTGCTGTAGTAGTTCTCAACGATTGCTGCAAGAATGCACAGAAAATATGTCGTTAGGTGGAACATGGAAGAGAGTAGAGTGTGTTTGCAAGCGCCACGGTCTCGACTCCCTGTCCGTATCGCTATCGGGATAGGGAGTCGAGATCGGAGCGCATGCAGACTCCAATACTTCAACGGCCAGCAACGCTACACAATATGAAGTAACGATTAAGAGGGATGCGTTGGCGGCGTCATTTCGTCATAGCTCAAGGACGCGTTCGCAGACAGCAGAGACCGTGATTGGGCAGTCCGGCATCACGACCGAATGTTAAGACGTACCTTTGCCTTGGAGAAGCCAAGACTGATGATCGACTTTTGCACAATGCCACTGCCGAGAATGTAAAGCGTCTGCAGCGTGTCCGACCGCCAGACGCGCACGTGAGCCTGGGAGCAAACGGTAACAGACATCAGTTCATACGTAACATGTACAATTACTTTGATTTATAGAACAATTACGGTTAGACAAATTGAAGAAACTAAAGTTTGATTTGCTGAAGGTAAGTACTAGTGAGTTTTTCTTGAAATGATCAAAACAATACATTCAGGATTAGGTCCGTAGGGTTTTCCTTGGACTATTGTCGATATTGTGGAGGGATTTTGCAAAGAAGACACGCCAAAATGTCAAGAAATTTGGTTCTTTGAAGTTTGAGTACCTTGTTTTCAGCTTTGGCTGGCTTCGGAGATGCGCTCTGACCCGTGGCCACTGTGATTTGGTTCGGGTGTACGGCAATGCTGCAAGGAGCCGCCAACGACTTCGGTTGTATATTGTATCACAGGACAACAGTGAATGGATATGCCCGTTAATGAAGTAGTACAAATATGCCAACTATCGAACTTTCACAGAAGAAATGTCTCCTAAATTAGTTTGTCTGCAATAATTTATAATCATACAATGGCATGATATAACAGCAAGTGTTCACTTTGGAAAATACAAGTAATCTTACATGATATGATAGAATCACTTCACATGACTTAAACTAACTTTGCCAACAAATTTTTCAAACAAACTGTGTCTGAATCTTAAACTAACTTTGCCAACAATTTTTTCAAACAAACTGAGTCGAAACCTGTCAGCATTATGTATGTCTGAAACAAAACGTCTGGTGATTTGCATGTAAAATATATCGAGTTATTCCCAGCAATGTACAGTTTGTTTAATTATTTCGAGTACATTGACAGTCCACCATATTCTCTTCAGTAGCTACAGATTGGAAACAAACAGCCCTACTGTTGTCTCGAGTGCCCCACCTCTTGATCTCGGCCGTGTGCTCGCGGTAGTGGCGCTGAAGGTGTTTCTCCCGGTTGCACAGCACGGCCACCTGCCCGATAAAGTAGACGATCTCACCGCTGCCCAGAAGGTGCAAGTTGGCCCGGCAGTCGTGGCCACGGTAGCCGTATCTGCAATGGCAGGACGAGTGTGGATCATGTGTGTGTATCATCCATAGTAAGATGGGTTTAGAAGATATGGTCTCTGGTCAAGTGTGTGTGCGTGCGTGCGTGCGTGCGTGCGTGCATGTGTGTTTGTGTGAAAGAGAGAAATGAAATTAATTTCATTGAAGGTTTTTTATTGACACATTATTATTGCATTTCCACAACACCGTTGTACGTAGATCCACACCATTCTCCCATTCTCTGTACTGTACTGTATTGTACTGTACTATACTTACACCCACTCCAACTTGAGTCTCTCACGGGGAGGGTCCGTGACGACCTTTTTATCGTCATAGCCATCAGGGACATAAAACGCAATCTTCTTGCCCTTCACGGTCACCTCCATCTGCCGGCCTCGGCTTGTTCCGCCGCCTTTCGATTTTGTCCCCAGTCCTTTGGACGAACAAATACAACATTTAATAAGGTTTAACAAGATTGCCCCGCAGAGCAAAGACCTCAGATTGCACGTGGACAAGGACTTATCAACAGTCCAACATAGTTGATGTATACAAAGGCATTAATTCAAACAAATGTAGTGTCGTATATATGAAACCAAATGTAGTTAGGGCTGCCTGTGTTGGACAATCATAGGTATTCCAAAAAGGCTTTGCAAACAAAGTTGGAAGTAAATCCTACCAACCTTTGCTTGGTTCTTCCGGAATACTTCTCTCGTTTTTGTCCACTCTTATGAGAGGCACGGTCGCTGAATCGGTTTCATCCGCTGCTTTGTGAATACAACATTAATGCATATTAATGCCAATTCGTTTTGACAAACGTTAGCTATTAAACACCGACCATAGTCAGTCGCTTATATATACATTCATACGTACATATCATACATATAAAATATATATATACAGCGATATGTATCAAGTATATATATATATATATATATGTATAATCTTTTATCGTAAACATACACGTTCACCGATTATAACCGGATACTGTCAGACAAGATGACGCTTGCTTTGGCAGTAAAACCCAACACTATGGTGCTCCTACAGTCCTAATCTAGTGCAACTAATTAACTAACTAACTAAATAACTAACTAAACCAACCATCCAAACAAGTAACAGGAACACATATCTGTAATCCTAGCACGATCACACAACACACACAGCGCACACATGCACAAACGCACGCATGCACAAGTAAGATATTTCCATGCCAAGATTCATTATTGACTACTGACTATGGACTATATAAACATATACGACGCAACCTTTTAGATAGCCCTTCATCGACTGAAGAAATCCAGTTGTCGCTTTTGATGGTTTTTTGCCGCCGATGCGAGATTCTTTATAGAAAGAGAAATATCATAGATATGGACTAAGTTCAGGCAGACGACAGCAGAGCAGATCCATATTTTATAACACACGTAAATAATCAAACCGCAATCATACATGGACGCAGTTTTCACATTATAATTGTAGCCATACAATTTATATAAGCCTAATTTTGACGAAATATTTTATTCGTGTTCCCATTGGTTGCTATCTTGAGTACAACATGTTCAAGTTTGGCCATATTATATAACGATGTACCTTCGTAAACTTATTAGTTATAATATAATGTTAGCGGTATACTATTCTATTGTGCTGCCTTACTACATATAGTATTACATATATTTCTTGTATATGTCTTTAACGTGATCACTACTTTCTCATTTCTGAGGTTATCTCACCTCTAAATCCGAAAACAATGCACAAATCAAACGGCTGCTCAGAATTTTGTTAATTTGCGAATTGTCATTATAAATCAGTTATCGTGATCAGGTCATGAGAATAATTAGTTTAGCCTTTTGAGAAATGAAAATATATAACGATCTTGTTTTGTTTGAGAAACAGTTACAACTTACCATCAGAAGCTCCGGAAGATGTCCCTTCTGAAATGATTATATTACGGAAATAAATGTACGGAGACTGGTGAATGCGAGTAAATTTTGGCACACACCCACGAATACACATACATACCCACACACACACTCACGCAAACACGCACACATGCACACTCATTCATTCTCTTACACGCGAACACATGTTAGCCCACAAACAACCACGTGTACATGTTGATACGCATTTCCTAACAAAAATACTCACTCTGGGTAGCTCCTGGTTTTCCAGTTTTATCATCTTCGACAGCCTGAAAGAAGAGAAAGCCACTGGTGACACATTAATCGTACTTGTAGGCCCTACATAAACTGCACACCGGCTGACAATTCCCGATGAGGTCTATATTTCTTAATCATAATTCAAAACAGGGCAAACGTTTTACACTGCATCATATTTTAATATGTACAACATGTCTACGTTATGTATCTACGTCTACGTGACATATATAGTGACGAAATAGTTCCCAAACTAGGAGCCGAAGACCCCTGATGGAGCCACTATCTAGTTCAAGTGTTCATCGGCAAAAGTAGTAATATAGGTGGTCCAGCGGGGTGGAATGATTATGAGTAGTGCAAGTGCAAATGACGTCACAACTAGGTCAAGGTCAAATACCAGGATGTAGGTCAAACACCTGGATGTAGGTCAAAGATCAAATACACGGATGTAGGTCAAGGTCAAATACCGGATGTATGTCAAGGTCAAATATCGGATGTGTGTCAAGGTCAAGTGCCCGAGTGTAGGTCAAGTGCCCGGATGTATGCCAAGTGGCGCCCCTAGCGGATATGTTGTGAACTAAAATAGTTCCGAAAAAAACCTCGCTAGGGGCGCTGTTTTAGTTATCAACATATCCGCTAGGGCGCCACTTGACCTACATCCGGGTACTTGACATTGACCTACATCCGGCACTTGACCTTGACATACATCCGGTATTTGACCTTGACATACATCCGGGTGTTTGACCTTGACCTAGTTATGACGTCATTTGCACTTGCACTACTCATAATCATTCCATCCCCGCTGGACCACCTATATTACTACTGGCAAACACGCAACACTATTTTACGATGGCATATGTGGCA
>CM034532.1:7883195-7900854 GCA_020002185.1 Paraescarpia echinospica | reverse complement strand
TCCTCTCCCGTCCCTTTTCCCCGGCTACCTCCTTCACTACGGTCACTTTCTCCCCTGTCACCTTCACGCCAGTCATGTTTTCTGTTTTTTGCTGAACACTCTGTCTTCTTCCATCAGTCTTCTGTCTCACAGTCTTACCAACTGCCTCTGTGTTATCTACCTCTTCACCACCTGTATCGCTGTCGCGTCTCTCCTCGTTCTCTACAGTCTGACTACCTGTTGATCTATCCCCACTGACCTGTTTTATTTTCCTCTGGCGAACACTTTTCATCCGTCCCTCTGTCTTCTCAATTTCTTTTTCCTTCATACCGGTCACCTTCCCTCCTCTCAGTCTCCTTTCTTCAGTCTCTGTGTCACAACTCGGCTCCTTCTGTGTTGTAGAATTCTCAACTCTCTCTGCGTCATCCCTCTCTGCTCCATCTATTTCTATGTTGAGTCTCACCTCCATCTCCTTCACTATATCCGTCAACTTACACACCTCCTTCATCAGACATTCCACCCTCAAACACCCCATACACCGAAAGGTGAATCCATCATCTTTGGTCTCTGCCCATGATTTTGGACAGCCAGACAACGCAAAATCCACCCAGCTCTGGCAGTCGTTGCAAACTAAGTGTCGTTTTGCCTTGAGCTGCCGCTTGCAAGGTGCCATATCAGAATTTATTTATGTTCAAAATAGTTTTATATAGTCTTTGAAAAGACTTTTCTGTGTACAATTTACACCAGATTGTTTAGGTTATAGTTAGTTATATTTGTTAACACACAATGACACACCGTGCCTTACCTAGTTACGATGTCGATGACAATGTATTCAAGTTAGGCTTAGATACAAGGTAGTCTTTACAAAGACTGTTTCCTGTGTACCAATATACACTTTAAAAGGTTGTTATTTCAGGTTTTAATTACTCATCTAACTACAATGATTATCTCAAATAACGCTATTCTATTGTCGTTCACGTTACGTTAAGTTCGCCAGTGACCTACTTTGTAAACAACGTTCCGATTACATTAACGTCCCCAATTATCGCTCGCAAATCGCCTACTTTTAATCTACCCTAGATTACTCCCTCTAGCTAACTTTTAACAAAAAATATTGCTTAATATATATCTATAATTACGTTATGTATGCTATACACTCAATAATATAACTTATCTTGATCAAATATCCTTATATTTTCGCAAGTTTGCTGCACCAAATTCAAATCAATTCACCACCGGAAGTTCCCCCAAATATATATACCGCCGAAATATCTGTGTGCATGTTCGTCAAACTGTTAGTGCATATATTACTTTGTAAATACAAGCTTACAAGGACAAAGACGAAGTAGTACTTGAAACTGGTTTCGAGTTAGAGCATTTATTTTCATTTTGCCCCGGGGCAAAGTGAGAATAATCCCGTTTTTTCCTACGCGCAGTCGTCAAATAGTATATATAACGCCGAAATATCTGTATGCGTGTACATCAAACTGTTAGTGCATATAATACTTTGTAAATACAAGCAAACAAGCACAAAGACGAAGCAGAACTTCAAACTGGTGTCGGGTTAGAGCATTTATTCCCACTTTGCCCCGGGGAAAGTGAGAATAATCCCGTTGTTTCGTTTGCGCAGTCTTCAAATCGCATATATACCGCCGAAATATAGGTGTGCATGTTCGTCAAACTGTTAGTGCATATAACATTTTGTAAACGCAAGCCAACAAGCACAAAATCGAAGCAGTACTTCAAAATGGTGTCGAGTTAGATTATTTATTTCCACTTTGCCACGGGGCAAAGTGAGAATAATCCCGTTGTTTCGTGCGCGCAGTCATCAAATCATATATATACCGCGGAAATATCTGTGTGCATGCACGTCAAACTGTTAGTGCATATACTTTGAAAAAAGTGAGCTAACAAGCACACAGACGAAACTATATTTTACAGTAGTGTCGAGTTAGAGCATTTATTCCCACTTTGCCCCAAGCCAAAGTGAGAATAATCCCGTTGTTTCGTCCGCTCAGTCGTCAAATCGTATATATATACCGCCGAAATATCTCTATGCAGGTACGTCAAACTGATGTCGAGTTATAGCATTTATTCCCACTTTGCCACGGGGCAAAGTGAGAATAATCCCGTTGTTTCTTGCCCGCGGTTGTCAAATCGTATATATACCGCCGAAATATATGTATACATGTACGTCAAACTGTTAGTGCATATAATACTTTGTAAATGCAAGCTAACAAGCACAAAAACGAAACAGTACTTCAAACTGGTGTCGAGTTAGAGCATTTATTCCCACTTTGCCCCGGGGCAAAGTGAGAATAATCCCGTTGTTTCGTGTGCGCAGTCTTCAAATCGCATATATACCGCCGAAATATATGTGTGCATGTTCGTCAAACTGTTAGTGCATGTATTACTTTGTAAATACAAGCTTACAAGGACAAAGACGAAGTAGTACTTGAAACTGGTTTCGAGTTAGAGCATTTATTTTCATTTTGCTCCGGGGCAAAGTGAGAATAATCCCGTTTTTTCCTACGCGCAATCGTCAAATGGTATATATAACGCCGAAATATCTGTATGCGTGTACATCAAACTGTTAGTGCATATAATACTTTGTAAACGCAAGCCAACAAGCACAAAGAGACGAAGCAAAACTTCAAACTGATGTCGAGTTAGAGCATTTATTCCCACTTTGCCACGGGGCAAAGTGAGAATAATCCCGTTTTATCCTGCGCGCAGTCGTCAAATGGTATATATACCGCCGAAATATATGTATACATGTACATCAAACAGTTAGTGCATATAATACTTTGTAAACGCAAGCCAACGAGCACAAAATCGAAGCAGTACTTCAAAATGGTGTCCAGTTAGAGCATTTATTCCCACTTTGTCTCGGGGCAAAGTGAGAATAATCCCGTTGTTTCTTGCCCGCGGTTGTCAGATCGTATATATACCGCCGAAATATCTGTATGTATGTACGTCAAACTGTTAGTGCATATAATACTTTGTAAATGCAAGGTAACAAGCACAAAAACGAAGCAGTACTTCAAACTGGTGTCGAGTTAGAGAATTTATTCCCACTTTGCCACGGGGCAAAGTAAGAATAATCCCGTTGTTTCCTGCGCGCAGTCGTCAAGTCGTGTATATACCGCCGAAATATCTGTATCCATGTACGTCAAACTGTCAGTGTATATAATACTTTGTAAATGCAAGCTAACACGCAAAAAACGAAGCAGTTCTTCAAAACAATGTCGAATTAGAGCATGTATTCCCACTTTGCTCCAAGCCAAAGTGAGAATAATCCCGTTGTTTCGTCCGCGCAGTCGTCAAATCGTATATATATACCGCCGAAATATATCTATGCATGTACGTCAAACTGATGTCGAGTTACAGCATTTATTCCCACTTTGCCACGGGGCAAAGTGAGAATAATCCCGTTGTTTCTTACCCGCGGTTGTCAAATCGTATATACACCGCCGAAATATCTGTATACATGTATGTCAAACTGTTAGTGCATATAATACTTTGTAAATGCAAGCTAACAAGCACAAAAACGAAGCAGTACTTCAAACTGGTGTCGAGTTAGAGCATTTATTCCCACTTTGCCCCGGGGAAAGTGAGAATAATCCCGTTGTTTCGTGTACGCAGTCTTCAAATCGCATATATACCGCCGAAATATCTGTGTGCATGTTCGTTAAACTGTTAGTGCATATATTACTTTGTAAATACAAGCAAACAAGCACAAAGACGAAGCAGAACTTCAAACTGGTGTCGGGTTAGAGCATTTATTTTCAATTTGCCCCGGGGCAAAGTGAGAATAATCCCGTTTTTTCCTACGCGCAGTCGTCAAATAGTATATATACCGCCGAAATATCTGTATGTATGTACATCAAACTGTTAGTGCATATAATACTTTGTAAATACAAGCAAACAAGCACAAAGACGAAGCAGAACTTCAAACTGGTGTCGGGTTACAGCATGTATTCCCACTTTGCCCCGGGGAAAGTGAGAATAATCCCGTTGTTTCGTGTGCGCAGTCTTCAAATCGCATATATACCGCCGAAATATCTGTGTGCATGTTCGTCAAACTGTTAGTGCATATAATATTTTGTAAACGCAAGCCAACAAGCACAAAATCGAAGCAGTACTTCAAAATGGTGTCGAGTTAGAGCATTTATTCCCACTTTGCCTGGGACAAAATGAGAATAATCCCGTTGTATCTTGCCCGCGGTTGTCAAATCGTATATATACCTCCGAAATATCTGTATACATGTACGTCAAACTGTTAGTGCATATAATACTTTGTAAATGCAAGCTAACAAGCACAAAAACGAAGCAGTACTTCAAACTGGTGTCGAGTTAGAACATTTATTCCCACTTTGCCCCGGGGTAAAGTGCGAATAATCCCTTCGTTTCCTGCGCGCAGTCGTCAAATCGTACATATACCGCCGAAATATCTTTGTGCACGTACGTCAAACAGTTAGTGCATATAATACTTTGTAAATGCAAGCTAACAAGCACAAAAACGAAGCAGTACTTCAAACCCACTTTGCCCCGGGGAAAGTGAGAATAATCCCGTTGTTTCGTGTGCACAGTCTACAAATCGCATATATACCGCCGAAATATCTGTGTGCATGTTCGTCAAACTGTTAGTGCATATATTACTTTGTAAATACAAGCTAACAAGCACAAAGACGAAGCAGAACTTCAAACTGGTGTCGGGTTAGAGCATTTATTCTCACTTTGCCCCGGGGAAAGTGAGAATAATCCCGTTGTTTCGTGCGCGCAGTCATCAAATCATATATATACCGCCGAAATATATCTATGCATGTACGTCAAACTGATGTCGAGTTACAGCATTTATTCCCACTTTGCCACGGGGCAAAGTGAGAATAATCCCGTTGTTTCTTACCTGCGGTTGTCAAATCGTATATATACCGCCGAAATATCTGTATACATGTACGTCAAACTGTTAGTGCATATAATACTTTGTAAATGCAAGCTAACAAGCACAAAAACGAAGCAGTACTTCAAACTGGTGTCGAGTTAGAGCATTTATTCCCACTTTGCCCCGGGGCAAAGTGAGAATAATCCCGTTGTTTCGTGTGCGCAGTCTTCAAATCGCATATATACCGCCGAAATATATGTGTGCATGTTCGTCAAACTGTTAGTGCATGTATTACTTTGTAAATACAAGCTTACAAGGACAAAGACGAAGTAGTACTTGAAACTGGTTTCGAGTTAGAGCATTTATTTTCATTTTGCTCCGGGGCAAAGGGAGAATAATCCCGTTTTTTCCTACGCGCAGTCGTCAAATGGTATATATAACGCCGAAATATCTGTATGCGTGTACATCAAACTGTTAGTGCATATAATACTTTGTAAACGCAAGCCAACAAGCACAAAGAGACGAAGCAGAACTTCAAACTGGTGTCGAGTTAGAGCATTTATTCCCACTTTGCCACGGGGCAAAGTGAGAATAATCCCGTTTTATCCTGCGCGCAGTCGTCAAATGGTATATATACCGCCGAAATATATGTATACATGTACATCAAACAGTTAATGCATATAATACTTTGTAAACGCAAGCCATCAAGCACAAAATCGAAGCAGTACTTCAAAATGGTGTCCAGTTAGAGCATTTATTCCCACTTTGCCTCGGGGCAAAGTGAGAATAATCCCGTTGTTTCTTGCCCTCGGTTGTCAAATCGTATATATACCGCCGAAATATCTGTATGTATGTACGTCAAACTGTTAGTGCATATAATACTTTGTAAATGCAAGGTAACAAGCACAAAAACGAAGCAGTACTTCAAACTGGTGTCGAGTTAGAGAATTTATTCCCACTTTGCCACGGGGCAAAGTAACAATAATCCCGTTGTTTCCTGCGCGCAGTCGTCAAGTCGTGTATATACCGCCGAAATATCTGTATCCATGTACGTCAAACTGTCAGTGTATATAATACTTTGTAAATGCAAGCTAACACGCAAAAAACGAAGCAGTTCTTCAAAACGGTGTCGAATTAGAGCATTTATTCCCACTTTGCTCCAAGCCAAAGTGAGAATAATCCCGCTGTTTCGTCCGCGCAGTCGTCAAATCGTATATATATACCGCAGAAATATATCTATGCATGTACGTCAAACTGATGTCGAGTTACAGCATTTATTCCCACTTTGCCACGGGGCAAAGTGAGAATAATCCCGTTGTTTCTTACCCGCGGTTGTCAAATCGTATATACACCGCCGAAATATCTGTATACATGTACGTCAAACTGTTAGTGCATATAATACTTTGTAAATGCAAGCTAACAAGCACAAAAACGAAGCAGTACTTCAAACTGGTGTCGAGTTAGAGCATTTATTCCCACTTTGCCCCGGGGAAAGTGAGAATAATCCCGTTGTTTCGTGTGCGCAGTCTTCAAATCGCATATATACCGCCGAAATATCTGTGTGCATGTTCGTTAAACTGTTAGTGCATATATTACTTTGTAAATACAAGCTTACAAGGACAAAGACGAAGTAGTACTTGAAACTGGTTTCGAGTTAGAGCATTTATTTTCATTTTGCCCCGGGGCAAAGTGAGAATAATCCAGTTTTTTCATACGCGCAGTCGTCAAATAGTATATATACCGCCGAAATATCTGTATGTATGTACATCAAACTGTTAGTGCATATAATACTTTGTAAATACAAGCAAACAAGCACAAAGACGAAGCAGAACTTCAAACTGGTGTCGGGTTACAGCATTTATTCCCACTTTGCCCCGGGGAAAGTGAGAATAATCCCGTTGTTTCTTGCCCGTGGTCGTTAAATCGTATATATACCGCAGAAATATCTGTATGTATGTACTTCAAACTGTTAGTGCATATAATACTTTGTAAATGCAAGGTAACAAGCACAAAAACGAAGCAGTACTTCAAACTGGTGTCGAGTTAGAGCATTTATTCCCACTTTGCCCCGGGGAAAGTGAGAATTATCCCGTTGTTTCGTGCGCGCAGTCGTCAAATCGTATATATATACCGCTGAAATATCTGTATGCATGTACGTCAAACTGTTAATGGATATACTTTGTAAATGCAAGCCAACAAGCACAAAAACGAAACAATATTTTACAGTAGTGTTTAGTTAGAGTATTTATTCCCGCTTTGCCCCGGGTCAACGTGACAATAATCCCATTGTTTCGTGCGCGCAGTCATCAAATCGTATATATACCGTCGAAATATCTGTATGCATGTACGTCAAACTGTTAGTGCACATAACACTTTGTAAATACAAGCTTACAAGGACAAAGACGAAGTAATACTTGGAACTGGTGTCGAGTTAGAGTATTTATTCCCACTTTGCTCCGGGGCAAAGTGAGAATAATCCCATTGTTTCTTGCCCGCAGTCGTCAAATCGTATATATATATATACCTCCGAAATATCGGTGTGCATTTACATCAAATTATTAGTGCATATAATACTTTATAAATACAACCTAACAAGCACAAAGACGAAGCAGAACTTCAAACTGGTGTCGGGTTAGAGCATTTATTCTCACTTTGCCCCGGGGAAAGTGAGAATAATCCCGTCGTTTCTTGCCCGCGGTCGTCAAATCGTATATATACCGCCGAAATATATGTATACATGTACGTCAAACTGTTAGTGCATATAATACTTTGTAAATATAAGCTAACATGCACAAAAGCGAAGCAGTACTTCCAACTGGTGTCGAGTTAGAGGATCTATTTCCACTTTGCCACGGGGCAAAGTGAGAATAGTCCCGTTGTTTCGAGCGCGCAGTCGTCAAATCGTATATATACCGCTGAAATATCTGTATGCATGTACGCCAAACTGTTAATGCATATAATACTTTGTAAACGCAAGCTAACAAGCACAAAAACGAAGAAGTACTTCAAACTGGTGTCGAGTTAGAGCATTTATTCCCACTTTGCCACGGCGCAAAGTGAGAATAATCCCGATGTTTCTTGCCCGCGGTCGTCAAATCGTATATATACCGCCGAAATATCTGTATGCATGTACGTCAAACTGTTAGTGCATATAATACTTTGTAAATGCAAGCTAACAAGCACAAAAACGAAGCAGTACTTCAAACTGGTGTCGAGTTACAGCATTTATTCCCACTTTGCCACGGGGCAAAGAGAGAATAATCCCGTTGTTTCTTGCCCGCGATTGTCAAATCGTATATACACCGCCGAAATATCTTTATGCATGTACGTCAAATTGTCAGTGCATATAACACTTTGTAAATGCAAGTTAACAAGCACAAAAACGAACCAATTGTTTCACAGTAGTGTCGAGTTAAAGCATTTATTCTCACTTTGCCCTGTTGAAAGTGAGAATAATCCCGTAGTTTCGTGCGCGCAGTCGTCAAATCGTATATATACCGCTGAAATATCTGTGTGCATGTATGTCAAACTGTTAATGCATATAACACTTTGTAATCGCAAGTTAACAAGCACAAAAACGAAGCAGTACTTCAAACTGGTGTCGAGTTACAGCATTTATTCCCACTTGGCCCCGGGGAAAATTAGAATAATCCCGTTGTTTCGTGCGCGCAGTCGTCAAATCGTATATATACCGACGAAATATCTGTGTGTATGTACGTCTAACTGTTAATGCATATACTTTGTAAACGCAAGCTAACAAGCACAAAAACGAAGCAGTTGTTCAAATTGGTGTCGAGTTAGAGCATTTATTCCCACTTTGCCACGGGGCAAAGTGAGAATAATCCCGTTGTTTCTTGTCCGCGGTCGTCAAATCGTATATATACCGCCGAAATATCTGTATACATGTACGTCAAACTGTTAGTGCATATAATACTTTGTAAATGTAAGCTAACAAGCACAAAAGCGAAGCAGTACTTCCAACTGGTGGCGAGTTAGAGGATTTATTTCCACTTTGCCACGGGGCAAAGTGAGAATAAACCCGTTGTTTCGTCCGCGCAGTCGTCAAATCGTATATATATATACCGCCGAAATATCTCTATGCATGTACGTCAAACTGTTTGTGCATATAACACTTTGTAAATGTAAGCTAGCAAGCTCAAAAACGAAGCAGTACTTCAAACTGGTGTCGAGTTAGAGCGTTTATTCCCACTTTGCCATGGGGCAAAGTGAGAATAATCCCGTTGTTTCTTGACCGCGTTCGTCAAATCGTATATATACCGAAGAAATATCTGTATGTACTTCAAACTGTTAGTGCATATAATACTTTGTAAATGCAAGCTAGCAATCACAACAACGAAGCAGAACTTCAAACTGTTGTCGAGTTAGAGCATTTATTCCCATTTTGCCCCGGGGAAAGTGAGAATAGTCCCGTTGTTTCAAGCGCGCAGTCGTCAAATCGTATATATACCGCTGAAATATCTGTGTGCATGTACGCCAAACTTTTAATGCATATGCTTTGTAAATGCAAGCCAACAAGCACAAAAACGAAACAATATTTTACAGTAGTGTCGAGTTAGAGCATTTATTCCCACTTTGCCCTGGGGAAAGTGAGAATAGTCCCGTTGTTTCGAGCGCGCAGTCGTCAAATCGAATATATACCGCTGAAATATCTGTGTGCAAGTACGTCAAACTGTTAATGCATACACTTTGTAAATGCAAGCCAACAAGCACAAAAACGAAACAATTGTTTTACAGTAGTGTCGAGTTAGAGTATTTATTCTCAATTTGTCGCGGGGCAAAGTGAGAATAATTACGTTGTTTCGTGCGCGCAGTCGTCAAATCGTATATATACCGACGAAATATCTGTGTGTATGTACGTCTAACTGTTAATGCATATACTTTGTAAACGCAAGCTAACAAGCACAAAAACGAAGCAGTTGTTCAAATTGGTGTCGAGTTAGAGCATTTATTCCCACTTTGCCACGGGGCAAAGTGAGAATAATCCCGTTGTTTCTTGCTCGCGATCGTCAAATCGTATATATACCGCCGAAATATATGTATGCATGTACGTCAAACTGTCAGAGCATATAATACTTTGTAAATGCAAGCTAGCAAGCACAACAACGAAGCAGAATTTCAAACTGTTGTCGAGTTAGAGCATTTATTCCCACTTTGCCCCGGGGAAAGTGAGAATAGTCCCGTTGTTTCGAGCGCGTAGTCGTCAAATCGTATATATACCGCTGAAATATATGTGTGCAAGTACGTCAAACTTTTAATGCATATGCTTTGTAAATGCAAGCCAACAAGCACAAAAACGAAACAATATTTTCCAGTAGTGTCGAGTTAGAGTATTTATTCCCACTTTGCCCCGGGGTAAAGTGCGAATAATCCCGTTGTTTCCTGCGCGCAGTCGTCAAATCGTATATATACCGCCGAAATATCTTTGTGCACGTACGTCAAACAGTTAGTGCATATAATACTTTGTAAATGTAAGCTAACAAGCACACAGACGAAACTATATTTTACAGTAGTGTCGAATTAGAGCATTTATTCCCACTTTGCCCCGGGGCAAATTTAGAATAATCCCTTTGTTTCGTTCGCGCAGTCGTCAAATCGTATATATACCGCCGAAATATCTGTATGCATGTATGTCAAACTGTTAATGCATATAACACTTTGTAATCGCAAGTTAACAAGCACAAAAACGAAGCAGTACTTCAAACTGGTGTCGAGTTACAGCATTTATTCCCACTTGGCCCCGGGGAAAATTAGAATAATCCCGTTGTTTCGTGCGCGCAGTCGTCAAATCGTATATATACCGACGAAATATCTGTGTGTATGTACGTCAAACTGTTAATGCATATACTTTGTAAACGCAAGCTAACAAGCACAAAAACGAAGCAGTTGTTCAAATTGGTGTCGAGTTAGAGCATTTATTTCCACTTTGCCACGGGGCAAAGTGAGAATAATCCCGTTGTCTCTTGCCCGCGATCGTCAAATCGTATATATACCGCCGAAATATATGTATACATGTACGTCAAACTGTTAGTGCATATAATACTTTGTAAATGCAAGCTAGCAAGCACAACAACGAAGCAGAACTTCAAACTGTTGTCGAGTTAGAGCATTTATTCCCATTTTGCCCCGGGGAAAGTGAGAATAGTCCCGTTGTTTCGAGCGCGCAGTCGTCAAATCGAATATATACCGCTGAAATATCTGTGTGCAAGTACGTCAAACTGTTAATGCATACACTTTGTAAATGCAAGCCAACAAGC
This sequence comes from Paraescarpia echinospica, assembly GCA_020002185.1. NCBI lineage: Eukaryota > Metazoa > Annelida > Polychaeta > Sabellida > Siboglinidae > Paraescarpia > Paraescarpia echinospica. The sequence continues at coordinate 7,889,715 of CM034532.1, read as the reverse complement.
ACAAAAACGAAACAATTGTTTTACAGTAGTGTCGAGTTAGAGTATTTATTCTCACTTTGTCGCGGAGCAAAGTGAGAATAATTACGTTGTTTCGTGCGCGCAGTCGTCAAATCGTATATATACCGCCGAAATATCTGTATGCATGTATGTCAAACTGTTAATGCATATAACACTTTGTAATCGCAAGTTAACAAGCACAAAAACGAAGCAGTACTTCAAACTGGTGTCGAGTTACAGCATTTATTCCCACTTGGCCCCGGGGAAAATTAGAATAATCCCGTTGTTTCGTGCGCGCAGTCGTCAAATCGTATATATACCGACGAAATATCTGTGTGTATGTACGTCTAACTGTTAATGCATATACTTTGTAAACGCAAGCTAACAAGCACAAAAACGAAGCAGTTGTTCAAATTGGTGTCGAGTTAGAGCATTTCATTCCCACTTTGCCACGGGGCAAAGTGAGAATAATCCCGTTGTTTCTTGCCCGCGATCGTCAAATCGTATATATACCGCCGAAATATATGTATGTATGTACTTCAAACTGTCAGAGCATATAATACTTTGTAAATGCAAGCTAGCAAGCACAACAACGAAGCAGAACTTCAAACTGTTGTCGAGTTAGAGCATTTATTCCCACTTTGACCCGGGGCAAATTTAGAATAATCCCTTTGTTTCGTGCGCGCAGTCGTCAAATCGTATATATACCGCAGAAATATCTGTATGCATGTACGTCAAACTGTTAATTCATATAATACTTTGTAAACGCAAGCTAACAAGCACAAAAACGAAGAAGTACTTCAAACTGGTGTCGAGTTAGAACATTTATTCCCACTTTGCCACGGGGCAAAGTGAGAATAATCCCGATGTTTCTTGCCCGCGGTCGTCAAATCGTATATATACCGCCGAAATATCTGTATGCATGTACGTCAAACTTTTAATGCATATGCTTTGTAAATGCAAGCCAACAAGCACAAAAACGGAACAATATTTTATAGTAGTGTCGAGTTAGAATATTTATTCCCACTTTGCCCCGGGGAAAGTGAGAATAGTCCCGTTGTTTCGAGCATGCAGTCGTCAAATCGTATATATACCGCCGAAATATCTGTATGCATGTATGTCAAACTGTTAGTGCATATAATACTTTGTAAACGCAAGCTAACAAGCACAAAAACGAAGCAATACTTCAAACTGGTGTCGAGTTAGAGCATTTATTCCCACTTTGCCCCGGGTCAAAGTGAAAATAATCCCGTTGTTTCGTGCGCGCAGTCGTCAAATCGTATATATACCGCCGAAATATCTTTATGCATGTACGTCAAACTGTCAGTGCATATAATACTTTGTAAATGCAAGCTAACAAGCACAAAAACGAAGCAGTACTTCAAACTGGTGTCGAGTTAGAGCATTTATTCCCGCTTTGCCCCGGGTCAACGTGAGAATAATCCCGTTGTTTCGTGCGCGCAGTCGTCAAATCGTATATATACCACCGACATATCTGTATGCATGTATGTCAAACTGTTAATGCATATAACACTTTGTAATCGCAAGTTAACAAGCACAAAATCGAAGCAGTACTTCAAACTGGTGTCGAGTTACAACATTTATTCCCACTTGGCCCCGGGAAAAACGAGAATAATCCCGTTGTTTCGTGCGCGCAGTCGTCAAATCGTATATATACCGCCGAAATATCTGTGTGGATGTACGTCAAACTGTTAATGCATATACTTTGTAAACGCAAGCTAACAAGCACAAAAACGAAGCAGTAGTTCAAATTGGTGTCGAGTTAGAGCATTTCATTCCCACTTTGTCACGGTGCAAAGTGAGAATAATACCGTTGTTTCTTGCCCGCGATCGTCAAATCGTATATATACCGCCGAAATATATGTATGCATGTACGTCAAACTGTCAGTGCATATAATACTTTGTAAATGCAAGCTAGCAAGCACAACAATGAAGCAATACTTCAAACTGTTGTCGAGTTAGAGCATTTATTCCCACTTTGCCCCGGGGAAAGTGAGAATAATCCCGTTGTTTCGTGCGCGCAGTCGTCAAATCGTATATATACCGCCGAAATATCTGTGTGGATGTACGTCAAACTGTTAATGCATATACTTTGTAAACGCAAGCTAACAAGCACAAAAACGAAGCAGTACTTCAAACTGGTGTCGAGTTACAGCATTTATTCCCACTTTCCTACGGGGCAAAGTGAGAATAATCCTGTTGTTTCTTGCCCGGGGTCGTCAAATCGTATATATACCGACGAAATATCTGTGTGGATGTACGTCAAACTGTTAATGCATATACTTTGTAAACGCAAGCTAACAAGCACAAAAACGAAGCAGTACTTCAAACTGGTGTCGAGTTACAGCATTTATTCCCACTTTCCTACGGGGCAAAGTGAGAATAATCCTGTTGTTTCTTGCCCGGGGTCGTCAAATCGTATATATACCGCCGAAATAGCTGTATGCATGTATGTCAAACTGTTGGTGCATATAATACTTTGTAAATGCAAGCTAACAAGCACAAAAATGAAACAGTATTTCACAGTAGTGTCGAGTTAGAACATTTATTCCCACTTCGCCCCATGGGTGAAAGGAAAAATGCGGCAAGCGGCGTTGGACCGTGCCTAATCGCATTGATCGTAGATTGAAGAAATGTTAGGCTCAACAGTCATTGTTCGTTTTGTGTCACAACGTCCCCTTAAACTCGTTGGTGTCTTATTGGCTTTTGTAGCTGGCCAATAAGAAAGATGTTCGGCACGTGAGTCAACGGCCAAGAATATTTTATAAGCGGACTGGAAGACATATGAAGGCATACCAAGTTTCATCGATATTCACATTACTTCTACATTAGCGTTATGGCAAAATTACCTGTTATCGGGCATTCTTTCGTAAGGAGATTGCGAGACCATCTCGCAGGAGGAGGTCTTCATCTGGCGAAGCTCTTCACCAGCACTGTCATCCGTGGGTTTGGTGGATTGCGTCTGGACAGTTTGCGGCAGCACATCGGCTACGTATAACGCGAGAGGTCTGCGTTGATTTTAATCGACATCGGCACGAACGTTCTGGCGTCGCCGATGTGCTGCCCGCTTGCTCTAGCGGACGCAGTCGTTTGCGTGGCGGAAGAGTTTGCGGCGGTGCCTTCCGTGAAGAACGTCTTGATCTTCGAAATGACGCCGCGAATAGCACTTGGCGTGAAGAGGGAGGTTCGCGCCAACTTCAACGACGCATGCGACATCTACAATGCCCGGGTGCGACGACTCGTGAAGAAGCTACAGAAGGTGCATTCCTGGAAGCACCGTGGTATGATATTGAAGTGGAAAGAATACCTGCTTCCAGATGGCGTGCACCTAAACAAGGCCGCCATACTAAGATACGTCCGAAGCGTAAGAGGAGCGGCACTGCGTTATCGACCATGCTAATCAGCAACAAAGGCTCTTTTCAGAGCCAACTAAATAAAACAGCTCTTTTTAGAGCTAACCACATCACATGTTGACGAGATAGTTTGCTATATTGGAATTGTATGTTGTAATGTCCATAGAAATAATGTGTGCCCCATACGCTTCGAATGACCAAGAAGTTATATAACATGAAAACATATTAAAAAAGCGTAAATAATATTTTTTGCAACACAATACTTGAAAAGGTGGTAAATCGCTGAAATATGGGTGCAGGTAAGTGAAACTGTTAGGGCGTAAATTACTTTGTAAATGTACGGTAACAAGCACAAAAACTAAGCTACATTTTAAATATTTCAACTATATATACCAAGTTTAGTACGACATCCAACTATTTTATATACAAAATGACTACTTATGGATACAACATAGAAGTCCGAAAACTGAAATAAAGCTTTTCATGTCACAGAGTATGTTGGCCTTCAGGAAAAATAATAAATATATGTGTCTTGTGATGTCTGGAGCGAACTATGTGGCGTCATAATAATGTCATTTTATCAGCATCCTGAGTTTGTCTAGCTCAGAAGAAATAAACCCGCTATCAATTCCGGATCTATTAATAGCTACTGTAGTTGTACTATGTACAGCCTATTGGATAGTTGTGGCACAATAGTTAATAATTAATCCAAAAGGTGGTAGGACTGGTACCATCGATTACCTAGAATTTTTGTTAAAAAAATAATCGAGAAGCTAACTATTCAGCTACGAGTAAATTGTCATAAACTTATATAAAACTTATGAAATGGTAACATTTCGCTTATATTCAGTTAATTCAGCTGTATGAATGAGTACCTGGCTATACACAGTGGCGGATATTTGTGTACGAACATAATCTTTGTGCAGTAATTGCAACGGGGCTGAATGTTTCCCAGAAATATCGAGATGATGTTCGATTGAACAAATCTACAAGGGGATAAAATGTAAAAATGTTGAGCAGTCCTAAAAACTCGATACCATGCTATACAAGAACTTCTCTTTCCTTTTTATTGGCACAACTTACACAGTCTAAATGCTACATATTATAACATAACACAATGCACGCACACACACACACACACACACACACACACACACACACACACACACACACACACACACACACACACACACACACACACACACACACACACACACACACACACACACACACACACACACACACACACACATACACACACACACACGTACTCGTATTCATACACGTTCGCATATGTATACATACGTTCATACCAATACGTACATATGTACGAACATGCATCTAGCTACACGTGCCTACACGTACACAAACATGTACACATATACGCACACATGCGTATACACATGTACACATACGCGCGCGCGCATACACACATACACGCCCATGCACGCGCACACACCATTTCGCGTACACCCGTGCATACACACGTGCATACGAATATGCACGCATACAATACGCGCAAATATATACATGTACGACCGTTCACAACGTACGTACGTACGAGCTCACACAATCGCATGTTACGTAGTCTTGCGCCAGGGGATCTAATAACATTTAACGATAATAATGTAAATATTGAACTCCTTCATTGATATTCGATTTGGTCGTCATGGGAATAATGCTAATAGTTGGTAATTAATTAATTAGTTCATGTGAGCACAATTTTAACCTATTGATCGCGGCAACTCGCTACATTCGGCTCGCAGAAAGCCGCAGCTTTTTAACGATTGTGTTTTATAATAATTACGAGTTAGAAACTTCCAGCTCGGCTCAAATGAAAATGTTATGTGTAAATACGTGTAAACAGTTGTTCTCTGAATGCAGGATAGTGTACCAACATGTCACAGTACCAATGAATAGTGTGGTGAGTGTGTGTGTATGTGTGTGTGTGTGTGTGTGTGTGCGTGTGCGTGTGAGCGTGCATGCTTGCGTGCGTGCGTGCGTGCGTGTGTATATATCATAATGTTTCTCTTCCCTATTACTTCCCGAGTAGACCGACTCTTTGATGATCACACCATTCTTATAAATGAATAAAACATCCCACTTACAGTAATTCAACATTATGTATATTATCTATTTTGTTCTAACTCCATCCTAGAATGTAATGCCCCGAAGGAGGATATGACACAACCATCGAAGAATATATAAAGTGATCCGAGCAGAAGGAAAGCGGGGGGATTATTAAAAGAAATCGTAACGAAGAAACACTTGAAACTGAAAATAGTTGGGAGAAGATTACGATGTACAGGATACTCACATGCACGTACGTACGTACAACACACACGAACGTACAGACGCATATACACGCACATCCGCACACACACACACACACACACACATCCGCACACACACACACAAACACATCCGCGCACACACACACACATCCACACACACACGCACATCCGCACACGCACACATCCGCACACACACACACACACACACACACAATAATACACACACACAATAATAATACCACACACACACACACACACACATACACACACACATCCGCACACACACACACATCCGCTCACACACGCACACACACACACACACACACACACACACACACACACACACACACACACATACGCACACACACACACACACACACACACACACGTGTGTGTAGTGGGAGACGACTAATTGAGGGAGCGGAACAAATCAATAGATGTGATTCCCATTATTATAATTATTTATGGTTGATTAAAATTATACTTTTTCACACAAAATTACATGATTTGGGTTTGTTTTTCACTATTTGTAATACCCCTATTCAGTAGTTTTTGCTTATTATTACTGGCCGACTGTTGATTACTGATATAATCTGGTTTGTTTTCGGTGCCACGCGACCTGCAATTGTGTAGATCGCGCGCATGTTCAATAATTCAATACTGACCCTACGCACTTTGGCTTGAGCGACCAGATTGCTATTACACTTGGAAACTGCGGTAAACGGTACTGAAGTGGCTCCAATTATTACGTACGCGTCCGTTCATGTTGTTGTGTAGATGCCGCCGAACAAAACACGCCCTAACCTTGTCTACATGCCCACACCCAAACAGTGGTACATATCTAACACTGACGTA